>JABJUM010000056.1:0-495310 GCA_016169955.1 Phytophthora vignae f. sp. vignae | reverse complement strand
GGCGCCGTCTTCGATCGAGTCTCTCGTTGCACGAGAGGCAGTGACAGCAGCAGCCGTCCACGCTGGACTTGGACGCCGGAGACTCGGCCGGCGTCGTTTGCCGCTCGATGGACGTCGAGCGATCGTCGGAGTAGTTGCTGTGCAGTGGTGTTCGTGGGCGCCGGTCCTGCGTTTGGCCGGCGCCGTCTTCGATCGAGTCTCTCGTTGCACGAGAGGCAGTGACAGCAGCAGCCGTCCACGCTGGACTTGGACGCCGGAGACTCGGCCGGCGTCGTTTGCCGCTCGATGGAGGTCGAGCGATCGTCGGAGTAGTTGCTGTGCAGTGGTGTTCGTGGGCGCCGGTCCTGCGTTTGGCCGGCGCCGTCTTCGATCGAGTCTCTCGTTGCACGAGAGGCAGTGACAGCAGCAGCCGTCCACGCTGGACTTGGACGCCGGAGACTCGGCCGGCGTCGTTTGCCGCTCGATGGAGGTCGAGCGATCGTCGGAGTAGTTGCTGTGCAGTGGTGTTCGTGGGCGCCGGTCCTGCGTTTGGCCGGCGCCGTCTTCGATCGAGTCTCTCGTTGCACGAGAGGCAGTGACAGCAGCAGCCGTCCACGCTGGACTTGGACGCCGGAGACTCGGCCGGCGTCGTTTGCCGCTCGATGGAGGTCGAGCGATCGTCGGAGTAGTTGCTGTGCAGTGGTGTTCGTGGGCGCCGGTCCTGCGTTTGGCCGGCGCCGTCTTCGATCGAGTCTCTCGTTGCACGAGAGGCAGTGACAGCAGCAGCCGTCCACGCTGGACTTGGACGCCGGAGACTCGGCCGGCGTCGTTTGCCGCTCGATGGACGTCGAGCGATCGTCGGAGTAGTTGCTGTGCAGTGGTGTTCGTGGGCGCCGGTCCTGCGTTTGGCCGGCGCCGTCTTCGATCGAGTCTCTCGTTGCACGAGAGGCAGTGACAGCAGCAGCCGTCCACGCTGGACTTGGACGCCGGAGACTCGGGCCGGCGTCGTTTGCCGCTCGATGGAGGTCGAGCGATCGTCGGAGTAGTTGCTGTGCAGTGGTGTTCGTGGGCGCCGGTCCTGCGTTTGGCCGGCGCCGTCTTCGATCGAGTCTCTCGTTGCACGAGAGGCAGTGACAGCAGCAGCCGTCCACGCTGGACTTGGACGCCGGAGACTCGGCCGGCGTCGTTTGCCGCTCGATGGAGGTCGAGCGATCAGTCGGAGTAGTTGCTGTGCAGTGGTGTTCGTGGGCGCCGGTCCTGCGTTTGGCCGGCGCCGTCTTCGATCGAGTCTCTCGTTGCACGAGAGGCAGTGACAGCAGCAGCCGTCCACGCTGGACTTGGACGCCGGAGACTCGGCCGGCGTCGTTTGCCGCTCGATGGAGGTCGAGCGATCAGTCGGAGTAGTTGCTGTGCAGTGGTGTTCGTGGGCGCCGGTCCTGCGTTTGGCCGGCGCCGTCTTCGATCGAGTCTCTCGTTGCACGAGAGGCAGTGACAGCAGCAGCCGTCCACGCTGGACTTGGACGCCGGAGACTCGGGCCGGCGTCGTTTGCCGCTCGATGGAGGTCGAGCGATCGTCGGAGTAGTTGCTGTGCAGTGGTGTTCGTGGGCGCCGGTCCTGCGTTTGGCCGGCGCCGTCTTCGATCGAGTCTCTCGTTGCACGAGAGGCAGTGACAGCAGCAGCCGTCCACGCTGGACTTGGACGCCGGAGACTCGGCCGGCGTCGTTTGCCGCTCGATGGAGGTCGAGCGATCGTCGGAGTAGTTGCTGTGCAGTGGTGTTCGTGGGCGCCGGTCCTGCGTTTGGCCGGCGCCGTCTTCGATCGAGTCTCTCGTTGCACGAGAGGCAGTGACAGCAGCAGCCGTCCACGCTGGACTTGGACGCCGGAGACTCGGCCGGCGTCGTTTGCCGCTCGATGGAGGTCGAGCGATCATCGGAGTAGTTGCTGTGCAGTGGTGTTCGTGGGCGCCGGTCCTGCGTTTGGCCGGCGCCGTCTTCGATCGAGTCTCTCGTTGCACGAGAGGCAGTGACAGCAGCAGCCGTCCACGCTGGACTTGGACGCCGGAGACTCGGGCCGGCGTCGTTTGCCGCTCGATGGAGGTCGAGCGATCGTCGGAGTAGTTGCTGTGCAGTGGTGTTCGTGGGCGCCGGTCCTGCGTTTGGCCGGCGCCGTCTTCGATCGAGTCTCTCGTTGCACGAGAGGCAGTGACAGCAGCAGCCGTCCACGCTGGACTTGGACGCCGGAGACTCGGCCGGCGTCGTTTGCCGCTCGATGGAGGTCGAGCGATCGTCGGAGTAGTTGCTGTGCAGTGGTGTTCGTGGGCGCCGGTCCTGCGTTTGGCCGGCGCCGTCTTCGATCGAGTCTCTCGTTGCACGAGAGGCAGTGACAGCAGCAGCCGTCCACGCTGGACTTGGACGCCGGAGACTCGGCCGGCGTCGTTTGCCGCTCGATGGAGGTCGAGCGATCGTCGGAGTAGTTGCTGTGCAGTGGTGTTCGTGGGCGCCGGTCCTGCGTTTGGCCGGCGCCGTCTTCGATCGAGTCTCTCGTTGCACGAGAGGCAGTGACAGCAGCAGCCGTCCACGCTGGACTTGGACGCCGGAGACTCGGCCGGCGTCGTTTGCCGCTCGATGGACGTCGAGCGATCGTCGGAGTAGTTGCTGTGCAGTGGTGTTCGTGGGCGCCTGGTCCTGCGTTTGGCCGGCGCCGTCTTCGATCGAGTCTCTCGTTGCACGAGAGGCAGTGACAGCAGCAGCCGTCCACGCTGGACTTGGACGCCGGAGACTCGGCCGGCGTCGTTTGCCGCTCGATGGAGGTCGAGCGATCGTCGGAGTAGTTGCTGTGCAGTGGTGTTCGTGGGCGCCGGTCCTGCGTTTGGCCGGCGCCGTCTTCGATCGAGTCTCTCGTTGCACGAGAGGCAGTGACAGCAGCAGCCGTCCACGCTGGACTTGGACGCCGGAGACTCGGGCCGGCGTCGTTTGCCGCTCGATGGAGGTCGAGCGATCGTCGGAGTAGTTGCTGTGCAGTGGTGTTCGTGGGCGCCGGTCCTGCGTTTGGCCGGCGCCGTCTTCGATCGAGTCTCTCGTTGCACGAGAGGCAGTGACAGCAGCAGCCGTCCACGCTGGACTTGGACGCCGGAGACTGGGCCGGCGTCGTTTGCCGCTCGATGGAGGTCGAGCGATCGTCGGAGTAGTTGCTGTGCAGTGGTGTTCGTGGGCGCCGGTCCTGCGTTTGGCCGGCGCCGTCTTCGATCGAGTCTCTCGTTGCACGAGAGGCAGTGACAGCAGCAGCCGTCCACGCTGGACTTGGACGCCGGAGACTGGGCCGGCGTCGTTTGCCGCTCGATGGAGGTGGAGCGATCGTCGGAGTAGTTGCTGTGCAGTGGTGTTCGTGGGCGCCGGTCCTGCGTTTGGCCGGCGCCGTCTTCGATCGAGTCTCTCGTTGCACGAGAGGCAGTGACAGCAGCAGCCGTCCACGCTGGACTTGGACGCCGGAGACTCGGCCGGCGTCGTTTGCCGCTCGATGGAGGTCGAGCGATCATCGGAGTAGTTGCTGTGCAGTGGTGTTCGTGGGCGCCGGTCCTGCGTTTGGCCGGCGCCGTCTTCGATCGAGTCTCTCGTTGCACGAGAGGCAGTGACAGCAGCAGCCGTCCACGCTGGACTTGGACGCCGGAGACTGGGCCGGCGTCGTTTGCCGCTCGATGGAGGTCGAGCGATCGTCGGAGTAGTTGCTGTGCAGTGGTGTTCGTGGGCGCCGGTCCTGCGTTTGGCCGGCGCCGTCTTCGATCGAGTCTCTCGTTGCACGAGAGGCAGTGACAGCAGCAGCCGTCCACGCTGGACTTGGACGCCGGAGACTCGGCCGGCGTCGTTTGCCGCTCGATGGAGGTCGAGCGATCGTCGGAGTAGTTGCTGTGCAGTGGTGTTCGTGGGCGCCGGTCCTGCGTTTGGCCGGCGCCGTCTTCGATCGAGTCTCTCGTTGCACGAGAGGCAGTGACAGCAGCAGCCGTCCACGCTGGACTTGGACGCCGGAGACTCGGCCGGCGTCGTTTGCCGCTCGATGGAGGTCGAGCGATCATCGGAGTAGTTGCTGTGCAGTGGTGTTCGTGGGCGCCGGTCCTGCGTTTGGCCGGCGCCGTCTTCGATCGAGTCTCTCGTTGCACGAGAGGCAGTGACAGCAGCAGCCGTCCACGCTGGACTTGGACGCCGGAGACTCGGCCGGCGTCGTTTGCCGCTCGATGGAGGTCGAGCGATCGTCGGAGTAGTTGCTGTGCAGTGGTGTTCGTGGGCGCTGGTCCTGCGTTTGGCCGGCGCCGTCTTCGATCGAGTCTCTCGTTGCACGAGAGGCAGTGACAGCAGCAGCCGTCCACGCTGGACTCGGACGCCGGAGACTCGGCCGGCGTCGTTTGCCGCTCGATGGAGGTCGAGCGATCGTCGGAGTAGTTGCTGTGCAGTGGTGTTCGTGGGCGCCGGTCCTGCGTTTGGCCGGCGCCGTCTTCGATCGAGTCTCTCGTTGCACGAGAGGCAGTGACAGCAGCAGCCGTCCACGCTGGACTCGGACGCCGGAGACTCGGCCGGCGTCGTTTGCCGCTCGATGGAGGTCGAGCGATCGTCGGAGTAGTTGCTGTGCAGTGGTGTTCGTGGGCGCCGGTCCTGCGTTTGGCCGGCGCCGTCTTCGATCGAGTCTCTCGTTGCACGAGAGGCAGTGACAGCAGCAGCCGTCCACGCTGGACTTGGACGCCGGAGACTCGGCCGGCGTCGTTTGCCGCTCGATGGAGGTCGAGCGATCGTCGGAGTAGTTGCTGTGCAGTGGTGTTCGTGGGCGCCGGTCCTGCGTTTGGCCGGCGCCGTCTTCGATCGAGTCTCTCGTTGCACGAGAGGCAGTGACAGCAGCAGCCGTCCACGCTGGACTTGGACGCCGGAGACTCGGCCGGCGTCGTTTGCCGCTCGATGGAGGTCGAGCGATCGTCGGAGTAGTTGCTGTGCAGTGGTGTTCGTGGGCGCCGGTCCTGCGTTTGGCCGGCGCCGTCTTCGATCGAGTCTCTCGTTGCACGAGAGGCAGTGACAGCAGCAGCCGTCCACGCTGGACTTGGACGCCGGAGACTCGGCCGGCGTCGTTTGCCGCTCGATGGAGGTCGAGCGATCGTCGGAGTAGTTGCTGTGCAGTGGTGTTCGTGGGCGCCGGTCCTGCGTTTGGCCGGCGCCTTCTTCGATCGAATAAAAGAGAGGTAGATGTGCGTGCTGCTTTGTGTTGTGGTCGTGCGTCGCCCGTGTGGAGGGTGGACTCCCTGTCGTGTTTTTTATGGTGATTCTAATGAAATGGCGACCTGGTCTCGGAAGTTTGTGGTGATCTAGGGGACGAGCAGCAGCGAGCATTGACGGCTATTAAGAACGCGGCAAACCGGTCCAAAATGGCTTAACGTATCGACTCAAGTCAAGTCTGGTGATGAAATTCGTTTGCGGTAACTTATCAGAAAATAGACGGACCATTTTCGGTGCGGAAGATTGGGACGGTCGCAATCGGCAGTCCGCTGCAGGAACGCCCTCCAGTCAGCCTGACTGACGCTGCTCATTGCAGAGTCTGCAATGCAGACTGCACCGTGCATGCTTAGGTACGATACTGAACCCTTTATCCTCGTCACACTGCACGAGGACCTCGTGCAGCGCCACCGAAATGCGCGCGTCCAGCGTAAGCACAAGATTGGACGTTCCTCCTCCTCGCACGCACGAAAGCTGGGTCACATCATCCGCCGAATTGTGACCTCGGGCTCCTCTGGGTCATCGCTGAGTGGCTGTTGCTTGCTCTTCCAGCGGCACGTTACGGCCTCGACAATGCAGTCTGTGTGGACGAATAAGGCAGGGTGCCACGAACAACTTGTCGTACCGTAGAGATTCAGTTGACTTCATTTTGCCGCTGTTTACATTGCGGGCTTGTCGGGCATTGAAACGCTCATCTTCCTATGTATGTGCACGCACGCGTGTGTCTGCCTAGTCATCACCCGTACATAAAGGATTACCGGTAAGCGCCCGACTCGCCCTGATACTCGCCGTCATTCTCCGACAGCAGGAACTCGACGTCGAACCGCGAGCGCTCGGCCAGGTCGGTGGGCGAGGTGCGGACGGCCAGGTCGTTCAGCGACGCCTGGTTGGGCGGTGACATGAGGTACAGCACAGTCTCGTAGTCTCCCGCGACGGGAAGCAGCGCGTCCGCGAAGTCGATGTCACACACGTACTTGATGACCCGCTTGTTGGACGCGAAGAAGAAGGTGTCGCGCATGGGGTAGCAGATTTCCTGCCCAAGCATTCTACTGCACAGCTGCTGGTCGCCCGCAATGTGCGGGAAGAGATGCTCAATGGTCTTCTGCGAGACCCGCACGCGCAGGTTCGCCTTAGTGGCCACCGCCAGCGTCTCCTCTGTGTCCACGACGTCGATGTCCACGAGTTCGAAGTCCAGCGAGTCGTGCCACGCCGCCCAGGCTGTCCAGCCGTTGAGCAGCGTGCTGGCGCCGAGCACGAAGCGCCCGCACCAGTCGAACACCTCGACGTACGGGTCCATTATGCAGGTGAGGAACTCGCGCTGGGCGTCGGGTGTCGGCTGGTAGACTGCCGCGAGCGCGCGTTTCTTGCCGGCGGTGGCGGTCTCCACGGTTGGCGCCGGCATACCATGTCGGAAGACCGTCATGTACTCGCGTACGATCTTGGCGAGTGATCCGGAGACTGAGCCACGAAGCTGCAGACTTTGCTCGCGGCGGAGGTTCCGCAGGATCTCGAGGTCGCACACCTCGGTGCGCAGCGCGCGCACGACGGCTTCGAGGTTCTCCGAGTAGAGCTTCTGGCGCTCGCGGCATTGCCGACTGCGCTCCGTGGAGAGCGCGCGGGTCTTGCCGGGTTTCTTCTGCTTGGTCGTGGAGTTCTGCTTCTTAGCGGACGTCGGCCGCGCCGCCCCCACCATGCTGGCCGCCAGGAGGCGCGAGTCGTCTTCGCTGCTGCTGCTGTTGGGCGCCATGGCGAGAGTCGACATGAAAAGCTCGGGTCGCGCGCGATGAGATGTGGTGCCGCCAGCCACGGATGTGTCCGAACCAGATGGACGGCAATTGGCAAAATGAGCAGCGCCTTCGATCTCGGGGTGCTCGCTCGCTTCGCTTGGCTGAGCTGTGTGGCGTAATACCCAGCGCCGGTTAACGGGCTCAGCAACTCGCGCAGCAGCGGGTTCTTTACCCTTTCGCACGCGATCTGGTCCTCTGTGATATCTCGGCCAGATAGGCCTGCAAGAGAGACCGTGCTGGGTGAATCCAGAGTCAGGATTCCACACTGGAAGCCGCTCGACGCCGGCCTGGAGGGAGGTCCCTCCGAGTGAGCAGCGCTGAAGCCTTCAGTGAAGGGGGGGGGCTCTTCTCTGCGGGTTACTAGCGGCAAGACGGGCCAAAGCGCACACGAAACAATCGGCGTTCGCGCCCGCAGCGGCTGATGAGCGGGCACGACAGGGCCCTCGCCCTGCAGCGTGATCGGTTGAGCAAACACGCGGCGTTTAACGCGGTCTGGCAAACTGAATGAACGAGCGCTTCTACGGATGCAAAGCAAAACGGCAAGATGTCTTCGCCGAAGACTGGCAATGGCATGACTTTGACATCAGAGAGAGGGTCGTCAGGTCCCGTTCCGCATAAGCACCCCAATCGGGGGCGATCGACCTTGGAAGAGCGGTGCTGCTCACCTGCGCAGGTCCAGCTTGAAGGCGGCATGCGACGGCGCTGGCGACTTGACCTCAGGATCCGCGGCCTTGACGAAACAATTCAACCGAGAAGGAGGGACATGGGCATGTCAATCGATCCGGTTGCGCGCGACCAGGCAGTGTCTGGCTGGCCAAACGCAACGATGAGCAACACGATCCAACAAAGCTGCACACGTGCACAACGTACCTCATGTCACCGCCAACCAGGCGTCGCGGAAGTTCCGGCTACGCGCCGCCCACCGATCTGGCCGAGCGCTCGCCGCGGTTTAACGTCGAGTTCCTGCGAGCAAGGCGCTTAATCCTTTTTCGCGGGACACACACATGCGTGCAAGACGAGCGTTTTGACGACAGCGGCAAATGAAGTCAACTGAGTTTCTACTGTACGACGCGCCCGTGGCACCTGCCTCATTCGTCCACACTCACAGACTGCATTGTCGAGGCCGTAGCGTGCAATTGGAAAAGCAGGCAACCTCCACTTAGGAGCGATGACCCGCCCGCCTCTGAGCCTCAAAGTTTGAGGAGCCCGAGGTCACAACTCAGCGGATGATGTGACACAGCCTTCGTGCGTGCGCAGCGCGCGGAGGAACGTCCAATCTTGAGATTGCGTTGGACGCGCACAATTCGGCGGCGCTGCAGCCTGCAGTGCACCAGGAAAAGGGTATTCCGGTGCCTAGCACTACATAGTAGTAGTAGAAGAGATTTTATTTGGTCTACTATGATAGCCATTAAAATCCTAAAGAAGTTTTCATGCCTAGCACTACATGTACTGTACAGGGATTCAGTCTTCAACGAGCAGTGACTGGACCGCACCGAAAATGGTCCGTCTATTTTTTCTGATAACGTCAAACGACCAGTGTACCGTAACGAATGCACTAGGTGCGACATCAGCTAAGTACGCAGCCAGCGTGCAAGTTGCGTTAGCTCACATGTCAGCGAGTCCGGGTCGCCATTTCTTGAGAGCTACCATTTGAGCGCGAAAAAAAAACTTAAATACTACCACGACAGGGAGTCCGCCCCGACGACACCGACCACTACACATTGCTGCTTTGTCCTCTCACACCACATCACGGCCACTTCATACGTGGGTCAGCCGGAACTTGTTGTACCCCACGGCCGTCTGCCAGCGCACCACGCCCGCCACCACCTCCATCATCAGGTACCGCAAATACTCCATCGGTTGGTTCTCCACGCCGCCGCCGAACGTGACCTCGCACGCCGGCACACCCGCGGGCGTCGTCTTCTCCAGGAACATGTACCAGTTGAAGAGGTGCACGTAGTTGCTCTCCGTGGCGGCGAACTGCCGCTGGCCCTCGGACAGCGGAATCGAGCGGTACGTGATCAAGTAGCCACTGTCGATGCGGCCGCGCGCGATCAGCAGGATCGAGTGGTGCACCTTGTCGCCGTTGCTCACGCTCAGCCGCACGATCACGCAGTCCTCCGTCACGCGCTGCAGCAGCTCCAGCGCCACGGTGCGCGGCTGCATGTGGCGGTACAGCTTCAAGCTCGTCAGCAGGTTCCACGTCTTGTACACCAGCTCTGACGGCGGCACGTACTCGAACTGCTGCGACAGCATGAAGCGCATCGACCTGGCGTTCAGGATGCGCTTGTCGCTCCAGCCCAGCACCTCCGTGTCCAGCGTCTCAAAGTCGCGCTCGGCGCGGAACGCCATGATGGCCTCGTAGCTCTCCTTCACGCAGGCCATGACGGCCTCCAGAGGCATCGGCCGACGGAACAGCACGCGCTGGAAGATGGGCGCTTCCTCCAGTCGGTTCTCTTCAGCGTCCGTGTCCTCTGCAGCATCCGCAGCCCTGTACGACGACGAGTTGGATCCGTACTCGGACACGATGGTCTGGTACGTGCTGTTCTGCATGTCGTAGGCGCGCAGCTTCTTGCGCAGCTCCTGCTGCTCCTGTCGCAGCTGGTCGATGAGCGACATGGTGTCCAGCAGCGCCGGGTTCTGCGTCAGCGCTTCCTTCTTGAGTCTGGCGCGCTGCCGCTCGAGCGCCTCCATCTCTTCTCGCATCTGCAAGATTCGCGTCTGCATGCATCAACATTGTAACAGAAGACAAGCATCCGATTCGTGAGCCAGTCCAGTCCGCCCGTGGCGTCATTCCCAAGAGCCCAGGCGCTACGCAAGCCCTGGATCTCGCTCTACTCTCAGCAGTCGACATGGCTTCACTCACCTTGAGCGCGTTCGTGCGGCGCCGTTCGTTGGCGTTGTGCCGCGAGCGCCGCTGCTCATCGTTCAGCGTCGCGGGCGTCGGGGCCCGCACCGCCGGTGGGGCAGCGGACGCCCCGGCTTGGGGCGCGGTCGCTGACTCTATGCTGCACTTGGCGGACTGCACGTTCGCGGAGAGATCGCCCAGCTCGCTGCCGAAGAGCTCGGCGTCGTCGGAGCCTACGTCGAGCACCACGCGCAGCGGCTCGTGGTCGATCGGTTGCGCCGCCCAGCTCATTCTCTCTCGCGGGGGGTTGAACAGCGGGGGGGGGCACCAGGGATGACTGCCGTGGTAAAAGGCTTGCGAATATGGCGGCGCCACAGACTGACTCGCAATGGAGTATCAGTAAGTAACGGCTCACTTGATGTTTGTATATTGGGTGTGAGAAGCAGCCTTTCGAGTAGGTATACGGTGTCGACACTACGACGGTCTCTTCTATGGGCTATACAAATGTACACACATACTGTTAAGTTGCCAGCTTACATGACATGTACCCATTTCGCTGTAAATGAGACCACATGAGCTGGACTGACTGTGAAGGTGGCGTGTTCAAACGGGCAGCTCTACATGTAGCTGCTGCAATCTACCTGTACTATGATGTCCGCGCGGCGGCTTACGCGCCTTCTCGCGCATTCTCCTGGGCGGCGTCCTGCCACGCAGCATGGACCTGGCCCACCTTGAACAGGTCCTGACGCACGTCCTTGACGAGTCGCAGGCGGCGGTTCTGGTTGAAGCCGTCGGGGCACATCTTGGTCTTGAAATCCACCAGCGCCTGGTTGAACACCTTGATGCTCGTGCACACGCCGTAGGCCTCCAGCATGCGCTGCTTGTCGCGACTCCGCTTGGCCAGCGTCCAGACGCTTGCGGGTGCAGACGCCAGCAGCCACGAGTCGCACGTGAACACGTTGTTCGGGATCAGGTGCTTGTAGAACATCCACTTGAGCCCGCGGTCGTCGTCGGCCTCGTACGCGTGGCAGCCGTGCAGCAGCGGCGGCGCCTCGCCCGGAATAAGCGGCGTGACGGGGTCCTCGCAGGGGTTTCCCTTCATGATGTTCACGAAGCCCGTGTAGTCGTCCGCCTTGTTGCCCAGCGCCAGGTTGTCAAAGGTCGTGTGCTTCACGTTGTGCTTCGCCGCTGCGAGTGAGTAGCCCAGCATCTCGCTCATCCAATGCTCGCGGTTCATCTGGTCGCGCTTGAGCACCGTCATATTGCAGTAGTCGTCCATCAACTCGGTCAGATCCTTGCGGGTGATGGCGTACGGAGGACCCACCGCGAAGTACTCGGTCGCATCGGCCTTCGACACCTTCGCGCACTCCGGGCAAATGGAGCTGCTGTTCTCGAAGGCTGCAGTGCCCAGGTACTCCGACCAGCGCTGCGCCACAGCCACGCCGGCAGTCACCGTGTCGGAGACTTCCGTCTTGTCGCGCGAGCCCTCGTACACGAAGAAGCGCTTGTACTGCCGCATGCCTTCGACAACCTCGGCGTCTTGCTCGTAGTTGCCCGAGTCCACCCCCTTGGCTGAAGTCACGCGGCCTCCAGTGTTCACAGCAAACGGCCGAATGAACAGGAAGTCCGGGTCCAGCACGACGACGAGCTCCTCGCGGACGGGAGGGTTAGCGGACTCCAGCCAGTCGCGCAGGCCGAACGGCTTGTTGTACGGCGCGTAGTCGTCGGGCGTTGAAGCCTTCTCCACGTCGTCGGACACCTCCTTGAAAATCGGGAGCGAGCGGAAGTCACGCGTGACGTGAATACGCAGGTGCGGCGAGGACTTCTGCGTACGACGCAACAGCTCCTTCACGGCATCATCCGAGCAGCCACTCACGATGCGCGTAAGAGCTCCGCGCTGGCCCACACGAGCGAAACTTAGCGCAAGAGCCTCGCTCTGCCAGTCCTGGTAGGGCTCGCACGACGTCGTGAACACGAAGTGGAGCTCGTCGCTTCCTTCTTGGCCAGGCTTCAGGTCACTGTCGCGAGCGGCATCGGGGCTTTTCTTCCTCTTGTAGTCACCGAAGTATACGGGAGGCTCCTCCTCCATCGTCGTACCCTCTGCAAGGGCGACGGCAGTGCTCCACGCCTTCTTCTGGAACTCCATGGGGATGCGACGGTTGTGGTTAAACCCAGTGGGGCACACACGGCTGCGGTAGCTCTCAGACGCGCTGTTGTACGCCTCCACTGCGAGGCAAACGCTCATGGTGTGGCGGCGACGAAGAATGTTGGGGACGCGCTCGTATCCGTTCGTGTGCGTCGCGAGGTGCCATAAGTAGCCGGTCGGCTGATGGATCATCCAGGCATCGCACGACAAGAAATCCGACGGCACCTGGTCGGCGAAGAAGCTCCAGTCGCGGCCGTCGATCCACTGCGGCAGCGTGAAGTTAAGCGCGCGGATTGAAATGGGGTAGGACGACAGTGCCAGGTTCTTGCCTTCCGCCCGCTCCGTGCATGGATTGTGCTTGATGTCGTCCACAAAGTCCCAGTTCTGGTAGCGCGACGGGTAGTGGTGCACACTCAGCACACCGGACACGCCGATGAGTGTCTTCTCGTGGGCAGCAGCAATCGGAACAGCCAGATAGCGCTGTTCGTGAGCGAGCTTCCCCCAGAGGTCCACCGCAGTAGGCAGGATCTCCTGCCACGCACTCACTTCAGCCACAAACGGCGCAATAGCAGCGTACTCTCGCCAGTCGTCCAGAAGCAGCGCGCGCGAGTTCGTGGGCACGATACTCACGAGCTGTTCGTGCGTGAGCGGGAACCGCTTGGGCCAGTACCAAGACGCGTCCTGGCCAAAGATACGGGGGTCGATCACATCGTTCGCCTCGGCCATGAGGTTCCACATGTCCAGTTTCTTGGTGAAGATGGCATCGCTGTCCACGGCCATGACGAAGTCGTCGGCCGCCAGGGCGTAGCGCTCCTCGAACGGCACGGCGCGGCTGTCGCCGAGTTCTCCGTCGTCCGACCCCAGCATCCACTTGGCCAGTACCAGCGGGTTCAGCGTCGTGGTGAGCAGCTTCTCGCCGAACGTCGTGTTGACCGCGGACACGTCCGCGTAGTGCCTGGTCTCCACGCGGTGGTGTGGGTCCTTCCGGCGCTTCATGTCCGCCGCCTGCTCCGACGTGCACCCGTACAGCAGGTGGGTGACGTTGCCGTCGTATCCAGTGCGGCGCAGCGTGAAGGCCAGCACCTCGGCGTGCACGAAGTCCAGGTCGCGGCACGTGGACGTGAACACCAGGTGCTTGACCTGGCGCGTGGCGGAGGTGTCCACGAGCGTGTCGCCGTCCGCGCCGCTGGGCTTGTCGG
Source organism: Phytophthora vignae f. sp. vignae (assembly GCA_016169955.1). Lineage (NCBI taxonomy): Eukaryota > Oomycota > Peronosporomycetes > Peronosporales > Peronosporaceae > Phytophthora > Phytophthora vignae. The sequence continues at coordinate 482,101 of JABJUM010000056.1, read as the reverse complement.
GCGCGCCATTGAACGAACGCCAGCCCTTGCCGGCCGCCTCGATGGAGTTGGTGGAGGCCGTGGACGTCGCGAAGAAGCGCAGGTTGAAGTACATGTACAGCGCGAAGACCAAACCCAGCGCCACGAACGCAGCGGTGCGCGCCGTGAAGCCGCGGGTGCGGCGGTGGCTGGCCGTCGCGCGCTTGCCCGAGTTCTGTCGCTGCGGGAGCATGCTCGGCTCGGAATCTTCTGCGATCGGATCGGAGCAGGTGCCGTGGAGCGAGTAGAGCGGATTCAAGGACGCGGCCGCCACGGTAAGGGGCGCGTACGAGAGGCGCAGGTGGTTCACGGAGATGCGGCCGACTACGAGGCGGGAAACTCGAGGAGCGCGGCGGGGAGCGAGCACGCGGCCGACGTCGTGGTCTTGTCGGCGTTGATGTTCGAGTGAGCCACCGAGGAATTGCGCTAAAAGGACGATGCAGCCAATCACAGATCGCCGAGCACGTGGATTGTCGTGTTTTTATACGCGACATAAAACTCATGTTTTTACACACAAAATACAGTCCTTTTTAAGCAAAAGTATACTTTTAGCAGTTATATAATGACTTAAAATCATTATTTAACTACTCGATGCTTTTAGTCACTGTTAAAACAGTAAGTAAAAGTACATGTACTGCTATTATGTTATTTCACAGGACCGGTACAGTCTCAAACCTTTTTGTCGTCAATCGAAAGGGTAGCATTGTGCGATCGTACATCCGTAGGATGTGTGCAAGTCTCCGCGACCCCGAGCGGTAGGAAGGCAACGCTAGGGACCCACTTCAAGCGCTCGTCATGCGGCTTCCGTTGCCCACGGACTTCTTCGCGCCCGTGCGTCTATGCCCATCTGAGGTGCGCGACCTGCAGCAGGTGGAGGCGCGTCTGTTGGCCGCGTACCTGGCCAGCTACGATGCTCACGCAGACGCGGATGGCGCTGACGCCTGGAAGCTCGTGGGGCAGCGCGCGGGCGTCAAGATCTTCAGCCAGAGGCCGGGCAATAAGAAGAGGGGGAAGAGCAGGCGTCACCAGCCACAGCCAGAGTCAGAGCCTGAGCCTAGCCGCCGCTATCCAAGGGGCGAGGGGCGCGAATTGCCAGCGCTGAGACTCGTCGGCAGCGTGGACGGCAAGCTGGAGGACGTTCTGTACGGGGCCATGTGGCGCTCCGGTCGCGAGCGCGCTGCCAGGGCGCACTTCACTGGAGACGGTGTAGCGGACGGCGCCGTTCTCTGCTCGGTGGAGGCGCCGTCCACTGCTGATCCCTTCCGGTCGCTGAGTGTCAAGTGGGCGCTGAAACGCGCGCCGCACGGCGGCCTGGTGGTCAAGGATCGGGACTTCTGCTACCTGGCGTCTACGGGCGTCGTGCACTCGCCGAGGACGGGCGTTAAGCTGGGCTACAGACTGCGCCACTCCATCACGTTCCCGTCCTGCCCGCCGTTCCAGAACCACTCGGTGGTCCGCGGCCAGATCTTCTTGTGCTCTTTCTTCCGGCAGCTACGCAATGGGAGGGTGGAGGTGTTTCACGAAGGGACGTACGATGCCGGCGGGGGCAACGGCACCATTGGACTGGGGCTGCCCAAGTCCATTGCCGAGAAGAGCATCGTAGAGACGCTACTGGCGCTGGCGGACGTTAGAGCCTGCGCGCTGGCCAAGAAGCTGGCGCGCGCGGTGGAGAACACGGAGGCGGAGCGTGCAGTAGCCTCGCTGTCGTCCACTTCAGTGCAGGAGTCGTTGGATGGAGAGAGACGCTGCGGGATGTGTTTGCGCCGCCTAGGCAGTGCTCTCAAGCGCCGGTGTGCGGCGTGTCACCAGTGGACGTGCTCTCAATGCAGTGTTCGGCAGGAAACAGTGCCGTCGGCTAGGGTCACGTGGGGCGCGGGACCTGTATCAGCGCGCTGCTTCTGCAAGGCTTGTGTTGCGAAGGTGCTACACGAAGACACAGCGCAGTATGCAGCGCGGGACGCAACCGGGAACGACTACGAAGTGACAAATGGGCGGTGGGGTCATGACGATATTCCAGAGGAAGAGGAAGACGAGGAAGAGCAGGTGCTTCTGCCGGGTCGCCGACACTCGATGGTGTCGCTGACAGCGGACACGAGGCGTTCATCCATGGAGGAGCTTTCCCGGCAGCACAGACTTATGACAGTGGCGACGACTTTTCCCAGTAGCAACGAGTATGGCCCTCGCGCTTCGGTGTCGCGCTTATCTGCCAAGCAAATGTCTGTGGACAGCGAAGCTATGAATACTGTCAACAGCTCGCCCCCTGACATCCACCGTCGGCGTAGCGCTACGCTATCCGCGGCGCCTACTTCAGGACAGCAGCGGCTCGACAGCCGTCAATCTCGTCGTCGTCGACTGAGCATGAACGCCCCCGATATTCTGCTACGCAGCGACGTGGGGAGGCGGAATTGGGCGTCCTCCACCTCGGCGCTGTCTCTTCAATCGCCGCAGCGGCACATCGATGGCTCGCCGGTTGTGAACATTACTCGGCGCCGGCGGTCAGGAAGTGTGTCGCCTTCAGTGCGCCGAGTCAGCTTCGGCAGCAGCTGCAGCTCGGGCGGCAAGAGCGACGAAGTGCGCGTGCGCATCATCACGCCCAAGCGGAGTCAGCCGGCCGCCGCGTACACGCCGTACTTTGGGTCGGCAGGGGTGTCGTCGCGAAGGGCGTCTCCGGAATCCGATCCGCCCTCGATTCGGACGGTGCACAATCGGTTCTTCCGGGAGCTCTACAGCGGCCGAGGGCGGAATGGAAATTAGAGAGGCCTCAGTTATTGGCAAGCGCAGCCAGGATCGATGCCGAAGTATACAAAGAATTCATGGTTTTGTAATGCATAGCCGTTCATTAACCAACTACCGTCAGCGTCAGTCATTTTCTCAAGAGCAACGAGCAAGCACGTGCTCGGTTCTCAGATCGTCGCGAGTGTCCAGCGAGTCTGGTACTGTGCAGCAACGGCGGCGAGGAGAGCAGAAAACTCGGCGTTCCGGTACTGGAGCGTTCCAGTGCTGAAGTCGCTGCAGTAGTCGCCGCCATTACTCACTTTTTCTCGCGCAGCCAGGCCTGTTCGAGTTCGAGAACGCAGCTCAGCATCTTGCGCGAGGACAAAACTAAAGGTAACCGCAGACGTGTGTGTGTGTTTGTGCTGAGCCCGCCGTTGCAGCATTGTTGTGCGCCGAACAACGCGAGTAACGGGCGCGTTCTGTGATTGGCTGGCCGGCTTCAACTTGGGGATCCGTTATCAGACCCTCATCGCCTGTCGACCATCATGCCTGTCGTTCGACCACGCACGTAGCACCACTGGACGCTTGCTCTCCTCTCGCCTCCATCGTTGCCATTGCCGTAGCGCTCGCTCTGCGCTCAGTCTTGGACTCATTCCGGAACTTCCTCCGTCCTAGCGAGTCTTCCTCCTCCCCACCCTCAGCCGTCGGGTACCTTTCGCCTTCCAGCTCCATCCAGAAGCATGCAGACCTCCACATTCGCGCTCCTCGCCATCGCTGGCGTCTCCACCGGTGCTGTGTACGCCACGGAGCCGTGCGACATGGGTGCTATCCAGGGCAGCCTGCTGCCGAACGGTACGGCCTGGCACAAAAGCTGCTTGGCCGCGACGGGCATCGACGTGTTCAAGCTGGACCTGCTCCCCACCGAAGCTCAGGCCGAGAACCTCTCGCAGTCGCGCGACTGCGTCAACTACATCAACCAGATCAACCAGAAGGCCAACTCGGCCATCCAGTGCGAGATGACCGTTGGCGACCAGACCGTCGTCCTCGGCGAGCTGCTCACGGAGTTCCTCAAGGGCGAGACGGGCAACACGACCAAGGAGGCCGTGGTCGGATCGGACAGCATGTCCGGCAGCGTCTCGCTCTCCAGTAGTAACTCCACCTCGGGCAGCAGCAGCGAGTCAGCTTCCGCCAGTGAGTCGGCGTCCTCCAGCAGCGAGGAGAGCAGCGCGGGCTCCGAGTCGGCCGCCAGCGCCGAGAAGCAGGCGAGCAGCAGCAGCAGTGGCAAGAGCGCAGCAAAGTCCGGCAGCAGCGCCGTCACCACCGCCACCTTCTCGGTCGTCGCGGCTGCAGCGGCCACCGTGCTCGCCTTTGCGCTGTAAGCTAGACCACCCAACGTCCGTACTTGCACTTCCCAACCTTTGCCAAATAGAATTTTGAGCGTTGAAGCTTGCGATCATATCGTGCATCTGGTTGCCTGCTGCTACGTCTATTTTACCTCCACACAGCAAGGATAATCCGACGCGTTTACTGCGCGCCGACATATACTGGAGATCGCCCTCGTGACGCTGCTGCAGCCACGAGGTCGAGATGGGCATCTCGCCAGACGGCGGATACCGGTATGCTCGGATAAGAGCGCAAAGCGCAACGCCAGCAACATCCTTTCAACATGTACACACAGTTGCATGGCTGTCAGCGAGTCTTCTGACCATGTGAAGATGTAGAGCTTGGCTTCCTCGCCACCGTCGGTGCCATGGTTCACTCATACAACAGCAAGGCAAGACCAAGCCGTTGCAAACTTGCCGGCACCCACAAGATGCGTTCAGCTGCTCGACTACACGAAAGAAAACGGCTAGCGACTTATCGAACAGAACGGTTTCATCACTGCAGAACTGCGGACTGAAGAGCTCAATTAGCCTGCCTGCCTGCTAGCATGAGTCTTCGAGCTCTATGCAGCTCAATGGCGCGTGAGCCTTTCACACATACACACACAAAGCTTTGCGCTCGCCCTCCTTCCGAGCGAATCTACGGCATTATAGTCAGAGCGCGGGACATCTTCATCTTACCCCTGCTCGCCGTGTGCAACCGCCTTTACTCGTTGAAACTCCACGAGGAACGCACCATTTGGCTTCGCCAGACGGTGTGGGGGGCATGGGTGGGTGCCGTCCGTCCTCTCTGCGCCGCAACGGCAGAGATCGCGACCGACGACTGACGGCGACTGCAAGGCAAGACGCCGCCTTCCAGGCTTCTCACTCTCCAATTCACCAGTCCCCGAGCACAGCACTCGACCTAACTCTTTCCACCCTTCAACCCTCAAGACCAAGATGAAGACCGCCTGCATCTCCGCGCTCGCCCTCGCCGGCGCCATCGCCCACTCGAGCGCCGCTGACTGTGACATGGCCAAGATCGAGGGCATGCTCTACCCGAACGCCTCGGCCGGCCTGGCCAGCTGCGAAAACGCCACAGGCATCGACATCTTCGCCGTCGGCACGTTCCCCACCACGGAGCAGGTCACGCAGCTCTCCCAGAACGTCGACTGCGCCGACTACCTGAACCAGATCAACCAGGTGGCCAACTCGGAGATCCAGTGTAACGTCACCATCGAGGGCGTGCCCGTGACGTTCGGCAAGCTCATCGCCGACTTCCTCACCGGCAAGACGGGCAACGAGTCCGACTCGGGCAGCGGCTCCATTGAGATCCCCAGCGCGAGCGCCTCTGGCTCGGTCGATGCGGGCTCGTCCAAGCTCGACAGCTCAGCCACCAGCTCCGGTTCGGCGGCATCGTCCAAGTCGGAAAGCAGTGGCGCCACAGCTGCCCACGCGCTCTCGTTCGTCGGTTACTGCGTTGCTGGCGCCATCGCCCTGGCACTGCAGTAAGCGTGCACGTGAGGTGTGATAGAGTTATCGTAGTGCCTCGGGTGTTACCCCGTGTGAGCACTTTGTATTTTTTTCCCCCTTAGCAACAAGCTTTCAGTTTTGAGACTTCAGTGTTGTAGCGTTTAGTTGAGTTGTAAATGCAAGTAGCGTTCTCTGTTCCATTAAAGATGACAGCGGTGATGATAGGGTATACTGGAGTCTGTGTGGCGCACTGGACATCATCAGTGTTTTAAGCTAGCTTGGGTCAACTCCATTCTCTTTGGCACCCAACTCGTCTCAAGTCTCTGCTGACATACTGCCTAGCTCGGCGGTCTGCTGAAAGGGCTGTGGCTGGCCCAGCAGATCGACGAGATGAAGAATGTTCTCCACCCAGCGTCACTGGCTGCATGTGATGCCGAGTTGCTGGTGGCTGCACATCTTCAGCCGAGAGCGAAACGTTCTTGCCTTGAGCATATATATATATATATATACATATATTGTCCCGACGTGAATGAAGCAACACCAACTTCAACTTGCTCGTCGCGTGAGTGTTTTTGGTCTTGAACAGTAGCGCTGCTCGAGTCTCTTCGAGGCTCTTCGCGCACGAGGTCTCTCAGCCTTTGCATGTCCAAGTCAAAATTGCGTTGCCCTTGTCAGATTAGCTTCGTAGCAAATGCAACACGCGATCCCGTGCGCACAACTGGTACCGGTAGAGTTAGACTCTACCTCTGTTGGTCTCCACAGCCAAATACTCAACACTGATCGCCTCTTTCTGCAGCTCTGTTGATCACCAACTGGGTGCTCGATGCGAAAGCTTCATTCCTCTTTCAACAGGCTTCCTCACTGCTATTTCTCTTGGCACGGCGAGACAGGTTAAGTGTACGCTATACTACGTTTCTAATTCGTTTTTAAATGGCCGGGCTGTTCCAATTGAAGCTCAAGGGCCTCAGTGAAAACCACTCACTTCTCTTCCCAGCTGCAACTGGTACAGCTCCATATTTTGGGATGAATCTCATTGGCCGAAAGAGCCACTTAAACGAGTGACCTGTGTACTTTAACAAGTGAGGTGGCCCAACCGCAGCACACCGTAAAAGTGTATTTCTATAGTTATATCCACAATGGCGGTTGCAAACCATTAACTTTAGCCGGGGTAGTACAGTACCTTGCTGAAAAAAATATGCAAAAGTAAATGGCTTCAAAGCGAGAGTCAATCGAGAGGTGGAATTTCTGAATCTGCCAATTCACAAATATGAAGGGTCGTCCCATGGAAGTCTTCCTTACGGGTAGACCATACAAACCTTATAGACAACGAAAGAAGATGTGTAGACGTTTTCCGTATGTACACGTCCAGATTTCACAAATATCCAAAAAAGCTTCCTCAAGTTGAAGAAGGGACGTTTAGAAACGAAAAGTGAGCGGTACACTCTCAGCCCTTCAGGCTGAGAGAACAAGCTTTTGGTGCAGCCCAAGTTAGCTTCAGCTGTTGAAGGCGAGCGCGTTATATTAGCGATAAGGACCCCGGGATAAATGTGGCCACCCGTTGAAGATGGCAACACCGCCGCATTTCCAGGACGTTGGCCTCGAGTCTTACCATCACAGCGAGCCAGGCAGGAATACACAGAAACAAGAATGCGCGGAGCTACCCCCACTCGCCCTCACATTCCAATTTCCCAGCTTCCCAACAAGCCAAGTTTCAACTCACGTTCCTCTCACCAAAACAATGAAGACCGCCTTCCTGTCAGCCCTATTTCTCGCTGGTGCCATCGGTGTGTCCGTGACTGCCGAACAGTGCGACCTACTTGCCATCCAAGATGCGCTCCAGACTGGTTCGACTACCAAGGACGAAATGACCTCGTCTGAGTCGAAGTGCCTCGAGGCTACCGGCTACAACATCTTCGAGATCGAGACGTTCCCAACCTCCAAGCAAGCCGAGGACGCCCAACTCAGCTCTGACTGCGCAACACTGATCAACGTTGTCAATGGGCAAGCCAATGTCATGAGTCAGTGCACGATTCAAGTGGGCGACAAGAACGTGACATACGGCTACTTGATCAGCTCGTTCATCAACGGCAAGACGGGCAACGAGTCCGACTCGGGCAGCGGTTCCATCGAATTCCCTAGCGAGAGCGCGTCCGGCTCCGAGTCCGAGTCTGAATCCGGCAGCAGCTCGACCGCCTCCTCCAATTCGACCACCACGTCGGATGCCGCCACGACCGCGCTTTCCTTCGTTACGTACGGCGCCATTGCTGCCATCGCCGTCGCGCTGCGCTAGGTCATCTCGACACTCGGGCACGCACGTAACTACATCTGCTAGAACTCTAAATTGGCAATGAAGTGCCCGAGCTTTGCTTTCACCAAGTCGTTAGATGTGTGCTCGAAATGCTTGCTGGTTTCGAATTCACAGCCAACTTCCTTCTTCAAAGGTACATGCACCGGTGCAGATACCTCACCGTGAGAGTGGATAGCGGTCGTTGCATGAAAAAAATATTTATACTTCGAATTAAATACAAGTACTAAGATAATAAAAAGTCAATGGCTAGTCGGCTACGCTCGGTCGATCTTGCGGCTTCCGGGCAAGCTTCGGCGATCTGAGGCAGACTGGTGACATCGTCACTGTCCACAACGAACGCAAAGTCGCTGCCGCTGTTGCTGTCATTCTCGCTGGAGTCTTGGTTGTCTGGCTCCAGCTCCTGCACTCTGCTGTCGTTCTTGCTGTTATTGCGGCCCTCTTCCCCCAGTCGGCACTCGTCCGCGATCCTGGCCTGCTGCATGAGCAGCGCAATGTCCGAGACGCTGGCTCCAGCCTGCACCAGCGCGTCCACGAAGCCCACGTCGGAGTCGTAGATGAGGATCTGGCCCTTGGGCGAGAACTGGAAGCGGTTCACGCCGTGGTAGACGACTTCACGGCCGATGAACCTCTGGACGAGCTCCTCGTTGTGGGCCACGTGCGGGAAGACGTGGTCGAACGTGGCGCGCGAGAAGACCACGTGCAGATCGGAGCGCACCGTCACCATGGGGTTGTCCTCCTCGCCAGACACTTCGATGCCCACGACCTCCACGTGCATGCTAGAGTGGTAGCTCGAGTAGCGCTTCCACTGGTCCAGCAGCGCCTGCGGACCGCAGGCCTCTCCGAACTGCAGCTCCGGGTCCATGGCGCACTCGATGAATCTCTGTTGCTTGGCCTCGAGCGGCTCCTGGCCGTCGTCCTCCGACCCGTCGGTCAGCAGCGCGGGCCGCTTGTGACCGGCGCCGCGCACTGTCGGCATGCCCCGCTCGAACAGCGCAAAGTACTCGCGCGCCAGACGCACGAGCGAGCCGCCCATGCTGTTGCGGCTGCGCAGCACCTTGTCGGCGCGCACGCTGCGCAAGAAGCCGAGGTCGGCCACCTCCTGGCGCAGCGAGCTCACGATCATCACGAGGTCGTCCTCGTACTTCTTGCGGCGCGCGCGGAAGGCGCGGCCGCGCTCGCTGTTGGTCTTGGAGCGCTTGACGACTGCCGTGGACTCGTGGCCGCTGTCGTCCTCTTCCTCGTCCTGCTGCCTTTGCTGCTGCTGGCTTCTCGGAGCTGGCTGGTTGGAGCGCGGCGCTTCGGCGCTCATGAGGCCGCGCATCATGGCGTCCCAGAGCTGCGGCCGCGGCTGGCCGCCCAGGCTGAAGCGTGCGTTCGGCACCATCCGCCCCTCGAGCGCGCGCATGTCGGAGATGGCGGAGAGCGGCGGCTGGAGCGAGCGCGGCGGCTGCTGCTGCTGGCAACGCATGAGCTCTTGGGTTAACTCGACTGCCGCTTGTCCTGCGAGCAGCGTTATCCCAAATGAGGCGCTCAGTCGAAGCGTCCTAATAATAATTCACCCGAATATTCCACGGATGAAACGCTTTCGAAACCTACGAAATCTGGTACTGTATTAGAGATAAAGGGTATATCAGAATAATGATACAAGCGGAAGGACCTCTTTCGGCTTAAGACAGCGAAAACGGCAAACTTCAGCTACACTGGCGTAAATAATGTAAAAAAGCAAACCCGCGCAGCCATATAGCATCGTCAACGGGCTCAGAGCCCGCGGCAATAGGCAACAGAGCGGTGACGTAGCAGGTTTGACGAGTATCGCTGTAGAGAGGGATCAGTTTGGGCGCTGGACCGATTCTATGTGCTTGACTTGGCGTTTGTATAGACCACTGAACCGCTGCATTGCGTCCCTTCCCGACGCCCTTTCGGAGACCACGGCGACCAATCAGCGTGAGCGAGTGATCAGCAATCGGATTGAAATCTTTCTCCAGCCCCGGTCGTCATTGCCATGGCTACAGTACAGTGCAACGATACTGTCTCTCTTGAACGCTGTGCAGGGCGTCAGCCACTGCATTTGCACTCCACTGCAGCCCGATCAATGCCAGCAGCAACCTCCGCCACCTGAAGGAGTGTGCACTGCGAGCAGCTGCTGCCGCTTGAGACGCGGCCGCCGTCTGGGACCGACGTTAAAGTGCTTTCGTTCGTAAGTCGGAAGCTTTTTGGGCACGGGCATACGCGCCTCGTGGTTCCTGCCGCTGCGCGTGTCTCCTTCCAATTGCAATTGCGTAGTGAACGTTGGCTCTGAACCCGCCGCTGAACCGTGTCTTTGGGCCGTCTCAGGAAGAGGATGGCTCCACAGGTTTGCCAGCGATTCCTCATCCAGCGTTTCGCCGCGCTCCGAGTGATTTGCCTGCCGCAACGCGTTCGTCAGGACGCCCGCTCGGTCGTGCTTTGCCGTGTTGCTCCACGGCTCTGTGGCTGGTCCTGCTGCAGGACCAGGATTCCTGCATTATCCCTCCTAAAGTTGCTTTGCTCAATTCAAGACACTCCGCATACTCGTACAGGGCAAAACTTGCAAGACGTGCTACATTTTTCTGCACTTCGTCTCCGCTTATAATACGCTCCCTACAGGCAGGTGGCGCCGAACTGCGGCTCGAGCTGCGTGTCGATGATCTTGTTGAGCAGCGAGAGCAGCAGCTTCTGCGCGATGTCGAGGAAGGTCTGGTAGTAGTGCGACTTCTTGTTGAGCTCCGTGGCCGTGAAGTCCACGAGGCCGTTGATGATCTGCGTCGTGAAGGCGCCCGTGTTGTGCACGGCAAAGTCGAGGTTGGTGATGAGGTCCCAGCCCATGGACAGCTTGTTGACCTTGGCGTCCTTGAAGTTCTTGTAGATGGACTTGGTCAGGCTCGCGATGTCGCCGCTCAGGGCGCCCGTCATGATGCTGGTCATGGTCAGGTTCTGGCACACGGACGTGGCGACGCCGGGCGCGCACTCGTACAGGTTGGCCTCGATGTTGGTCAGCACCTGGGGCTTGCTCACGGCGAGCGCGACGTCCACCGTGACGACCTGCGGCCGGCACTTGATCGGGTGCAGCAGGTCGACCCAGCAGATCGAGTACCACTTCTGGTCGAGCTGCGCGACCTCGACCGTGAGCGTGGCCTGCAGCGCGATGGTGCCCGTGAAGCCCGTGCCCAGGTCCAGCGAGTTGGTGCCCGTGACGTTGACCGGCAGCGGCGAGATGGTCGTGATGCCCGACGCGTTGAGGAAGTTGATGGTCGGGGTGGCCGCGAACGTGACGCCGAGGAACGAGATGTTCTGCGTGGCCAGCGTCTGGTTCTGGATCACGAGCGGGTCGCTCACGTACTGCTTGAGCACCGCCGGCGATGTCTTGATGATGTTGACGAGGTTCTGCATGGCGATGAAGTCGGCCGTGGCCGTCTCGAAGTCGGCGAGCACGCACGTGTTCTCCACGGTGGGGGCGGCGGTCGGGCTGGGCGCGACGGTGGTGACGCTGGGCACGGCAGTCACCACAGGGGCCACGGTGGGGGCGGCGGTCGGGCTGGGCGCGACGGTGGTGACGCTGGGCACGGCAGTCACCACAGGGGCCACGGTGGGGGCAGTGGTTACTGCAGGGACCGACGTGGGCACGCCGCCGCCGTTACCGGCGGAGACGGCGCCGACAGCGGCAGCGACTGAGGCGAGAAGTCCGAGGAACTTGACCATCTTGAGCGAAATGGAGACTGGGGATCTGAACGGGGCGGCGCAGATTGAGTTATGCGGGGCTGATCGGCTCGGTCAGCATTGGGATTGACCTCAATGGATTGGCGGCGAGACACTCTGCAGAGCCTTGTCTTGTCTTGGCTTGACTCGACTTGCTGCTCGAAAGCGACGTGTTACAGCTTCTGATAGTCACGTGGAATCAGAACGCGCCTCTGCGAGAGATCCGGCGGCCCGCGGTCTGCGCCACACAAGGCGCTGCTTGCAACGCACCCCGCCTGCAATGTATGCAGGCAGACGCAGAGGGAAGGTCCGGGCTCTGGCAGGATACACAGCGCGGCTACGAAAATGGACCAGAAGGTGCTGCGGCCATGCAGAAAGCAGGGGCAGTGCAGAAGCCTGCCACAAATAGGATCCCAGAAATGGAGAATGGATTTGAAAAAAATGGCAAATGATATGTGTTCATACGGGTACGTAGGTCTCAACACTGAGAAATGGACGTCGCGGTAGACGTCTACGACTCGAGGCACGTGGCGCCGAACTTGGGCGCCAGGTCGTCGGTGATGAGGTTGTTGAGCAGCGAGAGCAGCAGCTTGTCCAGCACGTCGATGAACACGTTGTAGTAGTCGCCCTTCTTGTTGAGCTCCTCGGCGGAGAAGTCGAGCAGGTTGTTGATGATCTGCGTGATGAACGAGCCCGTCTGGTGGAACACGAAGTCGATGTTGGTGATCGAGTCCCAGCCCAGCGTCAGTGCCGTCAGCGACGCGCTCTTGAGGCGCAGCAGCACCTCCTCCTCGATCGTGGTCAGGTCGCTGCCGCCAAGGACGGACACGAGGATGCTGGTCACGGTCAGGTTCGAGCACACGGACGTCAAGATGCCCTCCGCGCACTGGTACATGTCCACCTGTGCGCTGGTGGCGACCTCGGGCTCCTTGAGCGCAAGCGCGACGTCCACCGTGTACGTCACGGGGTCACACTTGAGCGGGTGCAGCAGGTCGACCCAGCAGATCTGGTACCATTTGTGGTTGGGCTGCGCGATCTGCACCGAGAAGGTGGCGGCCACCGACACGGTGCCGGTGAAGTCCGTGCCGATGTCGAGCGTGTCCGAGCCCGTGACGTTGATCTGCTTGGGCGACAGCGTGGTGAGGCCCGAGACGTTCAGCGAGTTGATCGTGGGCGTCACCGTGAACGTGTAGCCGAGGAAGGAGAAGTCCTGCTCCGTGAGCGTCTGGTCCTCGACGCTCAGCGGGTCGCTGATGTACGAGCTCAGCAGCGATGGGGAGGCCTTGATGATGGTTACAATATTGTTAAGCGCCGTGAAGTCCGACGTCGCGGTCTCGAAGTCCACGATCACGCACGTGTCGGCCACTGTCGCGCTGCTCTTGGCAGACGCGAGACCGAGCGCCGCGGCGACGACAGCAGCAAAACGGAAGAGCTTGGTCATGTTACTGGCTTGGGTATGAGCTCGAGGAAGCAAATTGAATTGTGGGCTAGAGATCACTGGTGGGCGCGGCGAGATGTCGGACACCGCGTACGAGCAGACACCGGCGACAGAGCTGCAAGGGGTTTATCCACGCAGCAGGTATAATAGGTCAGTCATGGATCCCCTCGAGTCAATTCCACGTGCACTTTCGGATAGGTCAGGAGTACTTTGACCAAACTGTTGCATCCCGAGCTGCCACAAACGGCGTGGACGAGAACCACAACAAAACGCGCAGTGCCAGAAATAACAAGTCGCACTATGACATGCAAAAGGAGAGCTTGGTGTCGATAAAACTCGTTTCGAGCGCATTACGAGGCAGTGTTGTACATGCGTATAGCTCTAGGAGGGGGCGATTCGCTTCAAAGCCATTGTCTTCGATAGCCGGACCGCTTCGAGTTCCGACCTTGAGAAGTCTCAGCTAACAAAGATGTTCGACTTGACCTGGTCTTGCGAGGGCTTGACGCACAGCAATGAGCCTATCCGGGTATTTACATGTGTTACGAAGTACAGGCAGATTTGGAGGAGCCTACATAACGCTCTGCATCATGTGAGTTCAAGCTGGTGACTCGGAAGCACTTTGAACGAAAAAAAACGAGTTGATACCTTTAGTTCACGGCACAGCGTATGCGTAGCCTGATGCCTACAAACAGGTCGCGCCGAAAAGCGGCACCAGCAGTTGCTCGATGATGTTGTTCAGCAGCGAGCGGACGAGTTTGTTTAGGACCTTGATGAACGTCTTGTACGCGGTCTTCTTCTTGTTGAGCTTTTCAGCGGAGAAGTCCAGGAGACCGTTGATAACGTTCGAGATGAAGGCGCCGGTGTCGTCGAAGGTGAGGTCGATGTTGGTGATCGAGTCCCAGTCGAGCGCCAGCGACGTCAGCGACGCGTCCTTGAAGTGGTGCAGCACCGTGTTGAGCACGCTCGTGACGTCCCCACCGAGAGCAGCCACGAGGATGGAGGTGATGGTCATGTTGGAGCACACGGACGCCGGTACGCCCGAAGCGCACTGGTACAGGTCCGCCTCGATCCCGGCCGCGATGGTGGGCTTGCTCAGCGCCAGAGCGACGTCAACGGTGACCGTCGTCGGAGGGCAGCTGTGCTGGTGCAGGAGACTCGTCCAGCAGATCTCGTACCATTTCTTGTCGATCTGCGCGAACTCGACCGAGAAGGTGCCGCTCACCGACACTTCGCCCGAGAAGGTTGCCGCCAGGTCCAGCGTGTTGGTCCCCGTGACGTTGGCCGTCTTGAAGCCGATCGTGGTGATGCCGCTGACGTTGAGCAGCTCGAAGGACGGCGTAGCGGTGAAGTCGAGACCAAGCACCTTGAAGTCGATAGCGTCCAGAGTCTGGTCCTTGAGCACCAATGGGTCGGTGATGTACATCGGCAGCAGCGACGGCACGAGGCTCAGCACGTTGTTGAGTCCAATGAAGTCGGCCGTCGCGGTCTGGAAGTCCGCGAGCACGCAGGTGTCCTCCACGGTGGCGGCGCTCGTCGTCTCGAAGGCGGCGGCGGCGATAGCGGCGGCAAAGGTGAAGAACCTGGCCATCTTGGAATTCTAAGCGAGAGGAATGAGTAGTGTGCTCGAGATGGCAAATGGAGAAGTGATCTTCGGACCCCGACGCGAGGCGAGGCAGGGGGAATATAGAGCGCGAGTCGGTGGATGTCGTTGCAAAGGCAACATCTTGCAGGTTTGCTGTCGCCGTCATGTGGAAGTGTCGGTGACTAACGGCAAAACCAGGTCGTGATTACATGTATCCTGACTACAGTTCAAGCGGATTGCTCTCCAAGACATCACGGGCTCCGTTACCTCGTGCTAACCAGGATGGCAGCACGCACAGCTTTTTCTGGCACAAACTGCTTATTTGTGGCAGGAAACCACATTCAGTGGCATGTGACTCCCACTGTGGCTGCCAACCAGCTGACATGGGCAGCTCGCAGACGGCAACAAACCTCCGTCCGTGCGCCGGGCACTGCCCCTAAAGTGGATCCACCGAGCCACTCTCACACGACAGCAGACTGGCAGGGCCGGTGCAGCGCGGTCGGTGTCTGGTGCGCTGATGAGCGTGAGAAACGGCTTCACGTCACTCGGTCTGATCCGGTGTATCCTCGCCCGCGAGCAGACTCCCGCGAGCTTTGTCCTCAACAGCGACTGCCTTCAACAGCGAAAGCTGCGGTGGCGACGACTGCAGCTTTGAAACACGCTGGCAGCGTCTGCTTTACGTGTCAATGGCAAGCGCGCGCTGCGTTAGCGTCACTTCATCAGCGTCACCACCACTTGTTGCCCTTTTGATGGCCATCGGCCGTTACCGATTCGCCAGTCGCGAGCGACACGGGCTGATGTCTACGGTACTCTTAAACTACGTGGACCACATATATTTGAATTAGAATCGGAAATCCAAATAATTAATTTCGATCTGATCTAGCGTAGCTGGCAACCATGAGCGCGGCGCCGACCAACTTTGTGCGCTACAACGTGCCGAACGGGGACTTCTGCGCGTACCTGAAAGGCTTCTGGAAGCGCAACCTGGAGTGGCGCCACTTCGGCGCCAGCTTCAAGCACCTGCGCTCCACCAACAACGTCGTGTTCATCGAGGAGGACCTGGACGCGGCGCGCCAGCCCAACACCCAGTGCGGCTCTCTCTCTCTGCCTGTGCAGTTGAAGTCTATTGCGCTGCTGTAGCATCCGCTTGACCAAGTGATTGCTCTGCGCAATATTTCCCCCTTCTTTCAGGTTCCTCCGGTGGTCCTTCGGCCGCACGCACAAGAAGCAGGACCTCGCCAGCGCCTACACGGTGCAGGTCAGCGCGGCTGATGGAAGATACTTTTGAGTACGGGGGCGGACAGCTGACCCCACGCGCTCTTATTGATACCATTATTGCAGTTCATCCCGGACGAGCAGGGCACGTTCATGGAGTGGAGCTTTGAAGGCGTGACGTGCCACGGCGTGTTCAAGCCCGAGGCCAGCGTGGCCATCCTCAACTTCTGCCTGCAAGAGTCCATGGTCACCATCACGTACCGCGTCCTCGACGCCAACAGTGAGTTACTTTCTGCTGCTGTTTTCTGGTTGTTGTGCTGGTTCCTTCGGCTTACTCTGCGTCTGTGGCAGCGATGGCCGTGTGCATTGTGGACGTGGACAGCGAGCACACACCGACGATCCAATACGGCAACATGTACGTGGCTGCAACTGGTTATGGCGTAGTTCAATGCCATGGTCGCTCATGGATTTATGGGCTGCAACTCGCCAGGTACCGCATCAATCCGTCCAAGTATGACCGTGAGCCGGAGGACTGAGAGAGATCACCCATGGCCAGCAGGTCCAGTTCGCACTTAATTGAATTGCGATAATGTACAAGTCTTGGTATTAAAGCGTGAGGAGTGGAGACCATGTCCCGCAGGCGTGTGGCGATCGGCGGCACCTTCGCGTGCGACGAAGCGCTGGCTGTGCCTCTGCAGTATCTTCTCAAGAATGTCGGTGCTTATTTGGCTGCGCTTGGGACTCGCTTGGGACTACACGCAGCGGTTCACTGCGAGAGGCTTACTTAATACTGGATTGGTTGTCGCTCGTGTTGCTGTAGGCCGTGTGGAACGTTGACGTGGCCTTACAATGGCTGCGGTACGGCAGCCTGACAGACTTTGATGAGTGGTCTGCCGATGTGCTGCGTGCATCGCGTCCTGTGGACTTGGTGCTGCTGCTTGTCCGCCTCAGCGACCTCGAAGCAGTGCATCCTGAACTGCAGGCCGTCAAGATCAGTTACGACAAAGCGGTGGCTCCAGACGCTGGTATCGTAGACAGCTCAATCAAACACTTCGTGGACGACCTTAAGCGGTACGATACCTTGGCTGCAAAGTCTTCTGCTGCCCCGCTGGTGGTGTTGCTGTGCCCTTCTCCTCCATCTTCAGCAGCAAAGTTCGACGCGATGGAGCGCGAGATGCTGAAAGCTATTGGGGAAATGCAAACGGTGTCCGTGCAGCCAGCAGCCCGGCTTATGGGGCTATTCCATCAGCAATACACGACGCCATTCTACGACGCTGTCTCCGACAAGCGCCAGCATTCGCCGTACACCCAAGCCATGCAGAACGTCATGAGTTTGTCACTGTGCCGACAGATATGCCGCCTTTTCCGCAGCCCGAGCAGTCAAAAGAAAGTTATCGTTCTTGACTGCGACAACACGCTGTGGGGTGGTGCGGTGGCCGAAGTCGGCGCAAGCGGCATTGATCTCGGCCCACGCTTTCTCGCGCTGCAGCGTTTCGTGGTCAAGCTGCAGGAGCGCGGTATGCTGCTTGCGGTCTGTAGCAAGAATATTCGTGGAGACGTTGTGCAGGCGTTTGAGCAACGTCGCGATGACATGGTGCTCGATATGAACAAGCATGTCGTAGCTACCAAGATCAACTGGCAACCCAAATCGGAGAACATCGCACAACTCGCCAAGGAACTCTCTCTCGGTGCGTGGCAATATTATTCCTGTCACGTGAAGGTGGATTGTTAACATTGTTCCTCGTTAGGGCTGGACTCCTTCGTCTTCATCGATGATAATCCGCTTGAGTGCAATGAAGTCACGACTGCATTGCCGTCCGTCGCTGTCATAATGCTTGGGTCGAATTTCTCCGAGTCGGTTCTCGATCACGAGTGGGTTTTTGACAAGGGATTGTTTCGGCAGCCACTCAACTCGGCGGGGAGCGCCAGCACCACAGAAGACAGTCAACGGACGTTGCTTTATCAGCAGAATGCCCAGCGCGAACAACTTCGCGAATCGTCGTCAACGCACAAAGCCTTTCTGAGTGCGCTTGGCGTCAAGATCGTTTTTGAGGAACTCGACCGCGAGCAGGAGCTTCAAGCTAGAAGCTCTACCTTCACCAGAGTGCTCCAGCTTCACCATCGCACGAACCAATATAACACAGCGACAACTTTTGCCAAGCGATTGGAGGAGCAAGCACTGCTGGAGTATGTCGCCACTCCTGGCCGCACAGTGGTTTGTGCGCATGTGACGGATCGTTTTGGCCACTACGGGCTTGTAAGCGCTGCTCTCTGTCAGCGCGTGCGTGACAGCGACGTTCTCCGCGTTGACAGCTTTTTACTCAGCTGCCGGGCGCTGAACCGAGGAGTGGAGCATGCGATGCTGCGAAGACTCGGTGAAATCGCAGCCAAGGCGGAGGCAGCAACGATGGAGTTTACGTGGGAGCCGACAGAGCGCAACCAACCAGCGCATGCGTTCTTCTCGGCATTGTCCGATGCCGTATTTGCCGTCAACGAAGAGCTAGGACCCAGACCAGGCAGCTCGGCAAGGCAACAAGCTGGGGCATGGACGATCGCGGTAGACAAAGCTAGTCAAGTGTCCTTCTTGAAGCCAGAAGAGAGCTTGAGTCGTGGTAGCGTCACTGGAGGGGGATTGCTGGGATGGATCCTTCGCAGCCCGTTTGGGTTTTGGCTCCAGCATGCGGCGCTCTCAGCCTTCCGGTGGACTCTATCCTCCATCGCACTGCCGCCGTGGATGACGCGAATCGTGAAACCATTCTTCGTCTGGCGGATCGACGGAGCTGTGTCGGCCGGATCGCTTCGTGTACTTTTCCGCGATGCCGGCAGTCTGGAGCAGTTCCTTGCTCCAGCTCTTCGCGATCTATCCAGCACCTACAAATTGGTGGTCTCGGATGACTCGCATGATGACGACAAGTTCCGTAGGAAAGCGCGCCATCAAACGAAGCTGGCACTTGTCGATCACCTTCATGACGAAGTCCCACGCGAGATTTGGTCCGCCAATCGACCGCATACCGATGGAAACCAACCTGCAACTGGAGATACTCGCAGCCAAGAAGTACCTGATGGCAACGCTGCAATTCGGCTCCAGCTCGTTTGCGAGTCTCCACAATGTTCTGCAACTATCCAGCGGGACAGTCGGTGTGCCTTCCGACGGTGCCGCAATTGCTGTTACCGAATCCAGAGGCTTCTCACGCGCTCCTTGCTCCACGCAAACGCTGCGGCCCGACAGTCGGCTGTGAACGCACTGCAAGTCGATTTCGCACTAGACGCAAAGGCAGCAACAACAGATACGCAGGCTTCTGACCCCAACGCGCAATGGTGCAAGGCCCACCAAAACAAACGCCGGCGTGGGGAGATATTCAACCCAAAGTAAGCTAAAGCGCACTTGCGCGTAAAGTAGACGTTGTGTTATCGACAACTTTTGTTTTACCCGGAGCCTAGTCATCATCATCATCGCCGTCTTCATCTTCATCTTCATCACTGCCACTGCTTGCGTTTCCGCTTTCGCCTTCGCTCGTGGAGTCCTGAACCGTTATGACCTCGGTGGCGACTTTGGTGTCCTGCTCCTTCGTAGCGTCACGTAGCTCAAGGATACTTGAGTCGGTATCATTGTCACCGGTGCCGGACTCACTGTCACTGTCGTTGTCGTTGTCGTTGTCGCTGTCGGTGTCGCTGTCGCTGCCACTGTCGCTATCGCTGCTACTGGAGTCACTGGAGTCACTGCTGACACTACTAACACTGACACTGCTAACACTGACACTGCTGACGTTAGAGTCGCTGTCGCTGATGTCGCTATCACTCTCGCCAATGTCCTCCTCATCGTAGTAGGGACCGTACAAGGCCTCGTACCGCTCCACCCACAAAAGCGCCTTGACCTCGTTAAGAGTCCGTCGACCTTTCCCGAGTTTCTCGTGGATCTCTTCGGCTGTGGTGCAGTCCCTCCGAAATGTTGGCGAAGTAAGCCTTCGCATCACGCTTTTGGGAATCTCCTCCAGCACCGTGTAGTAGTGTCGGGGTAGAATAATTTGAAGCGCGCGGGCAATATCCGTACGGGTAACCACGCCAAAAAGTCCGTTTCGCTGGCAAACTGAATCCCAGGCGTGCACGAAGATCTTTTCATCAATATAGACAAGCTTCCTGAGGACGGCTTTCATCATTTTCTTGATCTCTATCAAGCGAAATCGACGCTGCCGAGCAAATACCCCAGCTTTAATGCGCATGGTCTCCTCCACGATCTCCACGCTGGGGAAGAACGGGTGCGGGCTGGGCAAAACTCGCTTCATTAACTCAACGACTTCCTTGGCTCCATCTTGTGTCACCTCATACTGACCTTTTGCTCTTTGACGGCGTACATAGGTGGCAATAAATTCCTCGTATCGTATCATCAGACCACGATGGCCGTACGTTTTTAAATTTGTCATCAAACGATTCCGGAAAAAATCCATGCAGTGCTTCACCATGTTTGATGTCGGTACCAGCATGTCAGAGCGACGCAGCTTTTCGTGTACTATCGTGTTGACGTGCACCCAATACACATCCGGATTGCTGAAGATTTCTTCCTCGACCATGCCGACGTACGCTGGAATTAATGCCGATGCAGTTGAAGTAATGTCATCAGCTTTACGCTTTCGCCGGGACCGTAAATTGCTGGCAGTTGAATACCCAACTTCAGATTCCAGCACTTCATAGAGCTCTTCCACGAGTTTGGGATCAATCTCGTTTGCTTCCCCCGTTCCCGTTACCACGACTTCCGCTTTATCTCCACTGACCTCTTTCTCCACAATCGATTTTCGGTCGATCACGTGAAGGGTGTCCGAGCTGCCCTTGAAAACTGGCAACGAGCGATTCTTTGGTCGCTCATTGTCAGCGGTGACCGTCACGTGCATGAATGGCATCGCAGAAAACGACGTACGTGCCACCACTTCTGCTGCCTTGTTGAAAGACGAAGGGAAAAAACTACATCGTAAGCGAAAATGTTAGTACGTGTCACAAGCACACAAGAAGTTAGAGAAGAAGATCCGTTTGATACCTTTTAAACAGGCGAAGATGCTCTTGGCTGAACGTCACATTCGATGCAGACATAGCAGAGCGCAGAGCTTCCGTCATCGGAAGAAGTCCAGGAAAAAGCTGATCTGCTACAGCCGCTCGATAAATTGACACCTCCATCAAAGTAGTATCTCGTTGTGCGAGAGCTGCAACCTCCTCGACCGAGCTTGGCCTGGCAAAATAAACTCGTTTCCACCACTGACGCTCTTCCCCCACATCTGTAATTGTTTTCCGCTGCAGCGGTTCTTTGTCGACCTGAGCCTGCAAAAACTCATCCTCGTCCATTGCTGCAAGCAGCTCCGCCAGATTTCTCCACAGCGTCAGTGCTACTTCAGGGTTTTCAACGAGGTACAAGTCACTACCGCAGGTATCAAGTGCCTCAACTAGAACTGTTGTCAGCAAAAATGATGAAACAGCACCGGCACTGGACAGCTCAAGCATCTTTTCCAGCGGGTAGCTACAAGAAGGGTCATTTTTCATCCATCTGCTCGAGTTAAAAGTGGCACGCGTTAACAACTTTTTTGAAAAGCAGAGTTGTGCGAAGCATTATCCGCGCTTACCTTGAAAATGCAGCAACCTGAGCATCCACGGAATCCGGGTAATAGCTTTCCAAGAAACCTGCAAGCTGTAAACATCGTGAATGAGTTGCAAGGTTGACTACCCAAAACATTCCCTGGCCAATAATGGTATCTTACCATTCTGGGTCCATGAGGGTCTTCAGGGTTCAGGTGAAAAAAGGCCTCGAGATAATCGCACGCCGGCTGAATATCCCCCACCAGTAACTGTAGCTGCACGAAGTGCTCCACAAACATAGCGGAATTCGGACTCAGCGCCACTGCACGCCTCAGTGCACTGTTGGAGTGCTGGTACAGAATGTGCACTCCAATCGGGGATTTAAACAAGTAATTGGACTCGATGACTGACTCAATGCTTTCTCTCGTGTCGAAGCCATTGCCATCGTTTGTGTCCGCGTCAGCATCGTCCTCTTCTTCCTCACCCATGTCTTCGCGTTGGAGTCTTTCACGAAGCTCTTTCGACTCGATAAACATGAGCCAGTAGCACAGAATGCCGAAGTTTGCAAGTAACCTCGCGTCATCCTCTGCCTCTTCCATCTAAAGAAGGACACGTCACAAATAAGAAATGCAACCGTTAGTCATTCTTTTACGAAACACAAACGGTCAGATATGAACGACAACTTACATGCTGGATCTTGTCTTGGTACATGTGATATGCCTCGTAAAATTCTCCGTGAATAACATGGAAATACCACATCTCCCTCATAATCGACAGTTTCTGAAATACCAATGCACCCACCACGCGAGCGGTTAAGGCGCAGCCCGATTCACGCAGCGCCAAGAAGGATACGTACATCAATCCGCCGAGATGTCATTGCTGACTCGTAAAATTTAAGCAGATCATTACGATAGTCTGGCTGTCGACGAAGAATCTCGAGGCTGGCCTAATATCCCGGAACGACGCAGAGGAAAGCACGAAATTAGTTTAGTGAACTCATTAGCTTCATCTCGACTTATCGGTACGCACCTCGATGCACAGAGCTGGCGTTACTGCGAACCGGTGGTACATCACCGACAACACTTTTGCAGCACCTGCGTAGTCTCGGGCCCCGATAAGCTTCAGTAAACGATGTGAGCACATGACTCTTCACACGGCGAGCAATACACGAGCAATGCACTGTAGCTACAGATCAACACTTACCCTTGGTAGCAATTCCTCGAGTGTGAAGCGCAAGCGCGTGTAGGTACTCCTATGGCTCAGTCTGTGCTTCCAGTGTTCGAAGTACAGGTATCCGCGCTCGGATCCCATGCCCCATCTCTTGGCTTGACCATCAAAAGACTTGGTTGCTCGCACAGCGCCGTTGAGAAGCGGGTTCTTGCCAGCAGTGGCCCTGGACCCCGTTGTGACCATCTCGACGTCCTCCGTACTCTCCGCTAGGCTGGCTGCATCTGAGGTGCCGGTGTCCTCTTCCATCCCATCGTCGTCGCTATCTTCTTTCTCCTCCTCCTCCTCTTCCTCCTCAGCAATTTGCGCGTCTAATTCTACTGATGATTGATCGTCGCCATCTGAAGACGCGTTCGGGGCAGCCGCCTCTTCCTCCATGTCCTCGTCCGAGCTGTCGTCCCGCGGCATCCTCTCCTCCGCCATTCGAATGGCGTCCGTTGCCAATGGACAAAGGCAAAATTCACAATAGCGTGTGCAAAAAAAGAACGTTTATGGGTGAAGTTGACGTTGACGTTGCCCTGATTGTTGCCCCTATTATTACTGCGGCCCCTGCTCGCCATCGTCTTCGCGCAGCAGGATCGCCGCTATCATCTTGAGCTTCTTCTCCATCTGCTCATGATAGCACAATGCAGTCAGCACCTACGCCCAAGACAAAGCAATGACAGAAGCGCGCAGTCGAGCACGAACCCGGTTGTGGGCGCGCAGACTGCGCGTGAGCTTGGTATCGGTGGCCTCGAACTGCGCGTGCGACGCTGCGTGGCGCTCCTGCAGGCCGCGCATGATCTCCTGCATGATGACTTCGATCTGTCCGAACGTCTCTGTCCGGTAACAATTCAGACTGCAAGTAAGCTCCAAGCCTTAGCTACCACAGTCTCCATATACTCGACAGCTCGCACCTTCCACCAGAGTCTCCACCTGCTCTTCCTGTTCGCGCTTGCGTTTCCTCAGCGTCTCCAGGTGTCGGTAGCACTTGGCAACGTACGGCGTCAGCTGCTCGCTGCCTTCCGCTGTGTCCTCCACGATCGAGTGCGGCATTTCCTGCTCCTCGTCACCCTTGGCCATCGAGTGGCGCATGGGGTAAACGTCCTCTTCCTCCTCTTCCCCCTCCGTCGCGACACCGTCGCCGCTCGATAGCATGCCGTCCTCGCTTTCCTGCGGCAAGTATACAGACCGACACGTACAAAGGGAGAGATCCATATCAGCAGCAACTTTCACGCGCGGCCCCTCGCTCAGGACTGCACGGACGCACGCGGATCGAGGGCATCTCGAGCTGCTTCCCCTTGGCCATAGCAAACCCCTCTCAAGTTGCACTTGTCGATATTTAATCCAAATGCAAAGTGAACCGCTGAGTGCGGAATGAAAAAAAGGGAAACCAGATGACCATCACTCTTGCTTCAACTTGAAGATTGCTACGGTACCTACTGATTATCCTCGTCGCCCTTGGCGCCCAGCGCGTCGCCGCCCTTGTGCTCCATGTTCTTGTTCTCCGAGTCTTCGGCTTCTTTGATCATGCCCAGGAAGTTGGCGTCCACAGTGCGCAGCAGCTCCTCCATCTTGTCATCCTTGAGGCTGCCACCGCGGTCGTCCGCGGCTCCTTCCTCCATTGTCGCCTTCTTGCGGCGCAGCTCCTTCTCCTTGGCCTCCAGGTTCTTTTCCCGCTTCGTTTCGCGCTCGAACATGCCGTTGATGGCCGCCTTTTCATTGGGTTGCGAGGCTGCGAGACCGTCCGAGAGCTCCATGAGCGAGATCATGCCGTTGCAGTCACCCACAGCGACGAGCTTCCCGCCGGAGCCGGCGTTACCCTGCACGCTCACGGACGAGAGAGCCACATCCCCGACCTTGTGTGAGTAGGCCACCTCGTTCTGGCGGTAGAAGAAGTCCCAGATGTCCACGACTCCATCCATGCGAGTGACGAAGAAGACGCCGGCGCGCGTGGGCGACCAGCAGCCTGCTGTCACGTACGAGTCGTGGTAGATCGTGCTCATGATGGGGGTCTTGAGATCTTCGCACCACAGACGAGCTGTCCAGTCGCCAATCGTGAGGAAGAACTTGTTGTGCGTCGGGTTACGCTGGATGGCGCACACGGGCCCGTGATGCTTGCCGGCTCCGGTGTCGTAGAGGGTGATGCCGTTGTTCTGCTTCGCATTACGCAGGTTCACGCTCAAGACCGCGCCCTGCTCCGTGCCCACAAGGTACTTGGTGGGGCCAGCCTCCGTGTTGTATTCCATGGACGACCCACCGAAGGCTAGGCCGTCCTTGTCGGTGAGAAGCAGCTTGTGTGTAGGTTGCGCAAGGTGACGAATATCCCACCAGAGCATCCAGCCGTCGGTCGAGACCGAGCAGCACTGGTTGCCCGTCTTGCTCGAGATCCAGAAGACGTCGTACACTGGGTCGTGGTGTGAGTGCTCGATGATAGACGTCTCCGCCGGTGCGGCGCCAGACTTGCGCAGATCAAAGAACGAGATGAGACCATTGTACGATCCAGCGACGAGTTGGTCGACGGACTTTGGATTGTAGCGCATGCACACGAGCGGAGACGCTGGCTTGAGTGTCGTCTCTGGGGTGTTCGGGTTCACCACGTCCCAAATGTACGAGTTTGCCGGCAGCCGCGCGGACGCAAACTTGGGATCCTGGAAGTTGAGAATGCAGTAGCATGCTGCCATCTTCTGGGGGCTCTCTGGGTGCCAGTCGATCTGTGAGACCGTGCGCTTGACGGGCTCTGGGTCACGAAAAACTGCAAGGCCCTTTGCACTGGGCTGTTCCGTCGTGGCAGCCTCGCCCATGTGCGCAAAGTAGTCCTGGTAGATGTTAATGGTGTTGTTCTGCTTGAGAGCGCGGTCTACCACGGGTCCGAGGCACTTGACTGCCTGCTTGTAGTCGTCGTCCTTCTCGGCTTTCTTGCGGAATCGCTGCACGTCGCTTTGTTCGGCCGGATCTACGTCCTTGGGCCATCCGCCTTCAATGTGACGCATGCTGCTGTGCTTGGTCACCAGTCTCTCCGTGTTCACTTCATGCTCACTCATGTGCGGTGTTGTGTCCAGTCGGGTGACCATCGGTCTCCGCCGCACGTAGTCATTCTCCAGTGCGTCCGTGCACGGAATACTCTCCAGCACCTTGGCGTCCACGTTGCGGAAGTCGCAGTGGCGCCCAAAGCTTTCTCGCTGCTTCGTATACAGGTAGGCGAGCTCCATTCCTGTTATCTTGCGCTAGAATTTGCTTGTCTCGGCGTCGATTTGGAGGTGCCGATGGATCGCGTCCTTTCGTGACCAGCAGTCGCGGCCCAAATCTACATGTACACCTGCATACCCTACCAGCACCGCAGCAGCTTTCCATCAAGTATAAACCTCCTCTACGAGCACGATGCAGCAGCAACACGGGAGACAAGTCGGCATTTTTCTTCGTGTTTTTCAGGTTTGGATTCTGGCTGGCTCACGCACTCCATCCTCGACGTAGATGGAGCGGCCTGCACCGGACGATCTCTTTATCTGCACTCTGATCTGTTGGATGATTCATTGCTGCTGGTCCATCGACACACGCTTACGCCTTCTTGTTCACGTCCGGACGGCGCTCCAGGTACACTCGCAGCTCCTCCACCTCCTCCAGGTCCCGGTGGTACTTGTTCTGCAGGTAGCCGCCCAGGCCGGCGCCCACACCCATGAACAGCACGTGCTCCCACGGGTCTGAATAACCATCAAAAAGCGAAATAGTCAGTGGGCTACAGTATTCGGTTTGCTCATTTACGCACCGACACCGAGAGAGTATCGGAGGTCACAACTCCCGAATCCAGGATGCGGAACGCGATAATCATGAGGCAAAGGGGAAACTTACGGCGCATGTACGGGACCTTCTGCAGAACATTGCTGCCGAGCTTGGTGGTGAGGCCCATGAGGGTGCCGACGGCGATGCCCGTGAAGCCCATTGCTGCTGCTGCTAGTGCTCGCTCAGTTCCGTGGGTTCTGCCCCCGCAAGACCAGCGGTCATAAATCGCTGCGCTTTCTATTGGCTGAAAATCGCAAGTATATGTGGTACACATATAATATGTAGTGTGTAGCGAAGGTAGCGCCAGCTTGGCGCGACATCCACGACGGTTGGTCCAGCCTGACCGGCGAGCAGCTCCGATTCGCCAGCAAATTACTTGAGCTTGAGCGGCAGCACCTCGTCCCCAGCTAATTAGACGCAGCGATGAGCGACACGGAGAGCGGCAAGAAGAGCAGCAGCAGCTACGAGGAGCGCGTGAAGCATGTGTCGGTGATCGCCAAGCCGCTGGCCACCAAGAAGCAGACCAAGCGCGCCTACAAGGTGGTCAAGAAGGCCACCAAGGTCAAGGGCATCAAGCGCGGCGTCAAGGAGGTCGTCAAGGGCATCCGCAAGGGCGAGAAGGGCGTGTGCATCATCGCCGGAGATATCTCGCCTGTCGACGTCATCTCGCACATCCCCGTGCTCTGCGAGGAGAACGACATCCCGTACATCTTCACGCCATCCAAGGTGCGTCAATGGAGCCATGTGTGCATTGATATGATCCCATATTTAAGGCTAATTCGTCGTTGCAATTGTATTATTTGCCTACAGGTTGACCTCGGTGCCTCGGCGCTGTCCAAGCGGCCGACGAGCTGCATATTGATCACCCCCAACAAGGCAGGCTTCAACGCGCAGGAGGCGTACGATGAGCTGCTGGCGGACGTGAAGCAGGTGCAGCCGACGTATTAGATCGTTAGAGGGCGGCCGGCTGCTGTGCCGCGTCGCCTATCACCCGTCAACTTGCATACATGTAGCACTTTATCATTAGCCGGGTTGTCTTCTTGATGCCGTTGTGCTTCCGCATTGAGCCCTCGACTGCTGAAGAAGGACAAACTGCTATGTGTGTGGAGGTGTGTGTACTATCATACTGCCAAGCGAACAGAAAGCACTAGCTTATCTCCATAGCTACGCGCCGACCCTTGGATCTTTTACCGGGTGCGTCTGTGGTAAGCATTGTGTCACGGAAGGCATGACGCAGAAGCACAACCCAGGTGATCAACAACCACATCAAAACTGTATTTGGTTAGTCGGCTACGCACAACCAAAACTTCCCGTCGACAACCCAGTGCGGTGGCGTTTCCGCCTAAAACACGTCGTTGAAGACGCCCCGAGCGAGTTCCTCCCAAGTCGCGAAGTTTGTAGCCTGAGGGAAGTAGTGAAACATTCCCTTGACGGAGCGGCTCGGGTGCAACAGCACCAACTGTAGAAACCGCTCACGAAGACAACGTCGCTCAGGCGTGCTGTGCGCCTTCTCTCGACGGATGTACTCTTGCCAGTAGTCTGACGCTAGTGTCTCCTTCCACAGCTCGCGGTCACAGTGCTGTTAGGAATAATAACACCACAGGTCAGATCTCCGACACCTCCAAGTGAAATACAGCGATAGATAGGGCTTACCAGAGCAGCAAAGAAAACAGCGACAAGATCGTACAGCGGGTCGCCTGTTTTGGAGTCCGCAAAGTCGATCACAGACGTCGGAGTCCACTCATGCGGACCAAGAAACCTCTCTCTGCGCTTCTCTTCGATTGTTGCCAAGCCCGCAGGTGTAGTGAAGTTCCCCTCTTCTTCTGAGCTGCTGCTACTGCTGCTACTGGTCTCCCAGTCCTCCTCGGATTCAAAGTGACTGTCGCTTCCACCGTCTTCGCTGTCGACGATGCGAGCGTGAGTCGTTGACTGCCTGCCTTTCAAGATTGCGAGACGAGGTCCGAGTGGAATTCCCAAGTCTTTCAAGTTGGATTCGTCGAGGTGGCCCAGCAGCTCGAGTGTTAGTTCCTCCTGCTCCACAAGAAGCGGGATATACTTCTCACACCCAATTGACTTCAGATACAACGTCAAATTCGTTGCCTCAGACGACGTGGCAACACCATTCGTCTGCACGTCAACTTCAGTCCCAAGAATATTCTCGTCCGTCAAGTCACCGTGGAGCAGCACAGGATTCATCTCCGACAACTTCACCGGCAGCAGCTCAGCAGCGATGGCGTCGCTATTCGCATCCGGGAGAAATTTATCGAGAAGCTTCATCAAATGTGCCGGCAGGTCACTCTCGATCAGGTGGACTGAACAACAAATTCAACATCAATAGCTATTAGTACAGCAACAATACGCATACAATCGCAGCAGCAGGCTTACATGAAATGGCACGCTTTCTCTGGCGAAGCATGTAGTGAATGTACCAGTCCCACTCAGCTTTGCTGTGGCCATATACTCCTCGAAATTCGGGATCGATCGGAATGGAATGCAGCTTCGGCAAAAACTCCCGACTGATCCACGCTGCCACTTTCTTCCAGCTCGTAGGAGTAGCGCCACCCTTCTTCGTGATGGAATCAAGACCAACGCCGCCGCTCTTGTACTCAATAACAACGTATGGCCATCGCCACATTGGACCTTCACCTTCATCGTCCACTTCGTCCACATAGAGAAGGTGTCCAGAGTGATACAATCGAGGGGTCATCGCTTGAAGTGGCTGATGCGCGGGACTAGAACTTGCCGCCTTCTCAATCATGCAGTAAACGGCCCTCTCGATGCGGAAGCAATCCTCCATAGCAGATCGCAAGGACATGGCATTTTTCAGCTCGTATGGCTGCAAAACGCTCTTCTTACGACGCTTTGATGGCGACGCTAGCTCGTTCTCGGTCGAATCGTAATTTGGAGCCATGTACGCCTCAAAGTCAAACTCACCCCAATTTTCGTTGTACTGGCTGAAGAACTTGACCAGTAACCGTTTGCCAACCGCAAATGTCGGGTTGACACGCGACGTCAAGCTCTTCATCTTCGGATATCTGATCTTCTCCCCCGCGATCTTCGTGCTTTCCGTGCTTTTTGGCGAAGCAAACACCTTGTGGCGTTTAAGAATCCTTTTCAGCTGAGGCTTCCAGTACTCGAGGATGCGAAACGATTGCTGGTACATGTCCTCGCTCAAGTATCCGTGTGCACGTGGGATCTGTACAAGTCGGAAGATGTCAAACGTTTCTGGTCGCGTAGCTCGCAGCTCATGCTGGAACATTGATAGCGCTTCATCTTGCCCGTCGTTGAGCAAGTCCTTCATGAACATGAGTGCGTTGTGAGAATCCACGAAATTCTGAGTGACCGCGATCGTGAGATCCAAATTCAGGACAAGGTGCCACCACCCATTGGGAACATAGATTGTTTCTCCCTCTTCTTGGATGATCTCGAGGGGCTTTTGGTCCGGAGTGAGCGTAGGGTACACGTGTAAGTACCACATGAGCGATGGCATATCCAAACCACTATCGCGATATTCGCCGTTTTTACCGACGTTCACACCCGGTGGAGGTGAGTCCGGAGGGTAGATCGCCCATCGTTTGCGTCCCTTGACCAGCGAATTCCAAGCAGATGTCCTCGCCGGGTCCTGGTGCCACGGAGCACCTGTGCGCTGAGGTCCGATGACAATCCAGCGGAAATCAGGTCGGATAGACCCCGGAGCGCGCTTCTTCTTCTTGTCCTTTCGAATCTTTTTGCCACCAGCGGCCAGCTTCACACTCTTCGTCGGCACCTTTTTACCCTCCTCTTCCTCCTCCGGAGTTTCAATCACGCTCAGAAAGTCTTCCTTGAACACCTTCAGGTCTTCAACATCGTAGTCTTCCAGCATCGCTGGCATCTTCTCTCCAAAGCGCGCATCGAAGATGTACAGCGGCGTTTCGTCGTGCTGGTTGGTCGCGTACTGGAAGTAGTCCGCGAAGCTCATTTCCATGGTCGGACTGGTTGACATGACGTCCAGGTTGTGCGTGATGCGGTGCTTTACATCGCTCGGATATTTCTCCACCAGCTTCTCCACCGTCCACTACAGTCAGTACATGGGCACCAAAATACCCCATCAGCCAAACAGCACGCAGCACCAACTATCCAAAGCATTCGTCTTACCTCCGAAGACGCCTTCCACTTGCCAATCGCGTTGCGGATGATGAAAGGCACCCTCGAGTACTGTCTAATAGCAGCAAAACAGTCAGTCGGTCCTAGCCAGAACCACCCATTGCATGCAGCCGCTGCACTCACTCGTAGAAGTCGCGGAAGGTCAAGTCTTCGACGTCGATCGTCTGCAGTCGGCGGATCGTGGGGTCCTGCTCCTCACTGGGCAGTACGTATGCGTCGCCCAGCTCCATGTGGCAGCGGCACCAGCGTCGGTACAAGAAGTCCGAGCCGAAGCCTCGCACGGCCACGGGGCGGAAGGCCTGCTCCAGCTGCTGCAGCGGCCGCGGGTCCCTCGGGTAGAAGGTCGTGAGCTTCCAGTTGCGGTGGAAGGAGAAGTCGCCGTTGTGCAGCCGCAGACACTGGCCCATCCAGAGCGGGTCCTCCTGGCAGAACACGTAGAACACGGAGTTGACCTCGGAGAGGCGCAGCAGCTCCGCCGGCTCGCAGAACAGCGTGAAGTAGACCACCAGCTCGTCCGAGAAGCCCGCGAACGCGCTGCCGTCGAGCGCCGGCTGGCTGAACATGGCGGCGAGGGGTGGCGAGGGGTGGCGAGGGGTGGCGAGATGCGGACTGATTGTCATTGCGGACACACGTCCGTCGTCGTGGGTAACCTTCGCATGGCTTTGTGCGTACCCCCATTTTGACCAATGGGAGGACGGTATCCGGCCAAGTTGAAGTGGGAGGCGGAGGGTATCCCCAGGACATCTCCGGGCCTGCAATGCGCCTGGTTCATCGTGACATGTAGCTCAGTTGCAATGGGTTTTGCGCTGTGTCGCGTTGGCTTGCACTGCTGCAAACAGCAGAC
This sequence comes from Phytophthora vignae f. sp. vignae, assembly GCA_016169955.1. Classification (NCBI taxonomy): domain Eukaryota; phylum Oomycota; class Peronosporomycetes; order Peronosporales; family Peronosporaceae; genus Phytophthora; species Phytophthora vignae. The sequence goes on along the minus strand of JABJUM010000056.1, from coordinate 450,745 downwards.
TGCTGGTGCTCACAATCGTCACCCCACCATGCTCGGCGTGGCCTACAGTAGGTGTGTAAGTAAGTGGCGATTTTGTCACGATCGAAGGCAGTACAGTTTTGAAGTGCTTCTCATGTTATTATTGCTATGCAAAGCAATTTACAGATGCTGTTGGTCGTGCGTAAATAACGGTTAGCCGAAAGCACGAAATGACCGCGGCACAATCTCGACGTCGGGGCAGTGCGACACGCGTGCTCTGATCTCTCCATGACAGCCGCATGACGTCCTTGAGCTCTGTTGGACGTGCATTGATCCATCGCCAGTGGTGGTAACTCCGCAACGCGCTTCGAGCACCATCCCAGCGCGCTGCATCGACCAGCGAAGCTGAAGTTCGTTCTGGCAAGAGTGTACCCCGGAGGTTACGTCCGTTACTACCTCTCATAGTCCATCAAGTTTCATCAATAGCATCCACACATATATCAGGTTTGATCTCTCTGGACTAGCTCATTTTATATCCATACTGGTATGACCGAAAGGCTCAGATATCGTCTTTCACAGATGATCTATCTGCTCTCGAAGGTTCAACTGTTTTGGAAACCCCCGCCCTGTCTACTTCAAGGGGCGCTGGCAGCGCATTCCGCATTCCGCCTTCGACCGCGCACGCATCTCGCTCGCTCCCTCGTCCCCGATGCCGCTGCCCGTGGACACGCACCCGCTGAGCCCGGAGTCCGTGCGACCGGGCACGCTCACCGTCCCGGAAGACGCCGTGGGGGTACACGTAACCAAGTCGCCCACGCCCGTCACCAGCGACAGCAGCGACGGCGAGACCACCGTCGCGACGCCGCCACCTGCGCCATCTGCCCCCGTGGACGTCGCAAGTGCAACCACCACAGCCTCTGGCAAGGCCGACGAGGTGCGCGAGCTGGACATGCAGGCACCGCCGCGCTGCCAGCTCGAGGACTTCACGCCCTTCGCGCGCTGCCACCTCTGGAAGCTCATGATGTCCTTCTACGACCGCCAGGGCGTCGAGTCCTGGGCGCAGGGCATCGTGCCGCACTTCATCACGTCCAACACGTTCATCGCCAAGCGCTACAGCAACGTGCTGCGCGCGTACTTCCGAGACGCGATACGGCCGGGCTCGGCCTCGCCCGTGGATCCTTCGCAGCCCTTCTACATCGTGGAGCTCGGCGCCGGATCGGGCAAGTTCAGCTTCTACTTCTTGAAGGCTCTTGCACAAGTGGAGGTGAGCTGTGAAGTGTCAATAATATTTGGGAGGTAAGCACGGCGTTGCTGATCTTGGTGTTGTTGCCTTTGTCATTAACTGTAGAGTGTGCTGGACTTCCCGCTGAGCAACATCCGCTACATCATGACGGACTTCACGGAGCAGAACTTCAACTTCTGGAAGACACACCCGGCGCTGGCGCCGTTCGTCAAGCGCGGGATCGTGGACTTTGCGATCTTTGACGCCACCACCGACACGGAGCTGCGTCTGTACTCGTCCGGTCAGGTCATCCGTCCCGGCGAGCTGGCAAACCCGCTTTGTCTGATTGCAAATTACTTGTTTGACACGCTGTACCACGACCTGTTCCAGGTGGATGGTGGCGTGCTGAAGGAGGGCCTCGTGAGTGTCGGGTCTAAGCGCGCTGAGGAGCCCGACCCACTCGACCCCGAGATCATCAAGCGCCTGAACAATATTTTCAAGTACGAACAGATCGACGAGACGTACTATGGCGAGACGCGACCTCACTGCAACAACATCCTGAAGTGGTACCACGAGTATTTCGACCCAGCGTCCTCAGGCGCCACAATTCTGGTGCCGATCGGAGCGCTTTCGGCTATCGAGCGCCTTGCGGCGCTTTCGAAGAACGGGCTCATCGCACTGTCAGGGGACAAAGGGAACAACAACCCCGACCACTTCCGAGGTGTCAGTGACCCGCATATCGCCGTGCACGGAAGTTTCTCCGTTATGGTGAACTACCATGCCATTGGCGTCTACTTCGCCAGTCGCGGTGGTTTCGCGTTGCACAGTCCGCAGGAAGAGGCGAGCCTCAAGGTGTCTGCGTTCGTGCTACCAGCTAACGCCGTGGGTGAACACGAGATCGTCAGCTCGGCAATGACGGAGCTTTACGGTGGCGGACTTGATAGAACGTGCGCGAAGCGCAGCCTCCAGTTCCCGCACCTCACAACAGCGTTTGAAGACGATATCGTATCATTTGGTCCCAACGATTTCTTTGTGATGCAGAAATCGACGAAGGAAGATGCCAAAGCTCCGTCGCTGAAGGCTGTGCTTGCGCTGATGAAGTTGAGTGGTTGGGATCCGGATGTATTTTACAAATTCCGCGACGTGCTGCTGGACCAGTCTCCGACTGCTGCTGCCAAGCTCAAGCAGGACGTGATGTATGGAATCCCGCTGGTCTGGAAAAACTACTATGCGTTGGACAAAGAGAAGGATGTGGCCTTTGAAATCGGTCGCCTCTATTACGGTCTGCACGAGTATGACAGCGCGCTTGCATACTACACCCTGTCCTCTCAAGAAATGGGCAAGCACCACGTCACAAGTCACAACATGGGTCTTTGCCATTACAGCAAGAAGCAGCTGGAGCTAGCTGCAACTTGCTTCGAGGAAGCTTACGCGCTAAACCGATCGTACCAAAAGGCAGCGACATGGCTTCAACGCGTTCGGAAGGAGCTGGGTATTGTCCAAGCAGATGGTATCACTGCGCCAACCCAGACAACAATTACCGGACTCAACGGTGATCACCTGTCTGGAAATCTTGGGCCGCAACAAATTTCTTTGAGCGTGCCAGACCAAGACAACGACAAGCCATCAGCGCACGGTCCTGCTGTCAATCTTCATTGAAAACGCGAATGCAAGAGAGCACTGGGATTGGTCAGAGCAGCTACAAACTTGCAAGGCGCTTGCTACTCGTCGCGCATGTCCTCAGATAGCTATGAGGTTACAGCGTCTACTGCGCTGAATTGTGCTAGGCCTCCGCGCAGCGCAGTAATGCGGCGCCATCGCAGCGCCAACTCAGCAAAAGTTCTACCCTAGTATAAGACTGTAGATTGCAGAGCGTGTGGACTTTTGCCCTCAACGCAAGCTGTTCACCGTGTTTAGTGCTATCCTACTTTGGCTTGTTGAGGGAGAACGCCACTTCCCTGCCTGCTCGAGATCGACTTCCTTACTTGTGGCCACTCTCCTTCTGTCGTCTAGCGCTTCGTGCGCACCCAGCGTCGTCCTGTTCTCTTGTAGTTGTAGTAATTCGAGCTGTATGTACAACATTGGCGTACGGGTTTGAGATCAAAAAGTGACCATTTACTTGGATTGGATGGAGGCGGCGTCGCCCGTGATCTGCCAGGCAATCATCTTGCGATCGTTGCCAGTGGAGAAGAACGTATTGCTCGGGCCGATCGTGATACGCCGCACAGCGTCCTGGTGGCCCTTGTTCATGTTGGCGCCTAGTGTCGTCTTATACGCGAACGACGGCAGCTCCTTCACTGAAATCGTGCCATCCTACAGCACGACACCAATGAAACAGTGTAGATGAGTACCAGGGGAACAGACCAACCATCCGTCAAAGTAACAGCACAACCTACCGCCATGCCAATGAGAAGAATCGGAGCTTGCGCGGCATCTTGCGTCCCGCAGAGAGCAGTAACCTGCGAGTCCTGTGTCTCCTTGAAGAGCTGCTGGAAGGGCGGGGTGAGACCCCACACGATAATCTCACAGTCCAGGCCGCCACTAATGAGGAACGTCTCGCCATTGTTCACCCAGAACTCGAGATCCATGACAGCGTCCGTGTGTCCATTCTCCTCGGCCGAGAGCACCTTGACGCACTGGTACGTCGCCAAGTCCCACAATCGAATCGTCGAGTCCACACTAGCCGACGCCAAGATGGGCGCGCCGCCCACCGCGAACGTCTTGAGTCTCGTAACTCCACGCACGTGGCCTTCCATTACTCCGCGGCACTTGAACTGGTTGGTCGCCGTGTCCATCTGCCAATAGCGGATAGATCCGTCGGCACTACCACTGAAGAGCGTGGCATTCCCCGTCGTGTCGGTGGCCACTGCCAGCGCCTGCACGTTCATCGTGTGCGCAAAGGGCATGAGCTCCGAAGCCGGGAACTCGAAGGGCGGGGCCTGTGCGTTCTCAAGGTTCCAGCCTCGGATCATACCCACCGACACCTTGGGGTTGGGAGGGAAGCGGCCTTCAAAGCCCGCGAACAGGAAGGGGCCGCAAAGCACCAGCGCCACGACGCCCTCCGTGTGGGGCGTCTTGTCTCTGTTGCCGCCTCTGCCTCCTCCGTTGCCGTTGCCGCCGCCACTGGCGGACGGAGGCAGCGCATCCTGCACGCTGATGGTGGTGATCTCCTGCCAGGTGGCGCAGTCCCAGAGCTTGATGCTGGCGTCCGCCGAGCACGTGAAGAGCTGCTGCCGCTCCGCCCACATGACCACGTCCTTGATGGCCCCGTTGTGGCCGCGCGTCTCCCCGATGGTCTTGACGAAGTGCGGGTAGCGGCACGGCCGGCCGCCCGACGTCTGCTCGAACTCGCACTTGCCGCCGTCCATGAAGCGCCGGCACACCTCGTTGCCCACGGACGAGCCGCTGCCGAAGCCCCCGCGGCCGCCGCCGCCGTATCCTCCCCGTCCTCCGCGGTTGCCGCGCCCGCGACTGCGACCGCCGAAGCCTCCTCGCCGGTTATTATAGCTCATGCTGGGTGTGATTGACGCTGCTGGGGCGAGGAACTAATTGCTGGCTCGGCCTGGGATAATTGTGCTAGGACAAGCGGGTGGGTTGTGTGGCGTACACAAACTAGACCCGGCCCATTTCGCAGTCACACGTCGCAGACCCATTATTAGATATTGTGAAAAAGCGAATGCCGGTTGCACATCGGACATTCCGTCTGAATAGCAAGCAAATCAGCCGGCCCTGGCTTAATCGGCCGATGAGCAAATGTAAATCCGACTCATATGCTCTGACTCTGCAAGTCGTCCTAGGTAGTAATCTTGAGTATAAATCGAGGTACCTCAGTCTAATTAGGATGTCGGATTTATCAAATCGGGGGTTGTCGGTCTTATTAAGCTACTAAATCGGCGGATTAACAATCCAATAAGACATTCTGATCGGTTTCCACAATACATGAAGTACACAATCGTCGATGGCTACATTAATTTTCAACATGCAATGGCGTTGACAACGCTCTTCCATCGGGGAGGTTCGACGCTTGCCTTGCCGCCACTACTTGAGTACGTGCCGAGGTCTTTGACCCAGAGTGCAAACTCCTCCAGATTGCCGCGCAGCCGTGCCTCCTGAGTCGGGTCTTGGCTTGTAATGTAGTCGATGTAGAAGATGTAGTCCCTGTGTCAGCATAAGGCATTGATCGATCAAGAGAGAATCAGTGCATGACGATGAGATGAAAGCAACCACTAGCAAAAAACTGTTACTAACGTACCAGTGCGTTGTCTGGGCGGTGAAGAGGCTTCCAGCGGTGGCTGCTGGTCGACTCTCAATCTTGACGATCATGACATTGCGCAGCGCAAAAGCCGAGACGATCTTGAACAACGCTTGAGGTTCGTTGGGCACTGCGATGACAATACTGGACTTGGTGGTGGTGGGCGGGCGGGTACTCATGATACTGGTTGCTGGAGTAGTGCCCAGTGGCAGTGGAGACGCATCGAGGCGTCCGAGAATCATGTAACGCGTTTCACTGTTGAGCTCATCGCCAACCCCACGCTCCAGTACAACGAGTCCGTGAGCGTGCGCTGCCTGCTCGCTTGCAATAGCCGCCACGTGCCGCTTATCTTCCTGCTTGACGGTCTGACACGCCCCCGCGCTGTCCCACGCCGCGTTACGCTCAATAATGGTGCCGGTCTTGCGCTCCATGGCGCAGATGTAGCTCTCGCAGTGATCCAGCACTGCTGGATGTGACGACAACTGCTTGATCTCGCTCATCGCCACTCCGGGCAGCACGCAGAGACACAACTCCTGCACGCACGCCACCTCGCCTACGATCTTGAGATGCGACGCCACCAGTCGGTCCAAATTGCCGTGGAATGTGCCCGAGATGGAGTTCTCCACCGGCAGGACGCCGAACTGCAGCTCTCCGCGCTCCACCGCCTCCACCACGTCCGTCATGTGCGACAGTCCGACGGTCATGAATTCGTTCGGGCTCAGAACTTTGGCGGCCCGCAGCTCCTCGAACGCAGCCTTGGCCGCCACCTCCGAGAACGCGCCCTCCTTGCCCTGGAAGCCCACCAGCACGAAGTTGTCGGCCAGCGAGGCTGGGGCAACGTCTTGGACCTCCTCGTTCTCCTTCGTCTTCTGCTCCGCCTCCGTCTTGATCCTCTTCTGCCCGTTGGCCGCTCCATCCTCAGCTGCGTTTCTCTTGCTGCCTGTCACAGCTGAGACTGGCACCGTGGTGGGGCGGCGTCCAGCGCCTGGCAATCGCTTAGCGCCCGGGTGCATGGCCAGCAGCTCGGCCTCCTTGTCGCGCCACGCGCGCACGCAGTTGCGGTCCACGCCGAACTGCCGCGCCACCGCGCGCAGAGACATACTCCTGGAGGCCGCCACCACCTTCAGCTTCTCCTCCACAGTGAAGCTGCGCTTCTTGTCGCTCTTGGCGGCGGCCGCCGTCGCCGTCGAGCCCTCGGCGTCCGACATGTTCAGCTTGTCAAAAATGTCTTGGTGTGTGGACCACGAATGTAGCCATCCTGAAAATAGGCAAGTTGAAGTGGCCTGTCCACCTATAAATACGCGGTGAAAAGCTCCGATCTGATCACAAGTTGCGAGTAGCTGTGCGTAGCTGGGAACGGCCATGGCGATGGAGCCGCTGCCACCGACGTCGGCGCGGGGGATGGACCAGCAGCAACAGCAACGGCGGCTGCAGCAGTTCCTGGACCGAGGGCGGGTGCCGCCGAAAGAGCGCCATCCAGAGCGAGCCACAAACGATGTGACCGACATCCTCGGCGCTCGGCCGCTGCTCAAGAACCACGTGTACGTCAACAAGCAGCACTTCTATGATGCGCACGATATCAAGGGCTCGACGAGCCTGGAGCTGCACCCCAAGAACTGGCGGGCGGGCAGCGACGACCGCTTCAAGCAGCTCCCGATCGAGGGCACAACGTCGCAGCCCGCGGCGTTCCGCACGGATCGCGTTGTGAATCCGCTGGAGCCGAACTATAAGCTCCCGTCCTTTGTCAAAGCACCACCGGTGCGTTTAACCGCTCTGCGCTGTGCTGTCGCTGAGTTTTCTAACTAATAATTATCGCCTGTGCAGCTCGAGCCCAAGTTCCTGCGAGACAGCTACAACGTGTCCGACATCGAAGGCACTTCCATCAAGATCCGTGACATTCAACACCCTCGAGACGGCTTGAAAGTGGTAAGGCTGTAACTTAATGGACTTAAAAGCGCGAGAATGGAGCTGAGCTTAAGGTCTTTGCAGGACGACATTGCAGGCACGCAGTGTGGGTGGCTTCCGCGGCACAAACGTTGCCTACGTGAGAACCCTCCGCGAGATATCCTGAACGTCCAGGATATTACCAATGTGGACTTCAGATCCAGCCGCGTTACGTGAGTTTTGCTTTGTTTGTTGGTCTCTTCCTGTTGATCGAAGCTAACAGCGGTGGCTTGGACTTGGACTGCAGGAACGTACTGAATCCCGTGTATACAGTCAACGGCATGACATTCGCGGACGATCCGTTGTCACGCCCATTAGTGCAGCACCCCAAGCGAGACAAGCCCAATTACGCTCTCAAGACGGACGATATCGAAGGCGCGAGCTGCGCAGACCCCGCTACAGCAATTGTGGCGGGCATCGTCATGGCACATCGACGCAACTTCCGTGATACTAACATCACGCAAGACATCACGGGTGCCAAAGCAGATACACTGTTGCACAGCATCCGCTCCACGCGACGTGTTGACCCCAACGCACCACAGTATTCGGCTCTCGATGGCTCGCGCGTGGATGCGAGTGCGATATCTGTAGGCAAATCTATTGTCTTCGCAGACCTGGTGCACCAGCACGAGTTACTCGAGGCTGCCCACAAGCGAGATGATGGTGTGGTGAAACCGTACACTGTAAGCGGAGTGGGCAACGTCGGTCTGTTGGGCTCCGCTAACCGAGACCGAGAAAAGAAACCTCCAGGAACTAAGCGAGTCTCGATATACGGTGACAACGATCCCCCACCAAAAACTGCTCCGGTGAAAGCGGGTAAAATGAAGACTGATCTCATGCCTGCCATTACTGGAGGCAGGGCGAAGCCGACCAAACCGTCTAAGTCGGCATCCTTGTCACTATCGGGCGGAGCAAAAGACGGAAGGAGTCACGGCGAGCGCAAGCAAGCAGCAGCGAGGCGAGAGGAGATTAAGCTAGTGCGCGAGCTAAGCTAGGATACAACGAATGCATTTATCACCATTGTTGTTATTCACTGCTTGGATGTGGTTGCACAGGGGGTACAAGAGGGAAGGCATCGTTACCCACTAGAATTATGCGCATAGGTATTTACCATTTTGAACGAGCAACCTAGGTGAGATCGAACTCATCGTACACAGGAGCTGCGGCCTTGGGTGCAGGCTTGGATTCTGGCGCGGGAGCTTCAGGCTTCGGGGCGGGCGCCGCCGCTTCAGGGATCGAGAATTCGAGCGAGTCCGAGTCCGGCATGGCGAACTCAAGGTCGTCGAACTCGTAATCCATACGCACGCTAGCCCGCACTGCTGCAGGAGGCGGAGAGGGCGCCAAGTTCGGAGACAAACCTGAAGAATCGCCATTCATTTTAGGCGATGAAGGTTGCTGAGGCTTCACAGCATGTTCCTCCTGTGCACGTGGGGCTCGTGCCGGAGCAGAAGGCTTTTTCTCTTCCTTAGACACGCCGACTTCGCCGAGTGCTTCTGCCAGCGCCGCTTCGTAATCGCTGTCACGAACGTCGGAGCTGGATACCGTGGGTGCTTCAGACGAACCGACGTCGTATTCGGACTCCAGCGACGGTGCGTGCACTGGAGCTGGTGGTGCGGCTGCAGCTGGGGCCCGCGAGGAAGGGGCGAATGGGTTGCGCTGCGCAGGGGCAGCACGAGCGGATGGTGCGAACGGGTTCCTCTGCTTCGGCTGCTGCTGCTGGCTCGCGCCTCCCGCACTGGAAGGCGCGGGTCTGTGGTGCTGCTGAGGCCGCGCCGGAGCGGCATCTCCAGATCCGTAGACGGACAGCTTGCGGCAGACCCGTCCGATCTGATTGTCGAGCGCCATGAAGCCGGGCTTGCGCACTGTGGCCTGCAAAAGCTCCTCGTTGCCCATCTTGAAGGCGCGCACAAGGTCCTCCGCGAGTGCGCAGTCGTCCGAGGTCAAGAAAGAGTCGTCCTGCAGGCAGCGCGAGTACAGCGCGTCGGCGGCAGGCACGTCGCCCGAGGCCAGCTGCAGGATCACCTGGCTCAAGTGGGCCTTGTGCACGTTGTGGCGCTGGTCCATCGCCTCATACAGCGCCGTTATGCGGTCCAGCAGCTTAATGGCGTCGCTGTTCTTGCCGCTCTTGACCAAGAAGCTCAGCGTCTTGCGGAACGTCTCCACGGCAAAGTGCGGCTTGTCCTGAGCTTCCAGCAGGTCGCATGCCTTCCAGTAGAGCGGCAGGACGTCGTCGGCGCCACAGCCGTGAGTCTCACAGGCCTGTGCGCCCTTCACCAGCGCGTCCGCAGCCTTACCTAGCTCGCCCATGTCCACGTAGCAGCCGCTGGCCGTCTCGTAGGCCTTGCGGGCCTCGGCCGTGCGCTGCTGGGCACTGTGCGCACCCGCACGCTCGGCCTTGAGCTGCTGCAACGCCGTCTTAGCCACATTCTCCCAGGCCTGCGCGGCACGGAACGGCGACTGGTTGTGCAGCTGCGCGTCGGCGCAACGCGCAAAGGCCTGCTTGCTGGCCTCGAAGTCGCCCCCGAGGCGGTAGAGCTCGCCGGCCTTTTCCAGCAGCGGCGCCGCGCTCAGGTAGTCGGGCGCGCCGCGGAAGAAAGAGCGCTTGGCCAGCGCCTTCTCCGCCTGCTTGAGCTGCTCCGCCGCCTCCGCGCACTTGTGCTGCTGCAGCGACGACATCCTATCGGGGAGCAGGAAGACTCGACACGTCAAATCGATAGTAAAGTCGAGACGAAAAATCCCTCCTTACATGAGACGGGTGCAGCAATTTTTTCAGGAGGTCGTATAAAGAGGGCACATGTACCAGATGGGCGGTACATTCTTGTGATTGTGTACTTAAGTACGCCCCATCTATAGATGTGCACGAACATGATGATTCTTGTGTACCGTATGTATGGTACGAGTGACGCGCTTCTCTTTGTCATTGGCCAGAAGTTTCACCAATCGTTCATAGCGAGTTGAACACGTCGATCTTTCGACCACATAATCAGATTGCATTGGCTGAAAATTGGCGTGGAGACGGTCCGTTTTGTAAGACCCGCTCACTGGCTGAAAAACTCGGGCGGACTGACCGTTCATTGGCCAAATTAAGACGGCTAACCGCGCTGCGGTTGTTGTTCGTTGTTACCGGTGTTGCATGAACGCGCTGCACTTGTCATGAATCGCAGAGGTACATCGCTAGCGTGGATAATGGTGGCTTCGATTGCAGCGCCACCATGACAAGAGGTGCGACGAGAGAAGCAGCAAAATCGCGCGCTCGGGTTCCGGGTGGTCGACAGCTGTCGCTTGCCTTTCGAGGGTGCTTGGTGTACATTGTCGACGAACCTCCTTACATGGTAACGACACCAGCGCTCGCATTAACCCTTGTCTTTCGGCCTCTCTGCGTTAGCGCACGCGTCGCTCAATGCACGGACACCAACATGTTCAGCCAGCGGCTCGCGTAAGCAGAGATTCGCTGACAAATTCAAACGATAATAAAGTGGCAATTTTTTAACGGCGAAGGACGTCTTGTATGGATGCCCCGGGGGTGTCTTTGCAAGCCGCTCCGGGGCGTCTTTGGCATCGAAAATTGTTCAACGCTGTGCACGAGATGGCAGCACAAACCGACTCTGCATGGCGAAACCGGGGCGCCATGGGAGTGGATCCACGTGTTTCGAGCGCCGCTGTCGTCTGCCTCGCGAGCGGAGCCACTCAGATGGACCCAAGCGGAGCTCGTTGTGATTGTGGCGAAGTTCAAAATGCAGTCCGCGCATCCCGATTGAAGGAAAAGTCTCAACATGCCGCGCCCCAAATGTTTAGACGAGCACTTCAACCGCAGATGGCATGCAGTAGCACGCTCGTCGCATTCGATTCCATTGCCGAGCTCCAAGATCTCCGACATGTAGATCGCCGAAACACTGCATTCCCTATGATAGGGCGGAGCCGAATGCCTCCATCCGGAGCGAGACAGTCGAGGGCTCATCACCTTTTCCGGTCAGGACTGAAGTTGTCGATTACCGTAACCGTACGCATCCCCATTGTCGCCGAGCCTGCACCAGTCGTCCGAGGAAGATAGACATACAGAAATCTGCATAAATACCGAACGGGTATACAATACATAACCTCATATAACTAATACTTCAAGGTCCAACGACTGGTCGAACGGAGATGGGCAAAGGTACTGATGTAAAAATCCAGGATACCTTTGTTTGGCCAGAGGTACTGAGCTGTGCAGTTGAAAATTGGCGCGCTTTTGATTGCCTGTGCGGTCTTCTATACCTTTCCACTTTCACATTTTCAGTCAATGGACCATGGAATAATCTACTTCATCAAAAGGTATGTGCTTTTTGAAAAGATGATGCATGCACTAGATCAACTAGGAGAGGGAGCAGATAGTCCTTACAAATTAGAGCTACTAACCGCACTGATGTGGTGCGAACACGTTTGGTCAAAGGTCAGCGCTGAAACAATTCAGCACTTCTGGCTTCGCTTGGGCTTGATTAACAAAGCAAGCCTCAAAGTCCTTCTAAACTAAACTAATTCAGTACAGCCTTTTTTATGGTAACGCTGAGATCACTTTATAAACCTAGAGCCCTTATATATATCAGGCGTTCGGTACTCAGGCAGAGTTCTGTATACACATGAGTAACCGCAGCATCCAAGGTGACCATATTGGCGCCGTTGGTACCGTCGGAAGCTTGGCCATCTCGATTAAATAGAGACAGCACTCGCTGCCTCCTCCGTGCAGCGGACTGCAAGTTGCAGTTTTCGCGGCGGTCGTTCCGTTTAGCGGATTGCCGGCGCCGAAAAAGAGGCTCCTTTCAGCCCTCGTATCGCAATCCGGGGAAACGCAGAGCAAGCGGGCGCTCAAAGGCGGTGCACTGCGTGTGTCGAGGGAGCGGGGGCCGTCCACCTGGAAGTGCTTGTTGCGATGCAGTTTGGCCTGCGCCCCGCGTCCTAACAGTCCCCTTCTCATGTCCGGGCACCGGAAGGTCTCTGCACAACTCGAAATCCGTATACTTGGGCCAGATCCAGAGCAAGCAACAAGAGGCTCCTCGCTGGCCGCGCTGCCCCCGAGGACAAGGGAGCAGCCACGGCAAGCGTCTCGGTTCCGCCATTGGCATGCAGCGCGCCTCTTGCAGCTCTCGCTCACTTTGAATTTGGCTGCCAACACCGCAGTCCGCAAGAGTCCCGCGCCACCCTTCGCAACCGCTTCCCCGACCGCGACACCATGGCCAGACAGCCCTTCTTCACGTTCGAGGACGCCAAGTTCTCCTTCAGCCTCTTTTGCTGCATGTGCGGCGTCGGCACGCTGAGTATGCCGGCCAACTTCGCCCGCGCCGGCCCGGTCCTCGGTTTCCTGGCCACCATCTTCATGGCCCTCGCCAACATGTACGCGTCCGTCGCCATGTCCAAGGTGCTGCTGCTCGCCCCCAACTCCGTCAACACCTTCAGCGACCTCGGAGAATGGTGCATGGGCAAGTCCGGCCGCTACCTGTGCATGATCTCGCAGATGGGCTCCTGCCTGCTCATGCCGTGCGTCTTCCTCGTGCTCGGCGGTGGTCTGCTCGACGGACTCTTCCCCGGTGCTTGGAGCACCACGACGTGGATCATCCTCATGACCATCACCGTGCTGCCGCTGGCTCTCGTGCCGACCCTCAAGGAAGGGGCCGGCGCTGCCTTCGCCGGTTGCATGGGCACGCTCATCGCCGACGCCCTCGGCATTGCCATCGTGGCGCACGGCATGCGCGACCACCCGTCCATTCCGTCGCCCGAGCTCAGTCTGTCCCAGGTCGTCGGCGCGTTCGGCAGTCTGGCCATGGGCTTCGGTGCCGGCATCGTCCTCACGGACGTGCAGCGTCAGCACAGCGACCCGAGCCGCATGCCCCGCGTCGTCATGGTCACCATCGGCTTCATCATGTGCATGCTGCTGGTCCTCGGCTTCGTGCCGTACCTGTCGGTCGGCTGCCAGATTTCGGGCAACCTGCTCTACGTGATCTACCCGGACGCATCCACTGGTCTCACTACGCTGGGTTTCGCGCCCAACTGGGGCACCGTCGTGCTGGCCTACCTGGCCATGCAGATGCACGTGACCATCGCCTTCTCCGTGCTGATCAACCCAGCGTTCTACATCGCCGAGCGCCTGGTGCTGGGCATGCACAAGAAGCAGTCGGAGGAGGTCGAGAACGGCATGGCCTACCTCGAGTCGAACACCCCCACGGCCGACGCTAAGGGCGACGTTGCCCGCGTCAGCATGACCTCCAGCCGCCGTTCGAGGACGTCCGTGTTCCCTCTCACGGGCGAGCTCAACAACGCCCACGAGCTGGAGGCCGCCGAGTACCGTGGCGCCAACGCGATCAAGTACATCGTGCTCCGTCTGTCCATCATCGTGGTGCTCGTCATCGTGTCGGTCGTTTTCAAGGACCACATCTCGGACTTCGTCGACTTCGTGGGCGGCTCCGTCATCACGGCCAACTGCATCGTCCTGCCGACGATCTTCTACCTGCTCAAGACGTGGGAGCACGTCCCGATCTACGAGAAGTTCGGCGCTGGCGTTGTCATCGTGGTGTGCACCGTGCTGGGCTGCTACTCGACGTACACGTCCGGCAAGAACCTGTTCGTGCCCTCGGAGTCGGACACGCTGTTCCCGTACTGCGATGCCGAGTTCCAGGACACGATTTACTACAACCAGACCTCGTCCTAAATGTGAAACATTACGTATACTATGGATATAACGCTAGGCTCGCGTAAAAGACAATGAAAGCTTCGTTATCCCCTACAAAAATTGTGCATGGATTTGATAAGCATGGATTTGGAGATGCTCTCCATCTTGAATCAAGATTCTTGATTGTGCGTGACTCATGCTGAATAGTAGCCGTCACTTGTGTGACTACGGAACCAGCGCTCATTCCACGAGCCCCCGCCAACAACGAAGAAGAGCTAACGTTGTGAGCCAAGCGAATGGCGGAAGCCTGATTGAGTTTGGCACGACCTCAAATGCAGTCATTCTCCGAAGAGACGTACACCGAAAGAGCGCATCTTTTGATTGACATGGAGTCACCCGACGCCGAAGCCTCGTGCTACTCCGTGGAGCTCGTCAAGGGCGCGTATGGCCTCGGCATCTACTTCGCAGCCGCCGCAGACGCCACCCACGCGATCGTGGACACGCGCGTGCCGTTCTACCGCCTCCCGTCGGGGGCTCTCGCGCCTGGAGAGGCCGGCGGAGCCATCGCCCCCGGGGACTTGCTGCTGTCTGTGAACGACAGCGACGTGTCGACTCTGCGCTTCCCGCAGATCGTGGAGCAGCTCCGCCAGGTGCCCAGGGGCCCCGTGACGCTGGTGTTCCAGCGCTCACCAAGCAACAAGCAGCTCGAGGCGTCGCCGGAGACGCAAGTGGAGACTCCAGAGGAGAACCGGCAGGGCGAGCTCAAGGCACAGCACGAGCAAATCGCAGAGCCAGAGGAGAAGGGAAAGCCCAAGGGCTGGACGATGTTCCAGCGACTCAGCGCAAGTGCTGCAGCTGCAAGCTCAACGTCAGTGTCGAGTGACACGGTAGCGATGCAGGAGCTGGAGGGGAAGCTGCGCGAGATGGAGGAAACGCTCGCTCGAGAGCAAAAGTGCCGCTTCCTAGCCGAGCGAAAGAATGTGTTGTACCGCAACGAGCTGCTCCGAGTGAGTCAGGAGAATGCGGCGCTGAGGGATCAGCTAGGACAACTCAAGCTCACGCAGCAGCGCAGAGACAACTTTGTCTCGGAATCGCTGCATCTCGCAATATAAGCTCGGCAAAGTGAATCGCTGGGACTGTTGAGGGGGCGGGGGGGGGGGGCTTGCAAAACAGCATTTTGTACGTAAGTATTCTCTGTGCACGCCTAATCGGGAGTGTTTCAGCATTCGCCATTCAAAATTTAAACTTGGTCCTTCTCAAACGCTTCTTGATTTGAATGCGCTCGTTGGTTAACCCTCTATTTTCACCAAGTAGCATGTAGTTAGCTGCTTTGCTTGCCGCTATTTCTGTCAACGGACCAGTCGAATCGTGAACATGGCCGCTTTGCTAGAGGTGGGTGATCTCCACGAACACCTTGGTTGTAGTGATGGCTCGCAGCGGAGGAATGGAGTGGAGCTTCATCCAGCAGACGACGACGAAGGGCTATGTCGATCTTATGTGTGCTCGATGTCGTCGACAATCGATCTGGGAGGTCACGAAAGTGGGAACTACGGTGACCTGGCGCTCAACGTCCAGCGCTATCTCTCTCGCATTGTGGAGGAGCTACACCTCATCAGCGCGTGGAGCTCAAGCGTCTGCCATCGACAGCAGCAGCGAAGTGACGGCGACTCCGTCGTGATTGAAAAGGGCAGTGATTGGAAAAAATATATTGGCAGCGAGTTGCGTGATTTGTCGTCATTGCAGTCTTGCATTGCAGTGTTTGCTCTCTTGCAATTGGGTGTTGCAATCAAAGGCTTCACTGCAATTTACACTGCAATACTCTGTCATGTTGCAATATGTTACTGCACATAAGATATTGCAATATACAGATGGCTAATACTCCTTTATTATGTACACAAAACAGAATTTTCAAGAGTCCTCTATGTTCGATATCAGGGTGCTGGAAATTAACAGCAGACAATCGCTGGAGAAGCCAAGGTGACCAGAACTGAATGAGGAACCGCCTGAGTGACCACAGTTGAGTATTGTGAGTTTCGCTGCAATATTGTATTGCAATATGCGCGGCACATGCAATTGGGTATTTTGTATTGCTACCGCGCTGCAGTCTTGCATTTTGCTTGCAATATTTATCCGGCGTATAGACCAATATATTTTTTCCAATCACTGGAAAAGGGTAGACGGATCGACGATAGCGCACTTACAGCTATGGCACGATTGGCAGTTGTTACGGACATCGAGTTGATGCGGCGCGACGTGGCAAAAACTCAGCACGAACTCTTTCAACGCTGTACTACACAGATGGCGTACGTGCAAAGTGAGGCAAGCACAGCAATCAGCAAGCAGGATACGCTCGTGAATGAGCTTCAGCAGCGTGTGGACGCCACACAGCGCGCTTGGGAACAACAAGCGCAAGTTGTCCAAGCGCTGGAAAAGGCTCGAGCCGAGAGCGACGCCCAACTTCGATCTATGGCGTCGACATTGCGTCAGGTACAGCAGCAAACCGCAGCGCACCCCACTAGGATCTCCGAGCTTGAGAAGTCTCTAGCTACCGTGACGACCGTGCAGTTTTCCCATGACCAGGAGTTGCAAGCACTACAGCGGCGAGTTGAAAGCTACGAAACTGCGCACCAGCTGCAGCTCGAAAACACACGCCGCTCTGCTGAGGACTCGCTGGCTGCGTTGCGGTCCTCGCACTCGCAGCTTTCTGCAAAGATGCAGGTGCTGCGACTCGAGCTGCAGGAGTTGAGCGAAAGCATCCAGAAGCGTCTGCAGCAGATGCTGAAATCCGTGAACTCGGTCGCGTCGAGCGTGTCTGGAAAGCCGATACTGGGCCCTGGTGCAGCCGTGCCACCGCGAAGGCTCTCTGTATCGACCCCAAGAACGCCGCGGGCGGGCGGGAATACAGCGTCGAACCAAGCTTCACAAGTTGGAGCTATCAACAGCTCCGAGGACGGTGGCAACAGCACGCAGACGGTGATGGCTACCGGAGCGGACGCAATGGGAACGAGCGACTGCTTCATCTACGCGAAAGCGGCGCTACCCCACCGCAACTCTATCGCCGATACGACTTTATCAACGAAGAAGCCTGTTGCGCCGTCGACAGGTAGCAGTCGAGGGCTTGTAACCTCTGGTGGGGGCAGCTTAACTTCGTCAAGTGCGACTGATTCAAAGACACAGGACGTCATGACCAACTTGCTGATCGTCCAGCAGTCAGTTATGAGCGTGCCTTTGGGCTTCGAGGACGACGCAAGACCCGCTACACTCGTCAATATCCCAGCAAAAGGCAACACGGACGCACGCGATCCGATCCTCCCAACGAGGCGCTCAGCTCATCGACACCACAGCCTCCCAGACGTGAACCTCGCCCTGGCACAGGGCGCACTTTCGCCGCATCAGTTCCAGGCCTCTCGACTCAACCTCAAGCAAAAGTAGTGCGGGGTCTCGAGGCGCAAGTACTTTCTCGATGATTTGGTCGGGCTTGGGAGTCTCTCTTAGCCGCCACCACAGCAGAACCGACCAAGAAAGACGACAACAAGCCACGCGAGTACGAGTATGAGCACCCCGGACACCATCGGCGCTACCTACGACGTCGCCACTCCAGCCTGCAACTACGACCTCGCAGCGCGTCGAGCTACAACTACTGCGTCGACGGTGCGCAGCTCCCCCGCCTCGTGGACTTCCGACCCAGAGCTGCGACCGACGTTTGAGACGTGCTCGCGCGCCATCATCGCCGCTGCCGAGCGCATGGTGACACTCGCGCGCGAGCCCCGCAGTCTGGCTGTAGCCATCGCGTACGACGAGTGCCTCGACATCGTCACGGCGGCGGTGAACCACATGGAGCAGATCGAGTCACGGGGCGTGCTGCGCGAGACGATCCTCGAAGCCTACGGAGCCATGCACAGGATCCGAGAGCTGCTCCGACCAAGTCCGCCCGTGCGTCGAGCCCTGCACTTCTAAAGCCCCCCAAAATACTCTACAAAAGTATCCATTTATTCCTTCATTGAACCGAATCTCTCCCATACTGGTTTGGACCTTCCTTTACCGCAATCCTCATGTCAAAGGAGACAACATGTCATAGGCGGTAGCGATTATTATTTCAAAAATTCTGCAGATGGCCAAAACAATGAAATAAGGTCGAATCCTAATTTAGATCAAAATTAGGTTTGCCACAAAAGTCCGAGCGCCTTCCAGCCAGCCAAGCCGGACACCTCGAGCTCCACCCGCTGCACGCTTCAGCTCCACTCAGCGCAACTACGACTTGCGGGCAGCTCCACACTGATATCATCTCTCAATTTAGTTTCTTCGTCCAAGTACCGCTCAAGGTATGCGTCCCGGTTGACATGTCACGTCCGTAAGAGCTACTGCCACTGCCGTCTTACCTCCTACCTGTGCTTCTGCTCCTACAAGAGCCCCGGCATGAACTCTTTGTATGAACTCCTGCGTGTGCATCTCCACGCTCCAGGAACACGCTACCGGTAGTATCGTCATCTTGCTGGCCGTACATGTAATTTGAGGCCGCTGTGTACCGACGGCGATGCTGCTTATACAAGACGAAGGAGCGAGAATGTAGCCTCATCGCCACCGCTAGAAGAGCGAACAGCACAGCGGACTAGAACGCCAGTCGCAGCTTTGTCGCCCACACCAGCGTCAAGACCTCAGACCGAGGCCCTCAGTTGATCAGCTAGACAACTGCACGTGACCCCTTGAGCGTCAAGTTGAGCCCACTGGCACATGTTGCATAAATAATGTGCACCACACTATTTTGAATTATGACTTTTTATGATTCCTGCTCATGTCAAAGGCGACTTGAAGTGGAGGAGCAGTACCGTCGTATTTTTTTACCCTCCTTTGACATGAGGATTGCGGTAGTCAAATATTCCGTTCAATCCGCGCTGCAGACTCGACGGGTCGAGTGCGAAGGCATCGGCCGTCATCTCGAATACGTTCTTGACGAGTCCTCGTGCAGGGGGCCAAGGCTCAGCAGGTTGTGGATCTCGTCTGGGTCGATGCCGCTGTGTGAACACACGCGGCGCGCGTCGGTCCTCGTCGATGAAAGGGAAGGACAGAGCCACGTGCTGCATCTTGGAGCGGATCCACGCCTCGACCTCCGGCACCAGCGCTGGGGGCACCGGCAGGTACCAGCGGAAGCTGATGGCGCCGTGTTTGCCCATGTGGTTGACGTCCGTCACTTGGAGAATGTCCTCGGCGAGGTCGGTGGAGCCCCCGCCCCCATCAGCCTCGCCGGTCACGGCCGGCATCGCACCCACCCCAATAGCCAGAAGACCCTCGAGACTGCAGCGGGGTTGACGTCGCTGTCGAGAACTCGCGAGGCAGTCGTCGACGTGGCTGTGCTGTGTTGGTAGCTGCAGCTTGACACGGAGGGGTTTCGTGGAATGAAAAGAACTGTGCTGCTGCATGGCCGATCCCACTACTTGCATGCAATGAGTAACTACGAGTCTCAAGGACTGGTGGGCCTGCATACATCTAACAAGCAGACTTAGCCATTCGGAGCGAGCTGGGTGCCATACAAGTTGCCGACGAATCGTCGGGGCGACGATGGTCATTCATCATAACTTGAAGAGGTATAGGTCTTCAGTTTCTCCGGAATTTTTCCTCTGCTTATCCGTGGATTTACCATTACTTTTGACCCGGAGATCCGCGCATGTAGACTACCTCATCTTCAATGTCGTGAGCGCAACGGCGGACTACGAACAATCGTGCTGAGTTTGTTGGACTTACCATGGGCCTAAGGCGGGCAGACCACCTGAAGCTTTCCAATGTGCATGTTGTGGGGGACAGCCCGATGATTATTGGTATGCTCCACCAGCGTAGGATGCCTCGGCCTCGATCACTACAAGGTTTATACCAGGCTTCACGACGCATGGCAGATCGCATTGGGGTTCGCCGCTGGACCCACCACTACCGCAATAACAATAAGATGACCGACTGCTTGGCCAATATCGCTATGGACTAAAGGATAAGTGTGCAGTTCGATCCGTCGGCTGGCTACGAGACCCTACTCTTTCCAATGGACAGTGTTTTGAATTACTTGGAAAACGATGTGAATCACTGGATCTCCAACTCTGTCGCTGCAACCGATGGTGACGAGCAGGAGCGGTGATTTCGATGCATTCATCTACATTTTCAACAAGGACTCTGCCTTGGTCGAGTTCTGTATCCCGATCTCCAATGTTATACAGAGAACGGATGGGAGTTCAGGTTCAGCATGGCGCGGTAGGAGGAATAAATACCGGCGTAGAGTAAGTAACCTAAATACACCTTATTCACAACAACAACTACTACCTCATCTTCAAAGGCCTTCTTCACAAACACGAAAATTGCTGGGCTAGCCTCAACGAGGAGTGCGAGGGCTACCGGCCAGTTGCCACTGAAGATTTTAAAGAGTGATGGTCCCATAGTTGAAGTTTTTTGTGACGCACAGTTTCTAGATGAACGTAGACAGGCGTGGAGCTCTCCAATATCTCGCATGATGTGCATCAACCCTGCTCGACAATTGCCATGAGCTCATCGACTCCGACGTCTGCAGCATTTTCCGCCAGGAACTATTATAACAACCATGGATACCTGTGGTAGCAATCAGCTTCGACTACACAAATGCAGCACCAAGTGGTAAATGCCAACACGAAGCAGGAGCTCACCATCTTCGCAACTTCAGAATTGAAGTTGGCTCTGTCGGTTGGCTGCAGTACTGTGATCAAAATATCATCCAGTAATGGCGTCGCCCGACTCAAACGCAGATTCCGGCTCAATACAGTATTCTGCGTCAATACCGGACGCCTGATTTTTATGGGGTATCTCGGGGTATAGAATGACCTGATAGGTACAGAAACGTGGATGTACTGAATTAGTTGGATGAACAGCTATCAACCATGACACAAGCTTAGTTACCATGGGTGTTTGGAGCATAAAAATATTGTGATCACAAACTCAGTGTGTATCCCTGTATGTATGAATCATACGGCTTCTTCTTTCATGCTGAGCGGCATATCAAAAAGCTAGACCTGGTGTCGGGACTGATCTAAATCAGTACCTTGACCCATCTCCGTCGAACATCGTTTATGACAGTTCCATGCACTATATGGATTTAATCGTTTTACACCCGTCCGGTATTGACGCAGAATACTGCATCGCGGATCACAGCCGCCGAGCCTGTACCTAGCAGACGGGAAAATCTTCGGAGCATCGAAACTCGGAGCATCGGAGCACAGAAAGGACCAGCATCTACCAGTGGTAACGCGGCATATTCGCAAAGCCGACGTCTTCAACAAGAACCCGAGGACGATGCACAATAAAAATAGATCTCTAGACTGTCAAGCCTGCTGACTGCCCTACTTTCAATCGCCCTTAGCAAGCACCAAACTACCACCACCTCCAGAAGAACTCTCAGGATAACTATGGAAACCCACGACCAAGTCTCCACCGCCAACGCCCCTGGTCAAACCGCCAATGTCGATGAGCACCTAGCCCAAAACGACTCTGGTGCCGTGCACGGGCTTCATGACGCAATCGATCCCGGCGCCGTACAAGATATCAACCTGCCTCTGGATCCGGGGCCGAGCTCTGGCCTCAACACGCCGCCAGACATGGTGCCGTTCACGGCGTACAACTTGCCGCTCAACTCGGTGGCGTGCCCGGCGTACAACTTGCCACCGGACCCGGCGGCGTACCAGGTGTACAACTTGCATCCCGAGACGGTGGCGTGCACGGCGATAAGGAATCGTCAGAGTCTAATGTCCGGGCAGAATCACAGGTTTCAGTTGATGAAGATACTCTGCCCGACAGCTTCAGTCTAGACGCGTACCTACCTCCACGTTCATGGGTTTATGCAGGTCTGAATTAACTAGCCGTGTAATTGGCATTGTTTTTATAATACTCACTGTGCTGTCACTCTTCAAAGATACTATCGGCTACTTAGCTACTCCATTGACGAAATCGATTTCTTCTTAAGCACGCACTAGTAGCACCAGCAGCCTCCTGCTTGGGCACCTCCCCGATGACGTGTGTCCACGACGTACCTCTTCACTACCGATAGCGGTATCTACGACCACGTCCTCCACGACATGCTTCTCAATGATGGTGGTCTCCACTACCGCCTTCTCCACGACGTGCTTCTGGATGAAGGTGGTCCCCACCACCGCGTTCACCACGATGTAGGTCTCCCCCCCGATTGCGTCCTCCGTGTAGCTCTTCAGGTAACGGCGGTCTCGGAGACCGCGTGACGCATGAGCAGTGCCCACTGCGGCTGTGTTCACGACTTATCTCTTCTAATCGGCCTCTTGGTGCGTGGCATATTCTCTCGCTGCTGTATAACTGCGCTGCACAGTGGCCGAGCTGCCGTAAGAGTGCCAAGCGTATGTCGGCTTTGCGAATATGCCGCGTTACCACTGGCAGATGCTGGCCCTTTCTGTGCTCCAATGCTCCGAGTTTCGATGCTCCGAAGATTTCCCCCTAGCAGACTTGTGCCAGCGTGCTCCAGCGCAGTTCTGCTCGGAGGCAATCCAAAGAAACGCAGTCCATGTGGCGCCTTTGGCTCATGACCGCTGAGACTACCCCCAGGGGTGACGGAGAGCACGGGAGGCTTGTGTGTGGTCAAAGGTGGTCGTGGCCAGTGTTCCTTGCAAGAAAGATGGGGGAGTGGTTGCGCAGCTATCGCTGCCCAAGTGCGGTCTCACCCTGCACCGGAATAGTTTCTGTACGTCTTGCCCCTGCATCCATTGATAACGATCCTCGGCTAGCGTGGCGCTTTGCCGACACGCTCTCGCTCGTCTTGTTTATTGGGTTTGCGTTCGTGACACAGGCGAAACGGAGCTGCCCCGTTGGTTGCGCCATGGGAGACACAAGCGTCCCTCTTGGACGCTTCGAGCATTGCTACTGTCAACCTGAGTGCCTTCATGAGCCCCCGACGTCTTGACGCCTCTGAGCTTGGCTCACTTCATCGCATATTTCAATTGAACGCCTTCCACTTAAGTCCAATTATCTGCCGAACCGTGGGCAGTCAACCGTTCTTCACACTCGAGGACTTCAAGATAGCCTTCAGCCTGTTCTGCTGCATGTGCGGCATCGGCACGCTCAGCATGCCCGGCAATTTCGCGCGCACTGGTCCCGTGCTTGGCTTCTTTGCCACGGCCTTCATGGCTTTCGCCAATATCTACGCGTCGGTCTCCATGTTCAAGGTGCTGCTGCTGGCGCCGCCAACCGTCAAGACGTTCAGCGATCTGGGTGAATGGTGTTTGGGCAAGACTGGTCGCTGGCTCGCTGTGCTCTCGCAAATGGGCTCGTGTTTGCTCATTCCGTGCGTCTTCCTCGTTCTTGGCGGCGGGCTGCTTGACGGCCTCTTCCCAGGCGCGTTCAGCCCCACGGTTTGGATCGTTCTCATGACGGTGACGGTACTACCACTTTGTCTCGTGCCGACACTCAAGGAGGGAGCAGGCGCTGCGTTCGCGGGCTGCATGGGCACACTGGCAGCAGACGGTCTTGCCATTGCGATCATGGCGCACGGGATGGAGGGACACCCGAGCATCCCGACACCTGAACTCGACCTGGGCCAAGTCATTGGTGCATTTGGTAGCCTCTCTTTGGGTTACGGAGCCGGTATCGTTCTTCCGGACGTGCAACGCCAGCACAGCGAGCCAAGCCGCATGCCGCGCGTTGTAGGCGCCACCATGATCTTCATCATGTGCATGCTCATGGTTATCGGATTGGTGCCGTACTTTTCCATGGGCTGCCAGGGCGGGGGCAATATCCTGTACACGATCTACCCGGATTCGACCACTGGCCTCACTTCGGTCGGCTTCACTCCTAGATGGGGCTCCGTCGTGATCGCCTACCTCGCCACGCATTTGCAGTGCTACTGAACCCGGCCTTCTACATCGCCGAGCGGTTGGTGCTGGGCATGCACCAGCAGACTCCGGAGGATATTGAGAACGACTTGCGGTACCAGGAAGCTGGAACGCCTGTTGCGCGCGTGAGCATCACGTCGGAGAGTCGATCGAAGACGTCTCTTGTTCCTACCGCTGTTGCTGCTGATCATCAGCCTCCCCATTCTCATGAAGCGGAAGTTGCTGAGTATCGTGGTGCTAACGCGATCAAGTACGCCGTGCTGCGCGTCACCATCGTCGCCGTCTTGGTGGTGCTTTCCATCATCTTCCAGGATCACTTCTCCGACTTTGCCGATTTCGTCGGAGCGTCGGCCATCACGGCCAACTGCATCCTGCTGCCCACGATCTTCTACCTGATCAAGACGTGGAGCCAAGTCCCGTTGTACGAGAAGGTCCCCGCCGTCACGGTGCTGCTAGTGTGCTTCATTCTGGGCTGCTACTCGACGTACACGGCAGGCAAAAACTTGTTTGCACCCTCGGACTCGGACGCGACGTTCCCGTACTGCGAGCCTGAATACCAGAACAGGATTTACTACAACCAAACAGCATGAGCCAGCGAGACGACAAGAAGAACGTGTAATGCAGACAAGTTAACTTGCGCTTACATGTAGTACCAGATAACCGCGAGTTTTGTAAATAAAACTCATTGATGAGAACCGTTTTGTGCCAACTACAATGTGCTGTCGCCTAGCGTGTCAAAATGACGAATTGGCTGTCTCCTGGAGACCCTCCAAGTTGCAGGCTCCAACACGGCAGCAATCGCTGAATTGTACAATGAGTCGGTCATTTTATGAAAACTAACTCGTTTTTTTCTTACCACGCGGACGAAACTTCAACAACGGAGGAACTTCGCGCCAAATGCAGCCTTCGGTCGTCATCGACGCTTCGTACCTACTTAGTACTGTAGCTCTTCACAAAAGCCTTCTTGTCCCTCAACCAAGCTGCGCCCCGTTCTAAGTTCTAAACGAAGGCAATGGTGGCACTCGAACCACGGGTACTGGCCGGGATCACGACAGAAAACGTTCATGTGCAGTAGACGAAGACAGCAGACGAACTGCGACGCCACCCCGAAAGCCTAAAGCCTGTGGGGGCCCAGGAGACTTGGCAATACTGTATGGATCCATGCCTCCTCCCGAACGCCGCTGAGCTGTTCTGTAGGACAGGTTTCTCCGTGTGACTCGGGGAGCATGGAGAAGATGTGCTCTATCAGCGCTGACTGACGTCACCCACCGACGCCCTAAACTGTCCTGAGCTATAACACGGCGAGCACTGGTGTCCGGAACTCTAACACCGGAGCCGCGGCGCTGCTCGCTTCAATTCCTTCGTCTGTCTCACGCAGCGCGCGCGCATGACTGGACGAGGAGCGCTGCATCTAAACATGCTCGCCTACACGGCTACAACAGTACAACACGAGCAACGCACTTGTTGCAAGCCAACCTCACTTTGCGATTTCCACTCCCAAGTCGGCACTTTTCCCAATCGGATCCACCAATCGATCGATACCATGGCGAGGGAAGCGTTTTTCACGGTTGAGGACATCAAGATCTCCTTCAACCTCTTCTGCTGCGTCTGCGGCATTGGTACGCTTGGTCTCCCCGGTAACTTCGCGCGCGCTGGACCCGTGTACGCCAGCATCGCCATGACCTTCATGATCTTCGCCAACGTCTACGCGTCCATCGCCATGTCCAAGGTTATGCTGCTCGCGCCCACGTCCGTCGTGACCTTCGGTGACCTCGGTGAATGGGCTATGGGCAAGACCGGCCGCTGGTTGTGCACGGCCTCCCAGTTGATTTCGTGTGTGCTGGTGCCGTGCGTCTTCCTGGTGCTTGGTGGAGGTCTGCTCGACGGTCTCTTCCCCGGAGCCTTCAGCCCGACGGTCTGGATTATCCTGATGGCTGCGATGGTGCTGCCGCTGTGCCTCGTGCCCACGCTGAAAGAGGGTTCCGGTGTTGCATTCGCCGGCTGCGTGGGCACCCTCGTGGCGGACGTGATCGGCGTGGCTGTGGTTATGCACGGCATGCGCGGCCACCCGAGCGTCCCGCCGACGGATGTTAGCTTCTCCCAGGTCGCGGGCACGTTCGGCAACCTCGCGCTCAGCTACGGCGCCGGAATCATCATCCCGGACTTGCAGCGCGAGCACTCGGAGCCGCACCGCATGCCGCGCGTCATCACCTTCACGATGAGCATCATCTCGATCCTGTTCGTCGTGCTGTCGGTCGTGCCCTTCACGTCCGCGGGCTGCCAGATCTCGGGCAACATTCTCTACACCATCTACCCGGACTCGAGCACGGGTCTCACCTCTCTGGGCTTCAAGCCCAACTGGGGCGCCGTGGTGCTCGCGTACCTGGCCATGCAGCTCCACATCACCACCGCCTTCTCGGTGCTGGTGAACCCGGCCTTCTACTTCGCCGAGCGCGTGGTGTTGGGCATGCACAAGCAGACCAAGCCCGCGGACGTCGAGAGCGGTGTGCAGTACGTCGAAGCTGCCAGTCCGGCGGATGATATCGTCAAGCAGCCCGACGCCGCGCCAGTGGAGGGCAAGTGCCACTGCAACTGCCACGAAGAGACCGACGCCGACGCCGCCGAGTACCGCGGCGCCAACGCCTTCAAGTACATCGTGCTTCGTGTCTGCATGACGGTGATTCTCGTCGTGATGTCCATTCTGTTCAAGGACCACTTCTCCGACTTCGCCGACTTCGTGGGCTCCTCGTCCTTGACCATGAGCTGCATCCTGCTGCCCGTGGCTTTCTACGTGATCAAGGCCTGGGACACCATGCCGTACGTCGAGAAGGTCGCCGCCATCGTCGTGTTCGTGGTGTGCTTCGTGCTGGGCTGCTACTCGACGTACACGGCCGGCAAGAACCTGTTCGCGCCTTCGGACTCGGACACCCTGTTCCCGTACTGCGAGCCTGAGTACCAGAACACCGTGTTCTACAACTACACGGCCGCACACGAGTCTTGAACGCATTAAATTCAGACTTCAATAGAGATAGATGTAGCTCTACTTTTCACGGGTTAGATCCGTGCGAACTTATCGCTGCTCTGCGTTGCGTTGCTGGCGGTACATGTAATAACATCGTCATAGACTCGTGACAGGCGTGGGTTCTTCTCATTGAGTTGAGTTTACCATCAGGCACACTGCGGATTTGAGGCGGCGCGTGGTGTTCTACAGACGCTTTCGTCCTCGTGTGCAATACCCCCAAAACTCAATCGAGCCAAGCAAAACGAGGATAAATCCTGGCGTGAGCCGAACTAGCAGCGGGCAACCGACAGCAGCTTGAAGCCATGTGCACTCTCCTTGGTCAATCTCAAAAGCCTGCAGATATTACATGTAGCGGAGACCGTGGAATCGTGGCTAGCGACTTGAGGCTGTGCACCCGGCAGCAGGTCCCGCTCTTATCCCGTATGGGCGATTCATCTGCTTTGACAAAGATCAGCGACGTCTTTGTGCAGTCCATGCCGTCCTTCCTCAACGTCGAAGTTGCAGCGCGTTCTGTCTGTTGTTCCGCGAACGGATTAATCCCCACAGCTCTCGTACTCGATCATTCCCAATTCCACCGCGTCCGACGCAGGTCTTGCACTCGACTCGACTCCTCTTCACCCCCTCAAGACCCGCCTCACCTGCCTCGGACCCGGTCCACCATGTCAAAAGGACCGTTCCTCACCGCGGAGGACTGCAAGTCGGCCTTCAACCTCTTCTGCTGCATCTACGGCATCGGCACGCTCGGCATGCCCGGCAACTTCGCGCGCGCTGGTCCGTTGATCGCCGTCATTGCCATGGCTTTCATGGCGTTCGCCAACATCTACTCGTCCATCACCATGTCCAAGGTCATGCTGCTGGCGCCCCGGTCCGTCAAGACGTTCGGAGACCTCGGAGAGTGGAGCATGGGCGCCACCGGCCGCTGGCTGTGCGTCGTCTCTCAAATGGGCTCGTGTCTTCTGATCCCGTGCGTGTTCCTCGTGCTCGGCGGCCAGTTGCTTGACGGCCTCTTCCCCGAGGCCTTCAGCCAGTCCACTTGGACCATCTTGATGGCGCTCATGGTGCTACCGGTGTGTCTGGTGCCGACACTCAAGGAAGGATCGGGAGCCGCGTTCGCCGGCTGCATGGGCACCATCATTGCCGACGTCATCGGCGTTGCAGTCGTCATCCACGGCATGCGGGGCCACCCGGACGTGCCGTTCCCTGAGCTCAAGTTCTCGCAGGTGGCGGGCGTGTTTGGCAACCTGTCGCTCGCGTACGGCGCCGGCATCGTGATCCCGGACCTGCAGCGCCAGCACAGCGACCCGACCCGCATGCCGCGCGTGGTCGGCGTCACTGTCGCGTTCGTGTCGTGCCTGTTCCTGGTGCTCGCCAGTACGGCGTATTCGGCGGTGGGCTGCCAGATCTCGGGCAACCTGCTCTTCACGATCTACCCGGACCACGCGATGGGCATGACGTCGCTGGGCTTCAAGCCCAACTGGGGCATCGTGGTGCTGGCCTACCTGTTCATGCAGCTGCACATTACCATCGCCTTCTCGGTGATCCTGAACCCGGCCTTCTACATCTCAGAGCGTCTGCTGCTGGGCATGCACAAGGTGCAGACCGCGGAGCTCGAGAACCGCTTCGGCTACGAGCCGTCCTCGTCGCCGACGCAGGCGCAGGCCAAGCACTCGGACGCTGGGTTCGCGAACACCAACAACTCGGTCGTGAACGAGAACCGCCGGTCCAAGATGTCGTACGTGTCGGTGGCTGAATCGGAGCGTGTGCACAAGGACAACGAGGAGGAGGAGGCGGCCGAGTACCAGGGCGCGAACGTGATCAAGTACGTGGCGCTGCGTATCGCCATCGTGGTGGTGCTGGTGATTCTGGCCATCGTGTTCAAGGACCACTTCTCGGAGTTCGCGGACTTTGTGGGTGCGTCGTGCATCACGATGAACTGCATCCTGCTGCCGATCGTCTTCTACCTCATCAAGGCGTGGGAGCGGGTGCCGGTGTACGAGAAGGCCGCAGCCATCGTGGTGGTGATTGTGTGCTTCATCCTGGGGTGCTACGTGACGTACACGACTGGCAAGGCTCTGTTCTCGCCGTCCGAGAGCGAGACCGAGTTCCCGTTCTGCGACGCGGAGTTTGAGAACACCATCTACTACAACTACACGGCCGCGCACGAGGCTTAGCGCAGCCATTTCCCGCAACCGGTGGGGTTGCTCTTAGGAATCTGTTTGTTAGGCATGGTTGTAGGTCTGTTTCGCCTTCTTTGAATGCAATTACTTTGTTGACAATCTGTCTGTTGTCCTCGAAAAAATTGGGGGTACCTGGACTGGTTGTCCGGGGGGGGGGGTTCGCAGTTCTTAGGAGCAGCAAGATTCCTGCATGGACTTCCGACAACAACGGCACAACCGCCAAAATTATACCGTACGCATTTTGAGCTCATCTGCATCATACTTTCAAACAAATATTGTGTTTTCTTGACACGCAACCAGGGCTCCACCGGAAAGACTAGGATAACAGCATTTTTTTTATAACATTATTTATTATATCTGTGTTAGGAATCTCTTTTACTACATATCGGTAAGCATCTCCTGCGTCTGCCTCGCAGCCGCAGCATCTGCCCTGGTATCATACTTCAAATGATACACCGCCAGGCATTCACAAATATGGGTATTTTGGTCATATTCCCATATTGACCATATTTGAGTTTTCAAAACGCCCATATCCCACCCGCCGAATTCGGCCGATGGTGGGCATTTGTTTTGTGTATTGTATTGAATCCTGCCTCCATCTTTGTGTAGCACCGCCCAGTGCATTCAACTAGTGGTTTGCTAACCTAAATTTTTACAGTATTTATGCTAGATGGTACGAGTACATAAGTTCTTTTTGCACCTCAAAAACTGACAATACGAATCCTTTTCGAGGTCGCGCAACTCTCGCTGTAATGTAAGCAAAGGAATTGTGAATGTCACCCTTAAATTTGACAAAGGTAGCTTTTATCACCTCCTAAGCCGACAGAATGCCAGTTAAAGTGATCTTGTGATCATATTCACTTAATGTCAATATGCGGGTAGATTAGTAATAACTCTACATTATGGGCACCCATATTGGTAGCAACAGGAACACTATGGAGGGTCATATAATTTGGGTTTTGAAATCGCCCATATAGAGCTTGTACATGGGCAAAGTCCAGTTGCCCATATTTGTTAATGCCTGTACACCACTTCTTCGAAACTGCAAATTCGGGTCAGGCGAATGTCGCTCGATGATACATTGGTCGCTTGATGACACTGCGCCGCCGAGGCGGTGGTTGTCGCGAGAATGTCGCTCGATGACAAACTCGCCTGGGGCGCCTAACGGCAGTTCTTCGAACTGCGAATAAATGCTAAGCGTAGGTGGACTGGGCTGTACAATAGCATGCATTTTCAAGAAGCTGCACACAGACCTCAGCCAAGGTTCGCTTTCTCAATTTTGTAAAGCATTGTCGGCTGATATCTTGTATCTTCAGTTTTAAGGCTAATTTCGGGCAGATGAAACAATTGGCGGGAACCCGGGTACCCATCGGGACCCCGGTTCTCTCAAACTACCGGTACACATGTATGGTCAAATGTATGGTGTGTTGGTTTGACCTACGTAGAGCGTAGCGTAGGCTCGGTAGAAAAATATGGGGAAACGAAAGATCCATTCATCTTCGTTCTCGTCTTGTGGCTCTACATCGAAATTTATACGATTGCCTGGTACAGCGGCAGAGTGCTTTCCAGCCTCATCGCAAATCTCCTGCTCATGTAAGATGGACTTGTACATGGTTATTCGGGTCTATTCAGTACCGGTGAGAGATTTTGCGGGTAGGCTTTCGTCGACTGCATTTGAGTTTGATTTTTTACTTCCCCGACGGTACCAATACGGGGGCCAGAAATTAATTCGCGATTTGGTCGGTATCATTTGCGGGAACCCGGGTCCCCGCCAATGCTACGGCTGCGAAGCAGGCGCAGGAGATGACCGTAGCTAATAAGAAAAATAATTAATAAAAAGAAAAAGAAAGGGTTTATACCAAAACCCTCCTATCCCAGGCCTTCCCGGAGCCCTAGTGTTAGAAGTATAATATATAAACTTATCTCGATTTACCTTAGCTGATTTCATTGCCCTTGAGAGGAATTTCATTTATTTAAGATAAATACGGGGGCAGTGTATATTATACACTGCCCCAGGGGGGGGGTAACGTACTCTCCCGAATAATGTTCTATGGGCTTCTATGCGGAAGGGGGCTTATAATATAAGCCATGGTTAGTCCATACAAACTCTAAGATTAAAATATTTTTAGAACTGATAACAAATCGAGAGTTTTTTCCGCACTTTAAAATAAAGACCGGATTCTAATAGGGCGAGCACGTTATATTGTGTGTGTTTTTTTTTTGGTATATATATTATGCATGAAATCAGACAGGGGCAATCAGTAGCGAATAGGCGACGCCCCTCAAAAACGCGGCAGCTTAGGTCTCATGCGCAGCGGTGTAGTTGTAGTACACCTTGTTCTCGTACTCGGAGTCGCAGTAGGGGAATTCCGCGTCATTGTCCGTAGGGAAGAACAGATCCTTGCCCGTCGTGTACGAGACGTAGCATCCGAGCACGAGGCAAACGAACAGCACAATGCTGCCAGCGACCTTCTCGTACATTGGGACGCGCTGCCACGCCTTCATGAAGTAGAACAGGATTGGGAGCAAGATGCAGTTGGTAGTAATGCACGACGCGCCCACGAAGTCCGAGAACTCGGAGAAGTGGTCCTTGAAGATGATGGCTACGGTCACCAAGATGACAACGATAGTGATACGCAGCGCCACGTACTTGAGCGCATTCGAGCCTGTGTACTCTGCAGCCTCCTCCTCTTCGTTGTCCTTGTGCACTCGCTCCGAGTCCGCCACCGATACAAAGGACATCTTGGAGCTGCGACGAACCGCATGGCTGACACTAGCGTAACCGGGGTCCGACTGCTTGGACAGCAAGTCGGCAGGCGTAGCTGACTCCTCAAAGACAAAGCCGTTCTCGAGCTCCTCATTCTTCTTCTTGTGCATGCCCAGCAGCAGACGCTCCGAGATGTAGAAGGCCGGGTTCAGGATCACCGAGAAGGCGATAGTAATGTGCAGCTGCATGAACAGGTAGGCCATCACAACAACGCCCCACCGGGGCTTGAAGCCGAGCGACGTTAGACCCGTGTCACTGTCTGGGTAGATCGTGAAGAGTAGGTTGCCCGAGATCTGGCAGCCCACCGCCGAGTACGCAGTGCTCGAGAGAATCAAGAAGAGGCACGACACGAAGATGACAGTGACGCCGACCACACGGGGCATGCGGGTGGGGTCGCTGTGCTGGCGCTGCAGGTCCGGGATGATAATACCAGCGCCATAGGCGAGTGACAAGTTGCCAAACATGTTGGCCACCTGCTCGAACTTGAGGTCGGGGAACGGCACGCTCGGGTGGCCGCGCATGCCGTACATGACGACCGATACGCCGATGATATCAGCGACGATTGTCCCGAAGCACCCGGCGAAAGCAGCGCCGGAGCCCTCCTTGAGCGTTGGAATTAGGCACACCGGCAGGACCATCAGCGCCATGAAGATGGTCCACGTGTTTTGGCTCCACGCGTCCGGGAAGAGGCCGTCGAGCAGTTGGCCACCGAGGATCAAAAAGGCGCACGGGATCAGGAGCGAGGAGCCCATTTGCGAGATGACGCACAGCCAGCGGCCAGTTTTGCCCATGCTCCATTCCCCGAGGTCTCCGAACGTGTTGACCGACCGGGGCGCGAGCAGCATGACCTTGGACATGGTGATCGACGAGTACGTGTTGGCGAAGGCCATGAACCCCAAGGCGAAGCACGCCAGTGTGGGGCCGGCGCGCGCGAAGTTGCCGGGCATACCAAGCGTACCAATGCCGTAGATGCAGCAGGAAACACGCTTTGAAGTCCTCACCCGTGAGGAACGGTCCCTTTGCCATGGTAAGTGAGGGGTTTGTCGGAACGAGCTGAAATGGAGGTGTAGAAACTTGCTTGTGGCGGAGGCGGCGAAATTGGAAATGGGCAAAAGCTAACTCGACTGCGCGAAAGCCGCCACTCCGACGCTGGAGGAGGGGCTTCTCGTTGGGCGCTTATAGCTAACTTTGTGTAAGCTTGTCAGTGCATGCACGTCGGTGCGTGAGCCAGGGCTTTGATTCTTCAACATCGTTTCAAGTGCCCGCTGCTCCGGCTCAATGAGGCGGGCTCTGCACTTTCGAGTCTTTCGAGTCAACATGTGGCGTAAGCTGTGATGCTCCACGCACAATCTCACTTTTGAATCCCCAAAACTTCACATGTCAGCGCTGGTCAAGAAGCAAGAGGCCAACTCGGTGGCATTGCTGCCGGTGAATTATTGTACGGTAGCGCATGCTGGTAGCTGAGAGAAATCAGTGAGCGCCAGCGCTTGGCGCCGCCGCGTAGATAGCTGCACGCGCATTCGCCCTCCACCTCCCGTCCTGCAGTTGAAGTGAAGATGGGTCAAAACTTTCGCTACTCATGAACACTATCCTTGCAGCACATCGAACGGAAACAGCAGGCGGAGCTTCTGGCTTCCAGCTCGGCATCTGACTTCGGAAAATCCCGTGTTCGACAAATGTTACAAGTTGCGAGCTCGCGACGCCCCAACGCTGGCAAAACCGAAACCTCCATAAGCGTGTGATTCGAGTTCGGCGAGAAATCGTATCTCGTTAATTATTCACTTACTGCACGCTGTGCAGTGGGGACCTAAGGAAGGGTCCCGTCAGAAGCGAATTCACCCCGCCAAGGAATCCAACATGCAGCCGCAGTGCAAAGCTATCGAGCGTTGGCCTCCGTATCTCTGCTGACCAAGCTGAACAAATCGTAAGCGGGAAAATCACCGCACTCTTCGTATGGACCGTGAGGGGCTCAAGTCCGTCGAAACGCACACAATTAACTCCAAGCGACCCCAGCTCTCTCCACCGCAAAATTCAGCACACGAGTTCCAATGGTTTGATGAATGCTAACCAACCAGAAGCGGCGAATTGGCGCCGAGTCCGTTGTGTGTCCTTCCAGGGGCACGGTGGCCTCATAGATGTCGCAGGAGGCTCGTTTGAGCATTCCCACAACAGGTATTATGTTCAACGGCGCTCACGAGCGTTCTTCCTGCCGTGTGAAACTAAACCTCCTCTGGGTCATTTTGTGGACATGAAAATTTCACTTGTAGAAAATAGTGATACTCTTTAAATAAATATATTTTTTAAAAACCCACAGTGGTACCCAAGATCAGAAGTAAGGGCGAAATCTGTACTGCGAAGACGAAGAACAATATGTTTGGTAGGGTCAAGCTTTTCTACATGAACACGAAAGTGAACGGATCTAAGCCACAGATTCTGAGCACTATGTCGTACATGTAGTGTGGTGTACACCTTCGGATGAGTACATGTAGGAAACAGAAAACACAAGCACTATGACATCCGGAGCTTTCACGCAAGTTGGGGATGCGCTCATCGCCCGCCCAGGTCAGAATCCAAGATGGGCAGCTGGAGCATTCGCGGAGTCGCCAAGCTTCGAGAGTTGATGAAATTGTCGACAAGGGTCGAATCACGGCTTCAAAGTCATGCGCATAGTGTCAGATTGTGCGTGGCAAAATCTGCGATTTACATGCTAACATAGGAACTTAAAACTCGCATACCCAAAACGTCGACAGCGCAGCTGTGCTTGTATCGAAGTGAAGCCGAACGAGGAGTATTATGCCCACTTCTCCTTGATCATAGAAGATGAAAATTGACGTGTTGCAGCCGTAGTTAAAGCCAAGATCTTCCCGGCCAGTTGGGCTAAACATATTTGTCACAAATTTTGTGGTACCGCCACACAGTTATTAGAAGCTGGACTAAGTGGTGGGTTTGGAACAAAAATTGACAAAAAACGTACGAAATACGGATGATCCAAAAATAGATTCCCAGTGACGCGACTCTTCGTTGTTCTACCAGACTTGAGTATTGGGGGTTGGATAAAATCCAGATAGATTACGGATAGATTGATTATTTAGATCCAAGTCCAAGCGATGTTCCAGCTTCTTAAGTTCCCTATTATATAGTTCCATACCTGACCGCAAGGCGGTCAAAAACTCATTGTAGGCCTCATAACTAACAGCTTGGCTCTGGATATCCCTTTTAGTCGCATCCATCAACGCACTTGGTGCAGAACGTGATCTTGTGCTGGATAGGCTGTTCGTCAAGCGCGATAAAGCTGATCTGCTTGTGAATCTTGCACGAGTAGTACACACGCATGACGTACATGCTGCAGAATAGTATACTCTGCAAACACGCTCGAGCTTTTGACAATACACTATATATTGCAAACGCGTCCGTTGTTCGCTGCTCTAAGTAGTTTAAGTCTACGTTAAACACCAGCAGTTCTTCAAGCAAACTACATGCGGTACCGGTTGTCTAATTGATCTTTCAAGTACGCCGTAAGTGCTAGAGAAATATTTTTCAGGGACAGCAGATTTGGTCCTCGTGCCAGCCAGCTGCATGATGAACGGATGAAAACTGTCTGATTATATTAAATACGAACATGTTCAGTTTAGCGAGGGAGAGAATCGAACACCACAGTTTTGGGAGCGGACCACCACAGATTTGGACACCACCACCAGAGATTTGGGCGCCACCACCAATGATCAACGAGGGATCAAATCACCAGAGATATCGCACTCCACCACCAAAGAAAAGGTGCTCTACCACCACAGAAAAGGATTACATCACCATGGTGGTGACACACTGGTGGTCTCCACCCTATTACAGTGATGATTAGCACGAGTAGCGAGTTCAGTCCACCCTGCGTTTGCTAGTTCTTTGGTGATCGCAGTCCAGCCTGCAAGCGAGGCCGTGCTCTTCGACGGCAATGCCTAGTAGCTCCAAATGCTCCGACGAGATGGTGCTCGTCGACAAGCATCGGGAAGATGCGGCTGCTGGAGAGGGACAACAATGCCTACAGAGGACACAAGGACACACAGACCGGTACGTAGTGATCTATCACTCCCACTAATAACGGCATGCGAGCGGGGTATAGCGTATTACAATGTAGCGTTCGTTGTAAATGCAATTTTCAATTGGATGCACCGCGTTCTTTGAAGCACGGTGAGGTGTATGGTTGTAGTGCGAGACCAACCTATGAACAGCCAATGTCAAAAGCTTTAAGAAATGTATTAAGGATGACTGGTGGACGCCTTTATCAAATGCACTAGCATCTACGGCGTTTAGTCTGCTCGCATGACTGCCGACTACTACTTATCGACCCAAACGATTCTGGGCTGGCGATCTCGGGGTCGATTGTGGCCACTTGATGTGGGGGTCTTGCGCTGCTTGCACGAGCCATTGGGGCTGCGCCGTAGTTTGAGGCGATATTGGTGGTGTGCAGCACCGAATCGCTATAGCTCCGCTGGTATCCATCCGCACCTTGATATACAGTGTGTACCTCCGAAAGTGACTCGCTCCGCATTTCACACTCTCGAAAAAACATTGCCTCGTACGACCCGATCTCCGCTTCAATTGGGGCCAGGCGGAATAACTCCATGTTGGCAGGCGCGGTTGTGCTCGCGAGGGCTTCACGAATACCACTCTCGGTATCGATGTGATGCTCGACGAATACGGGAGGCGGTGATCTAGGTTGCGGGCCAAGTACTGGAAGCCCATGAAACGTACCTAAGTGATGGCTGGTGCTATCACTTGGCGGACGGAGTTGGGGTCCTTGCACAGGGTAGTGAGCGGCAGGATCTCCATTCGTATCAGCAGAACAAATTCTAACATCACTGCTTTCTTGGTGGGAATTGCCGTCTACTTGACGCCGAGGTACTATCCGTTGGGTACTCTGCGTGGTAGTACCAGTTTGACGTCGATTACTTACGAAGACCGGTACTGGGGCAGGAATTCCGGGGCAAGGCAACGACAGCTCTCTTGTGGCATGTATCACGTGAATACAGATGCCGAATTTCATGTTGAATCTACACGAACAACTTCGTAGGCGTGCGTCCACGAGCCAACCGTCCCCGGGCATGTCCTGCCACTGCATTTTCAGCACGTGAATAGACTTGTACGGCATTTGTGACTTCTTCGGGTCTTCTACGTAAAAGTCGTCGGCCTGTTCACTTTCTTTATCTGCATACGACGTGCGTGGTCGGTGACGAACTTGTACCAGGTGCACGGGAAGATCTCCAGCAGAGGGAAGCGGAGCGGCCCGTAGTTCTTTTCGGCGAACAGTCAAGTTGTAGAGTGCCTTTAAGCGCTCCGACACTGAGTGAGCGCTGCTAAATGTTTTGTGCATGTGAACGAACACAAGCCGCGACCAGTCCAACCGATCAATCATTTCCGTTGGCGTTGCGCGTTTCGACTTGTTCACCAGCTTGAGCGTCTTGTGATATTGTTCAAGCGGATTATTCGTGGTAGCACACCCTGGTGGGGTGTGATACGCTTGCCAGCAAGAGAATCGAGGATGGAGGATCCACTGCGCGATGATATGATCGGCTACAACCTTGAAGGGAGGGCAAGAATCTGACGCAGACACCCATGCAGCGAGCACCCTCGACCGTCTTAGCAGGAATTCTTCCTCTGTGCGAGAGTAGTGGAGATTGTTCAAATCTCGCCAAATCATAGCAATAGTCACAGGGGCTAAAGTGGCTTTCTCAATCAGGGTTTTCACGTTTTGACATACGTGGAACCAACACATCAGGATCTTAGAGTGTGGCAGCTGAGCAACACACGCATTGAATTGCGCATTATCCGCGTCGGTCATGACGAACTGGGGCGAGAACTGAACCATGAATGTTTCCCAAATGACGCGTTTCAAAAATGCGCAGCACCACTCAATATCAGTACCGGTTCGCTGGGAAGTACAAAAGTACACAATAGGAAAAAAATTCCCACAGCAGTCGGATATCCCGAACACGAATACAGGATACTTCATCTTTACGATACTGTGTGTGCTGTCAACGTGGAAAAGGGTGGTGCACCTAGGGTCACGTTGAATGTTGACGTATTGATCCAACAGTGTGAAACACGTGAGGCCGATTCGAAAGGGGGAAGTCGGTGTCCCGGTACCGAGCTTGGGGGTCAAAGTCGCACCCTCGCGTGTAGTATCACACAGAATCAGAAGTTCATCTGTAGATTCCGCAATATTTGCCACGACACCGTACATACGAGCCTTACAGAGATCAATTACTGGTTGCATAACGTCTTTTTTGTTGAGGCTGCGCCACTTCTTCACGAAATTTTGCACTTGAGGCACCGTTGGCTTAGGCCCTTGTATGACGCCGGTGTCAATCTTTTTGGCCAGCAACCCGAACAAATCAACTGGTGAGTTGGACGCATCTTCTTCAAGCCGTTCTGCTAGCCACTGTTTCATCGCATCCGTGAGTCGAACCGGCTTGGGCGAGGAGATGTTTGGGTTCGTCATCGTGTGCTCGCCATCCACTGCGATGGTGGCAAGGCCACTGGGCTCACATATTAGCAGTCGATAGATGCACTTGCATACCACACCACTGTCCTGACAGCGCGCGGACCTACATCTGGTGAGTATCCTGCGCACCTTGTGCTTCACGAGGAGTTTATCAGCGTCGTCGTGGTCATTGTGGTTCAGCCGACAACGGACAGGATCATTGCGCTGACGACTATAAGTTGGAAGAGTATCTAGAAAATCGCCCATCGAGACGTCGGACCCAGTCTCATTGCTCCAAAGCACTCGCCATGGCCTTGGAGGCCTTGGGGGGCGTCTTGAGGTTGCTGCGCCTGCGTCCGCGGGGGTCATGTATGGTTGCTGGAGGCAAATCTGGAGAAGTCTGTGAAGTAGCTGGCGCGAGACGATGCCCAATCTGACGACGAAGCTTGACGCCGCACACAGCAAGGCGGAACAGTCGATTCCGACCACCAGGAGTGGAGTCGCAGGCGATGCTGAAGCTGCACTTAGGGGTGAAAAGGAGGAGGTAGTTGCCCAGGCGACCGTCACGTTCGAAAGAAATGCTCTCAGGCTAAGCTGGTCAGGCGGCCAAGCCACGCGGCTGGTGGTTTCAGTCTTGCTGTGCAGCACGAAAACTATTTTAGTTACTCGAGACTGCTATGGCCGTCTATAAAGAGCGATACTTGTGAGCGTTATAGTGTGTTCTGAGCGTACCAACAATACGTTTTAGCCTCTGTGGTGATCCAGCCCAAATCTATGGTGTTTTGATCCAAATCTGTGGTGCGTTGTGCCACCCAAATCTCTGGTGACGAAATCCTGTTTTTGTGGTGGTGAGTTCCAAATGGCTGGTGTCGAAACCCCCCACTCCAGTTTAGCTGAAATCAGTCGCAAACACGGTGGAAACGCTAAGATTTGCTATAAGGGGGTGCAGTAGACGATGGAGTTCAAGAGCCCACCTTCTTAGAACACGTGACGAAAGACCCATTTCGGGTGGATGGAGCCGGTCTTTCGCACGATGCGCAGGCGAGTGTTGGTAGGAAGAAGAGCTTAGTGAGCAGGACGACGACGCTAAGAACACACGTGCCTCCCATTGAACAACTCTGGGATTGAGGAGGGAAAACCTCAAAGGTGCCAACCGCCCTCTGTGTTAGCTGCAAACAACGATACGCTAACGGGTTCAAGGAGTCGCGTCCCGTATACTAAGTACGGGCGTCCCAGGTGTATACTGTATAGTGCAGGCACGCTGGAGCGGAACCAGGTTTACGACCTTCTTCACAGTCTCGGACCGAGTGTCAACGCGCGAGCATCCACGAGAGTACAATGTACACGTAGTTCGAGGCTCCCCAGTGCCAATACTGAAGGTTTTTACTTTTACGTTGTTGAGGTTAAGCGGGAAAACGCTGGGAGCACTCAGGACGAGAGCAGCACCAACGCCGACTTCCTCTCGCCACCTCCGACGACTCCAGGTATAGTGGAAACGCTTGATCCTAGCGCCAGGGGCAGGCATTCACAAATATGGGTATTTTGGTCATATTCCCATATTGACCATATTTGAGTTTTCAAAACACCCATATACAAGAGACTCCCACCGGCCGAATTTGGCCGAAGGTGGGCATTTTGTTTTGTGTATTGTACTGAATCCTGCCTCCTTCTTTGTTTAGCACCACCCAGTGCATTCAACTAGTGGTTTGCAAACCTAAATTTTTATAGTATTTATACTTGGTGGTACATAAGTTCTCTTTGCACCTCAAAAACCGTCACTACGGATCACTCGAGGTCGCGCAACTCTCGCTGTAATGTAAGCAAAGGAATTGTGAATGTCACCCTTAAATTTGACAAAGGTAGCTCTTATCACCTCCTAAGCCGACAGAATGCCAGATAAAGTGATCTTGTGATCATATTCACTTAATGTCAATATGCGGGTAGATTAGTAATAACTCTACATTATGGGCGCCCATATTGGTAGCAACAGGAACACTATGGAGGGTCATATTTGGGTTTTGAAATCGCTCATATAGAGCTTGTATATGGGCAAAGTCCAGTTGCCCATATTTGTGAATGCCTGGAGTAGTGGTAGCAATGGCATACGTGGGGGGAGGCAGGCATGTGTTCGCGAAATATATATGACTTTGGATCTATTACTACGGCGTCAATTTAGAGGGTAGAGGCGCCAACAATGGCGGCCATTTAGAGAATAAAGAGGTTTTTGATCAGTTATAGAACACCTATAGTGAAATCGATATAATCCTGTTTGCAGTCGAGGAATCCTAACCAGATAGGGAACACATAGTCACTTAGAGGGGTCCATTTAGGGAGGTGCCACTGTATATTATAATAATGCATGTAAGTAAGCTTATTGGAGAATCCGCTGGGAATTTTTTCGAAAACATCTTACCGGATTATTTTAAAGTATCCGTATTTTTACCTCGTTGTTGATTTTTTGTAGCTTTGGCGCTACATATAGAAATAAAGTTAAAGGATTTTCAATATACATATTGGAAAATCCATCGATACGTTTACTATTCGTCATTTATTTTTTAAATTTCAGAAACTAAATGTCTACATATGTTTAGTACTTAAGTATAATCCTGCTTCTGCTATACGTTGGGTTTTACATTCGGCCATCTTGACTGCGGATTCGAGGTCGATCTTCTTCTGTGCGTGTATTATTATAGGGCCGCACGTTTTGCCCCAACGTTGAAGAAGTATATCCAAAGCTTAGATTGTACAAAAAAATTGTGTATCAAATGTTACTTTAAAAAGTAGCATTTGATACCACAATAGACACCTTCCTAAGTTTCGTATATTGTAAAATTGCCAACGACACTTTTACCCATGTCTATTCAATTAGGTACGAATATCATTTTTCGACAGGAGCGTGGTTTAGTAACACACGTCTAGTTGCCCCCTGGCCTCGCCACAACAAATCGAGCGAAGAGAGAAATTGTATTTGGGATGCAACAAAGAGTTTGCAGTAACTGCAAGCTTGTAAATACTGATAAATAAGCTAGCCACAGTATTTTACAATCGGCGCAGCGTAGATATATATTTTACGAAAAAACTAAAAAAAAATTATGATGCCGAGGCAACTACCGGTAGGGACAGTAGATACCAAGCAAAAGATAAAAGTGCAGGCATGGTGGCAGGATATCGGTACAACAAATATTTCCATAACCTCACTGTATTGAAACTCACGTACAACCTGAGGGGATGCGACTCTGCTAATACCAATGAAAAGAAGGAGTAGGAACAGACAATACCGCGCCTACCGTTAAACAAGAGTACGAAAATGCTGTAGGCGTACCAGGTAAAGAAAGCCATGAAAATGTAGCCATTTGAAGTGTAGCCATTTCTTTATCTGATCAATTCTTTAACTGAAACAGCGCGAACTGGGTGTCATTTATAGAGGTGTGACTAATATATGTTCACTCCAGTGGAGCACGTGCACCGGGCTGATGAACGACCATTTTCCATTGTAGCCTCGAACCTACTCTTAGAACGCTACTCACGATTCGAAAATCAGGAAGTAAATCCTAAAACCACAGTTCTCGAAACAGCGGTAATACACCAAAACGAAGTACATATATTGAAAAATGGTCCAAACTGCAACCATATCAAAGCGATGCCTAAGACTCATATATTGAAAAATGGTCCAAACTGCAACCATATCAAAGCGATGCCTAAGACTCGTGTGCGGCCGTGTAGTTGTAGTAGATGGTGTTCTCAAACTCCGCGTCGCAGAACGGGAACTCGGTCTCGCTCTCGGACGGCGAGAACAGAGCCTTGCCAGTCGTGTACGTCACGTAGCACCCCAGGATGAAGCACACAATCACCACCACGATGGCTGCGGCCTTCTCGTACACCGGCACCCGCTCCCACGCCTTGATGAGGTAGAAGACGATCGGCAGCAGGATGCAGTTCATCGTGATGCACGACGCACCCACAAAGTCCGCGAACTCCGAGAAGTGGTCCTTGAACACGATGGCCAGAATCACCAGCACCACTACGATGGCGATACGCAGCGCCACGTACTTGATCACGTTCGCGCCCTGGTACTCGGCCGCCTCCTCCTCCTCGTTGTCCTTGTGCACACGCTCCGATTCAGCCACCGACACGTACGACATCTTGGACCGGCGGTTCTCGTTCACGACCGAGTTGTTGGTGTTCGCGAAGCCAGCGTCCGAGTGCTTGGCCTGCGCCTGCGTCGGCGACGAGGACGGCTCGTAGCCGAAGCCGTTCTCGAGCTCCGCGGTCTGCACCTTGTGCATGCCCAGCAGCAGACGCTCTGAGATGTAGAAGGCCGGGTTCAGGATCACCGAGAAGGCGATGGTAATGTGCAGCTGCATGAACAGGTAGGCCAGCACCACAATGCCCCAGTTGGGCTTGAAGCCCAGCGACGTCATGCCCGTCGCGTGGTCCGGGTAGATCGTGAAGAGCAGGTTGCCCGAGATCTGGCAGCCCACCGCCGAGTACGCCGTACTGGCGAGCACCAGGAACAGGCACGACACGAACGCGACAGTGACGCCGACCACGCGCGGCATGCGGGTCGGGTCGCTGTGCTGGCGCTGCAGGTCCGGGATCACGATGCCGGCGCCGTACGCGAGCGACAGGTTGCCAAACACGCCCGCCACCTGCGAGAACTTGAGCTCAGGGAACGGCACGTCCGGGTGGCCCCGCATGCCGTGGATGACGACTGCAACGCCGATGACGTCGGCAATGATGGTGCCCATGCAGCCGGCGAACGCGGCTCCCGATCCTTCCTTGAGTGTCGGCACCAGACACACCGGTAGCACCATGAGCGCCATCAAGATGGTCCAAGTGGACTGGCTGAAGGCCTCGGGGAAGAGGCCGTCAAGCAACTGGCCGCCGAGCACGAGGAACACGCACGGGATCAGAAGACACGAGCCCATTTGAGAGACGACGCACAGCCAGCGGCCGGTGGCGCCCATGCTCCACTCTCCGAGGTCTCCGAACGTCTTGACGGACCGGGGCGCCAGCAGCATGACCTTGGACATGGTGATGGACGAGTAGATGTTGGCGAACGCCATGAAAGCCATGGCAATGACGGCGATCAACGGACCAGCGCGCGCGAAGTTGCCGGGCATGCCGAGCGTGCCGATGCCGTAGATGCAGCAGAAGAGGTTGAAGGCCGACTTGCAGTCCTCCGCGGTGAGGAACGGTCCTTTTGACATGGTGGACCGGGTCCGAGGCAGGTGAGGCGGGTCTTGAGGGGGTGAAGAGGAGTCGAGTCGAGTGCAAGACCTGCGTCGGACGCGGTGGAATTGGGAATGATCGAGTACGAGAGCTGTGGGGATTAATCCGTTCGCGGAACAACAGACAGAACGCGCTGCAACTTCGACGTTGAGGTAGGACGGCATGGACTGCACAAAGACGTCGCTGATCTTTGTCAAAGCAGATGAATCGCCCATACGGGATAAGAGCGGGACCTGCTGCCGGGTGCACAGCCTCAAGTCGCTAGCCACGATTCCACGGTCTCCGCTACATGTAATATCTGCAGGCTTTTGAGATTGACCAAGGAGAGTGCACATGGCTTCAAGCTGCTGTCGGTTGCCCGCTGCTAGTCCGGCTCACGCCTGGATTGATGCTTGTTTTGCTTGGCTCGCTTGAGTTTTGGGGGTATTGCACACAAGGACGAAAGCGTCTGTACATATGTAGTCAAATGTTTGGGCGTTATTCTCCACGGTGCCGC
Source organism: Phytophthora vignae f. sp. vignae (assembly GCA_016169955.1). Classification (NCBI taxonomy): domain Eukaryota; phylum Oomycota; class Peronosporomycetes; order Peronosporales; family Peronosporaceae; genus Phytophthora; species Phytophthora vignae. The sequence continues at coordinate 406,700 of JABJUM010000056.1, read as the reverse complement.
CATTAATCCACGAAAAAGCACATCAAGTGGATCCGCTAGGGCAACGAGCACATCGTGAAGATGCACCGCCGGGAAGCGTTACTGCCTGCTCGCTTCGGCTCACTGAGCCGAGACGACTGAGCATAGAGAATTAGGTTGCGGCAGGCCGTGCTGAGAGCGAAATCTCAGCCAGCACTTGAATCAGTACAATGCTGCTCGTCTAATCCACGGTGTGCTAATTGTTTAGAAGTGCAGCAATAGCGAGGATGCTCGCAGGTGAGTACAGGATACTCTGTGGATGGAACGACGCCTACACATATCGACGGAAGATATGGCCTACTACAAATCCTTATCTAGTCCGACTCTCGAACAAAAAAGTTGAGACTCACATTTTTTGTTCAGACAATATTAGCCAATCACACAGTGTTTTTAAAGGAGTGGCCGCTGTGTCCTCACACTTCAGAAAATCCCTCAAGGCGAAAGGATTGCAGTGCGGTATCAACGGATGCCCGCGGCCTGCTGCAATACGCTGCTGCTCTGTGTGCGAAGGTGCTTCCCACCAACTCTGCTCTAACAATGTCCTATATATATTAGGCGTTCTATTAGAATTCGATTTGTGCTTTTGTTCTGTATCTTGCTACTCTGAGTATGCTAGAGCGGAACAAAATGCTGCCAATACTGAGCAACCGCAAAATCGCAGAAGCTACACGTATAAATTCAAACGAGAAGTACTTCTCGACCTTGAGTTTATGTCGACGTATGCTGCCGAGAAGTTGCACGAAGTCCCGCGTAGAACTGTACGCAACTGGGAGGACGATCGCGAGAAAAGTTTCGTAAAAGCTTCATTAAAGCAATGCCGTGCGTTAAACTTTAATAAAGTTAACTTTCATGAAGCTTCTATCCATAAATATGTTAGCGACCTCCTTACAATACCTTTGCTGCGGACTGTAGTCCAAGCAATGGTGGTCTCACTCCCAGTCTCAATTTTAGCCAATCAAAATGTTTGTAGTTAGGTAATGCCCGGTGTCGACCGTGCTTGTACAGAATGTTGGGTTTTTGTCTGCAGGCCATATCTTCCGTCGATATGTGTACAAAACAACACCAAACGGAAATATTCGTGAAGAAGGAAGCGTTTGCAAAGCCTCTCTATTACGCTAACACGCCATCTGGCTGTCATATCATACGAGATAGCGCGTGTTCACGTAGAAACCTGGCTACGCATCAAGACGCGGTTGTACATCTGCGACTTCGACTACATGTACATGTACCGATGCGTTCGAGCATGCCGCCACACAAGTGCCCAAGTCTTCAGTCACTCGAGCGTGTCTCCGTTTGGAAAATGCTGAATAGCGAAGCGTAGGATCGATCGTTCGAGGAAGACAATGCTAACCCCGTCAGTTTTTCTTGACCACTTAGACTCGGATGCCAGGCGGCACGCAAAGCCATCGCGCACCTGTGTCAGGACGACTCCGTATCTATCTGAGAATCAACTTCAACAAGCTTTAGTGTACCAAAAGTTTTGGTCCAAACTTGGCTCATCGAGAGAGGCAAGCTGCTGGGTGGTCTCCAGTTGCGACTGATGTGATGATCCCCCCCCCCCCCCCCCACCGTGGGGCCCACGCGGTGAAAAAGGTGACCAGGAACCGCTGCAACCCACAACGTGATCCCATATTACCAGACGAGTTGGTCGCGCGCACAGGTAGGATACATAGGTTCTCCAGCTTCAACTGCTTCTGTAGCAGAAAGGTATCCTGAACTCATGATCGTTACATGTACCAACACAACATTTGTGATTGGTTTTCCTTGATCACCACTGTACACTCCTCGCGTGGGTTCACGATTCACCGTCTTGTTGTTAAACGGTGTATGAACAATTGGTACGATTGCCTCCGACTCTGTCTTGTCAGGCGGATGAGCAGCTCTAAACTGCAAGCACGGCGTTCGATCGCTACGTTCGTTTTCCCTACGATGTGAGCCATAGGTACCAATAGGCGCCTACGCGTCGTGCGTCGGATCTCGAACTCGCTGCGATCTCTCAGTGAAGAACCGCGTGGAGCGGTCCTTGCTTCGTGACACGGAACTTCCCCTTGAAATGGAGCTGATCTTGGAGACTGTACTGCCGTTCAAGATCGGAACCACGCGGTTTTTCGTGCTGATAGCCGCGATGCCGATTTGCCGCGCGAGCGAGCGGAACTGCTCCCCGGCTTTCTTCTTTGAGTTCGCCAAACCATTCGCAACTCGTCTTTGGGGCGCGACTCGGTCAAAGAGTTCGCCCTTGGGCCCTGCCATCTCCAAAAAGGGACGGAACACTTGGAAGCACGACAGCGCGGCGTCGCTGTTGTCCAGGACGCTGGTGAGCAGCTTGCTCCAGAGCACTTCGCCTTTGGATGACTGACTAGAGTCCCCGTCGGAGCTGTTGAGCGCCCACCTCAGTCGCTGGCGGTGGAGCACCTTCCGAAGACACTGTTCCCAGACGGCCGGGGTCATGGGGAAGGGCGAGCGCCCTCCCTGCTTCCGCTGCTGCCGGTGCAGCGCGTGGAAGAGGCTCTCGACCGCGATCTGCACGATAGAAAAGAACTCATCGCCGCTCAGGATGCTCACGAGGCTGTGCGTGCTCAGCAGGAACAGGTCGCACGGCATCTGCGTCTGCACCGACACGTTGCTCATGGAGTACGTGAGGATCGCGCGCTCGCCGAAGTAGTCGCCCCTCATGAACTGCGCGACGGGCTGGTCGGGTCCTCGAGCTTTCGTGGTCGCCAATAAATGACCCGACACGACGAAGAAGACCGCCTCGGGCATACGCTCCTCCTGTATCACGTACTCCCCACTCGGATAGCTGTCGAAGCGTAGCTGGTCTGCTATGGCCTGGGTGAGTCGCGTGAGACTGGGGCCATCGCCCTGCGCTAGCGGACGGAACACCTTGAAGAGAAACGCCTGCAGCGGCAGATCCACAATGTGCAGCACGGTTTCCTGACGGATCTGCGGCGGTAGAGTGCTAAACACTTCTTGGTAGACCACGCCTCGATGCGAAGACCAGAGGTTAGACAGGAAGACGTGCACGCGCGCGTTGAGCGCCGGGCTGACCTTCCAGCGCGCGATCGTGTGCTCCACCGCGATGTGGTTCTTGCGGTAGTTGACCTCGTTGTCGATGGACGAGATGAAGAGGCTGGCGATCTCTCCGATCATGAAGGCCATGACCATCAGTCCTAGGAAGCACACGATGACGGCGAAGATGAAGCCGTTGCCCTCGGGCATGAACGTCCGCCCCTTCTTGATGAAGGCCGTGACGGCGAAGAACAGCCCGCGCAGTAGACGGAGGTTCAGCACGTACAAGGGAGAGTTGTCGTCCACGTCGAGCTCTACCGAGGGGAACCACGAGTTCCACTCGGTGCTGTAGCCTTCGAGGTCGGCGAACAGGAGGTACGCGCACGCGCCCCAGTAGATCACCAGCATGTAGAGCAGCGAGATGATCTGGAGACGCCCCCACTCGTAAGAAACACTCTGGCGGTGGATCTCGTTCATGTAGTGCGCGACGTTCAGCACCTTGACGCAGCGATTCACGCTGAGCCAAGCCACTTCCGTCGGCGGGGAAAACACGTAGAACAGATACTCGATAGGTAGAGCGGCGACGATGTCCACCGCCAGTCGACTGTGACGATACGACTGCTGGATGTCCACCTCGTACAGCTCCATCGCCAGCTCCGTCTTCTTGAGTCGCAAATTGACCCAAATGTCCACCACGAACACGACAAAGCAGAGCACTTCGAGCGTATTGGCGCCCAACGAGAGTCCGCTCCACGTTCTACAGGCTTCAAACGCCACGCAACTCGGCAGCATGAAGGCAACGTAGAACGTGCTGGCAGTCACCACACGCAGCCAAACAATGTGCGACGGACTCTGCGTCTCCAAGACGGCCGAAAACAAGCCGAGCCAGTTGAGAGAGCAGCAGCAGCTCCCAGGAGAGGCGAAGGCGCCCTGAACAATGTTTTCCGTGGGTAGCGCTCCAATCTCAATGGGTTTCAAGGCCGGCAAGCTGTTGAAGCTGCGCACGAGCGTCACCGCTGCGTTGCCGCGCTGCTTCATCTCCTTCTGCTGGAGCTTGGCCGTCTGCAGCACGCGCGTCTTCCAGTCTGGGAACAGATCGAACACCATCTCCAACGAGTGCCTCGAGAGCGAGTACAGAATGCACGACGACTTGCTGCGCACCGAGGACGTTCGAGGCGCGTCCGCGAACAGAGCGTTCTCTCCGAAGAAGTCACCCGCGCTGACGTCGCTCACCTTGTGCATGCTTCTCATGCGATCATGATCGAGTATTCCTTCAGACGAAGAAGCGTGGCCCAACGCGTCCTTCCTCTTCGGAGCGAGCATGGTGAGGACCCCCGTGAAGACGAAGTACATGTCCGTGCCGTCGTCTCCGAACGTGTACACGTACTCGTCCTTGAGGATCAGCTCCTGCTTGAACTGAGCCACCAGCATCCGAGTAATCGACGCGTTCATGCCCTTGAGGAACGGCACCTTGTCGATCATCGGGTTCAAGTTGAGCAGCCGGATGTCCGTCATGAGCGGAGGGGGCAGCCACCGCTCCAGTACCTCCTCCTGTGTGATGGAGTGGAAGCGCTTGAAGAACAACAGCGTCTTGATCTTGTTCTGCAGCGCCATCGGCAGCTTGAAGTGCACCAGAAGCCGCCGGATGGAGCCCAGCTTCGTGTTGAACTCGCGGTGCTCGGCGCTCGCGAGCTCGATGATGTCCGTGAAGTTCCCGATCACGTACGCGAACAGGAAGAAGCCGATGTTGAGCGTGATAATGGTGAGCACACACTGCGGGGTGGTCTGCGGCGGTTCCCCCGTGTTGGACGCAGACATGATGCCGAACGCCCAGAAGTTGGAGGCGAAGTACTGGTGCAGCAAGTCGCCGTGCTCCAAAGACTTCGGCAGGGACCACGAGTTCTCCCCGAAGCTCGTGGTAGTACCCAGCTCCGAGCCGTACAGCCCTGAAGCGTGCGAGGCGAAGTCGAAGTAGATGCACCCGAGGACGTGCGTGGCCAGGAACGTGTAGTACACGAGCTTCATCATGCGCAGCTCGCTCGTAAACTTGATGTAGCGCTGCTCCAAGGCTCGGAATTGGTTGGGAACTTTCAGTAAGCGCACCACCTTGTTGAGGTTAAACAGCTCTCGACGTCTGACGGAGGGCAGCCAGTTGATCATGAACAGCGGAAGCAGAGCGATGATATCAATGATGAAATACCATGAGCGGAGGTATCGTCGACGGATCAGCTTCAAGTCCATGATCTTGTTGCCGTACTCGCGATATCCGAGGCATAAACGCACGTAAATGTCGACCACGAAGGAGATTTCCGGCGCTATTGTGACTGCGTCAGTTGTCGTGGAGGCCTCGGCCAGCGCTCCGAAGCAAATGTTGATCAGGACGTGGATCCATTGTACCGTCATGGCAACAGACAGCCATGTCTCCCACAGTATCACGTATCTCGAGTCGGGGTCGATCGCTCGCTCCGGTCTCGAGAGCACACACACTCGACGCACAGTCTTGGGGTACTTGCGGAGGTCTTGGCTGTTGAAAGCCGACTTGGCGAGCTTTGTGTGAAGCAGTCGAGCCTCCAGCTGCAGCAGCTCGGACGGAAGAGGAGGAAACACCGCGTAGAGCTTGTGGAGCGCGTCTCTCGACAGGAAAATGACAACACAGCCGCTCTCCGCCACCGCGTCGTCGATGTACCCTGCTTGCATCGTGTCAACACTGAGCACTTCCGTGCCAAAGTACCCTCCGCGTGAGACCTTGGTGCGTCTTCCGCTCTTGTCTAGGACTACACGCCCCTCGAGGGAAAAGTAGAGTCCGCGCGCGTTGTCTCCTGCTCGATAGATGAACTCTCCCTGGCCAAAGAGCATCATCACTGCGTTCTCGACCAACGTGTCCTCTAAATTGCTTAACGAGGGGCGGACGCCAGTCAACAGCGCCAGCGTCTGCAGCGCGGGGAGGTAGATACTCCTCAACACTTCCACTTTGAAGGTGACGGGAAGCTCCGTCAGCAACTCGTCGACTGACGTACCGCGGTGCGAAGCCCACCAGAAGTCCAGGAACAAGTTGACGCGGTGGTGGATGACGAACGGCACGTCCTGATGGCGCAGAAACCCCTGGATTCGTGATCGGATGGCGAAAAACTCTTTCTCTTCGTGCGCGGACGCAGTGAAGCGCTTCTGGACGTTGTCGACCACGATCGCGGTGATGACGAAGCCGCTGAACATGAACAGCAGCGCCACGATATACTCGAAGTCGTGCTCGGGCTCCAGTCCTTTGCCCAGGCCCGTCAACTTGTGCGTGGCGAAGTAAAACGACCGCAAGTACTGCATCGTGGCGATGCGTTTCAGCTCAGCGTCGTGGATACTGTACACGACGTCCCCGTAGCCTAGGAAATGAGTCTCATTGATGCGTTGAAGCTCCACGTCGTGGTACAACAGCCACCCTTCCTCTTCGTCGCAGAAGCCTACGACAGACGTGAAGCTGAAGTACAGACACGTCCCGATGTGGATCAGTAGAAACAGCAGCACGGCGAACAGTATGAGGCGATACTTGCTGCGAAGAGGGTAGATCGCGTCCACCTCGTGGAAATGCCCCGGGACGCGCCACACTCTGCAATCAAGAACGCACAATGTTAATACACTTGCCTCTACCCGATCAAACTTTCTAGCGGTTAGCCCACCTTAACAAGCGTGGAACCCGTGCTAAGCAGTGAAGAGTGGGGCGTGTGAATATCTCGTACGGTAGAACGCACAGGAAATCAAACACAAAAGCGCCCTTCAAGTATCTAGGAGCGCTCTTGGTCGCGTCTCTTATCGTCTCGGAGGCCTCCACGAAGGCCAGGTTGAAATTCCCATAGATATCCGCCCAGAGAATTGCGTCCGCGACCCCGTTTATCACGTAGATGAACCAGTCCACGTCGTCGAAGGCCGGGAAGCTGAGCTGCAGCGGGATCAAGCACCAGTTGAACACCAAAACAACCTCCAACGCAACAATCCAAGCGATCCGAAACGCGCCAGAGCAGTCCAGACACTGCTTCAGCAGTGGAGCCGCCCACCAGGGCTCCGGCGCGATTGCATCGATTCGAGGAGCCGTGTACTCGTCGTACACGTCGTTCATTGCGTCGGACAAGCGCTTCCTCTTCATACTCAGCACTCGCTGAAGAAGGAGACGCGGCGGACGCTTCGTAGTGGAGTGCAGTGGCTGGCGAGCTGCTGGGGGCGTTGATACTTCTGTCACTGGAGTGACCGTCGCGTTGGGCTGGAACAGCGTGGGGGCCATGAGACTCATCTTCTTCTTTGGCGCGGGGGTCGCTCCAGTCCACGCTTCGGTTTGGGCAGAAGGGCTGTTCACGTTCTCTTTGCTACTCGTTCTGCGAGGCTTGATCAACGGTCGAGCATCCACCGGCGCGAACTTGCTCTTAAGCTGCGTCTTCTCGATGATAGCGTCCACCACCTTCTTGATCCCGTGCGCAGCGGTCGGATACGTGTCGAGCACCAACTCGGTGTGGAACCGCGACAGTTTGTACAGCACGCAGTACGTGTTGGTCACCACTGTGGCCGATCGAGGGAAGCTCGAGAAGAGCGACAGCTCGCCCACGAAGTCGTTCTTGCGGAGCTCTCGGATCTTGGCCTTCCGGCCGAGAACGTCCAAAACTCCGGCACTGATAATGTACATGGCGTCACCGGGATCTCCGATGCTGAAGAGCGTGCACTGAGCGGGCAGAGACACCCGCTCCAGCAGCGACGTCAGCACTTCGATGAACTCGGGCCTGCAGCCGGAAAACACGGGGATCTTAGCGATCACCTCCCTCAGAAGCTCGATCTGAACGTCTTTGCCGATTGATGGGCACAGAAGCTTGGTCACCTCGCGGTCGATTGTGTCGGTGCCAGTGTAGTAGTGCTGCAGTAAACGAGCCATTCAACGCAATTAAGTTAGTCGGGGAGCTTGCGAATAGAAGGATGATAGCGCGCGTACTCTTAAGTACTCGATAATCGGCTCTTTCACGTGGTCAGGCACCCTGTGGAAGGTCAGAATGTGCTTGAGTTGCGTAATTCGCGCCTCGGACACTTCCGAGTTGGTGGCCTCGCACTTGGAGATAAGGAAGAAGGTGGCGCAGAGGTACGTGAAGACGGAGAAGCCGCAGATGGCGACTGCGATCGTGAAGACGAACTCGTTGATGTTGTGCGGCAGCTCGCCCTCGAACAGGCCCGTGAGCAGGCCGAACGCCCAGAACATGGACATCAAATACTGCGTACGCGTCGTCGCTGCGTGCTCCGGCGGCGCTGGCAGCCAGTGGTTGTTGTGGTGCTCGTCGTAGCCGAACGAGAAGCGGATGCAGGCGATGTAGTGCGATAGCAACACGACGCCAGCCAGCAGCTTGGACAGTTTGAGCAGCTCAAAGTGTCGGACGTAAACGTCGTCCACAGTTGAGAGGTATCTCGGGATCCGGTACACTCGAAGCACCTTGTGAACCTCCAAGACCATCGCAGACGTGGACAAGCGCACCGGCAGCGCGGAGAACGGGATCATCGCGAGTAGATCCACCGCGAACTCGCTGGATTTGAGGTACTTGACGTGCGTGACCCTGATGTCGTTCACCAGGTTGCCGTCCTTGTAGAAGCCCGTGGTGAGCTTGACGTAGAAATCGACGAGGAACAGCGACTCGAACACGTAGAACAGGATGGCGGCGGTGTTTTCCCCCACGGAAACCTCCGGCTGGAACGTGATGATGAAGGGGATGGCGGCGAACTCGTAGAGCAGACTCACGAGCAGCACCTGGTACCAGACTTTCAGGCTCGCTGCCTGCGGGTCTCGCGCGCGTCTGGACGGTCGAATGATGATCTCGTCGAGCAGCCCCGTCACGCTACCCAGGGATCGGAGTCGCGACGCTGGCATCGTGGTGATGCGTCGCTGGAGCAAAACTGTACAAAGGAGACGACCAGGTTTGAGGCCGCTGGATCGAGTGACGCGGTAGTCCCGTTGGTGTTGTCCGGTCCACTCAAGGGCGTCAGTGTACTCAGCTTGCTACGAGGTTTGTTAGCCCTGGACAATGAGCATACTGTGCGAATTGTCTGGAGTGGCGTGAGGGACCCCCATCGTTGCCGCTTTTGGCTTTGGGGACGGAGATGGCGCCCGAAGATAGCAAACGTGCAAGTTGGTTTCGTGTTGGGACACGGAAGTTTAATTTGGCGGCGGATGCCAGCAACGCCGTCGACATACGAACCCTCGGCCGACGCCGTCACCACCTGCCACCTCAATTATCAACGACCACGAGCACGCGCATGGCCGATCAGCGCCACCCAATTAATCCAACATGAGCATGATCAGCGGATACGCCGTTCGGCGGGTGGAGGGCGGCAGCGTATCACAAGGTCGACGACGATCCATGGCCAGTCTCTCGGTGGGGCGAAGGTCGCTCGAGCAGGTCATGGACGCGTTCTCGCTACAGACCCGAGCGAAGTCGCTCATGGATAACGACGCCACGGACGCCTTCGACCCGAAATCCCGCGCGGTGCGCGCGTGGGAGCACGTTCTACTGCTGTGTCTGCTCTACCAAATGTTCATGGTGCCCTACTTCCTGGCCTTCCAGCCGCACGCCGTCTCGACAGCAAACGCAGAGTTTGTCGTGGCGCTAATGTGCGAGTTTGCGTTCCTCCTAGACTTCTACGTGCGAGCACATACGGGCTTCTACGCGGACGGGAACCTCGTGCGCGACAAGAAGCTCACGCGGCAACGGTACTTCCGCTCCTACCAGTTCGCGACGGACGTGATCGCCATTGTACCGGTGCAGGCGTTCTTCTCCAGCGACAACTACATGGTAGTACGGCTCACCTTCTTCAAGTTCGTGCGGTGCTTAAGACTGGGCCAGTTCATCTCGAGTCTCGACGAACTCTACGCGAAGAACTTCGTCACGCTCAAGTTGCTCAAAGTGGTGGTGTCTATGGGGTACATGGCCCACGTGCTGGCGTGTATACGCTACAGCTTCGGCTACAACAAGAGCCACACGAACCACTGGCTGCCGCCGGAAGAGGAGAGCCACCACGCTCTGCACACCAAGTACCTGAGCTCACTGTTCTGGAGTATCGGTATCATGACGGGGCTCTTTGAGGGGGAGCTGCCGCGCCACATCAGCGAGTTTTTATTCACGACGCTGGTCGCACTGTGCGGGTTTTCCATGTTCACGACGCTGGTTGCAACCATTTTCGTCATCTCCAAGTGTGAGAGCGGACACTCGGAGGCTGTGGAGGCGCGGATCAACCAGCTTGTACATCTCCTCTCCTTCCACCGAGTCCCAGAAAGCCAACAGGTCCAGGCGGTCGAGTATCTGCGGGTAAGAACTGCTGCCTTTACATTTATTTAGTTGAAACAAAAGTAACTTTATGATGATGTTTTTTTTTACTTGAATGGCAGCGCTACTACACGGACGCCGAGTCGAATGACCGCGAGGCGTCGAAGCGGTTGTGTCGGTCGGTGGCCAACGATATTCAAGTGGAGCTGCTCAAGTCGATCTTCGCCCAGATCCCGATCTTTGAGGGCTGCAGCGACCCGTTCATTGTGGCCATGACGAGTTTACTCGAGATGATCGCGATTCCAGCTCAGACCACTCTTTTCTCCGCCGGAGACGACGGAGACGCGATGTTCATCGTCCACTCTGGAGTCCTCGCGGTTGTGATCAAGTCGGTCACAGTGCGCGAGATCCGCAAAGGCGCTTGCTTCGGTGAACTGTCCGTCTTTTCGTCCATGAAGCGCACGGCCACCGTCATGTCGACCACGTACGCGATTCTCTACAAACTCTCGCGCTTCCACTGCGAGCGGGTGCTGGACGGATACCCGCGCTGCGCCGTGATGATCGACGCGCACGTCGAAGCAACGCTGAGGGAGATGCAGGGGGACAGCAACTACATCGTCAACAGCATCGTGTCTCCGACTGCCTCAATCAACGTGAAGACTAACGGACGCAGCAACTCTATCTCCGCTGGGCTGGCGGCGGGCACATCGGCGATCACCAGCACGTTGACTCGAGTGTTGACCATGAACGGTGATTTCAACTCTAGACGCAGTTTATCTGACGCGTTGATGCCCACGAAGAAGCGGAGCCTCGTCATCCCGACGCAAATTGACTCAACCGACTCGCAGCCCACGTCGCACTTGTCTGCGCGAAACCACAGCAGCTCGAGGCTTCAGCACTCTATGGGCAACCACAGCAACTCGAGACATCCCCACCATCACTCCATGCACGCCCGACAGCCGTCGGTTGAGTCGCTCGTCGAACCGAGACGTGGCATTTGGCGATACATTCTACGCAAGAAGTGCATCGACCACCACTCGCGCGTTCGGCTGTGGTGGCTCGTGCTGCTGCAAGTGAGTCTGTGCCACTCGTGGCTCATGGTGCCAGTTCAAATGGTGTTCCCCCTGTGGCAAAGCCCCTCGTGGCTCACTCAAGCGGTCGACACGATCTTCATCGTCGGTCTGTTTGTCGACATTTTGTTCAACTTTAGTCTGTCGTACACAGCTGACTCGGAGAAGATCATGGACCCGATGCGCAGCGCCAAACGGTACTTTGAAGGCCCCTTCTTCTTCGATCTCGTGTGCGCGCTGCCCTACGAGTACTTGCACATGGCGAGGTACGGCCTCCTGCGGCTCCCACGGCTATTGCGGGTGCTGTACTTGAAAACCCACCTGAGTGAAATCGAGTACTTCTATGCAACGAACAACCGGCGCCAGCTCACGCTGCTGGGGGTGCTGCTCATCATGCTCTTCCACATCGTGGCCTGCATTCACTTCACCATCTCGTACATCGAGGGATTCAACCCGAACGCGCAAGAAGCGTGGATCTCGTCGACCAAACTCTGTCTACGGCGACTCAACTCCACGCACCTGGAGAACTGCAACGGCACGGTCTTCAACGAGCGCGAGAGTATCAGCGACCTACGGGAGATCAGCGCCTTGGAGTACTCGCGTTCGCTGTACTACGCAGTCGGAGTGCTGGCCTCACCGGGCAAGAGCGTCGAGCCAGCGACCGACGTGCAGTTGATCGCAGCGCTGCTGCTTATGCTGAGCGGGTTCCTGATCACGGCCATCGTGGTCGACAACGTCCAGAAGCGCTTCACCGCCTCTGCCTTCGAGCAGAAGGAGTTCTTCGCGACCAGCACGCGCATTCAACTGTTCTTGCGTCGGCAGAACGCGCCGCTGTCCATCCACCACCGCGTCAAGTCGTTCCTCGACTACTGGTGGTCTTCACACAGAGGCGCCAACATTGGTGAACTGCTGGCAGATCTCCCGAGACCTGTACGACTGGATGTGCTGCGTAGTATCTGCTTGCCTGTACTGCAAACGCTGGCGCTGCTCCAAGGTATCCGCCCCGTGCGCGACAAGCTAGAAGATGTTATGGTGGAGAACGCGAAATTCATCCTCTACGGCCAGGGTGAGATCGTCTACAGACACGGAGACTACGTGACAGGGATGTTCTTCCTGCTCGAAGGGGAGGTATGTGTCGTGACGGCCGGTGGTCCGCCTCGGGAGGTTCCTCGTGGCGGCTTCTTCGGCACAGCGGCGCTCACGCAACAGGAGCGCGGAGAGGGTTACACGGATCATGTGAGCGCCAACAGCGGCTGCATCTTGCTCTTCGTCTCGCGCGACCAACTCCACGCCATGGAGGCCATCTTCCCAGCCTTGAAAGTGGAACTGCTGACGCTCGAGAAGCGGCTGCTGAACAACAAACTGGCCAAGTCGGCGGTGAACAAGGAGATGCAGCGGCGCATCCGGCGCCAGTCGACGGTCATCATCATCCGCAACGCCATCTTCGGGTCCTTCAAGCACCACACGGTGTACGACCCGGACTCGATGTTCATCCTGACGTGGGAGACGTGGGTGTTCTTCGTCATGACGGCGCAGTGGATCCTCGTCATGTTCCAGGCCTGCTTCCCACTGGAAGACGGACACAGGACCGCGGACATCATCATGGTCTTCATGGAGGTCTGCTTCATCCTGGACATCTACATCCGCTCGCGACTCGGATTCTACGAGTACGGCAACAAAATGATGAACGTCAAGCGGATTAAACTCGCGTACTTCAAGTCTGGGACTTTTGCTCTTGATATCGCGGCGCTTTTGCCTCTGTACATTGTGAACTGGAGCGTGCCCGCCCACGAGCGCTGGGACCTTCTCAACGTCAACAAGTTGCTGCGATTGTTCAAGGTTCCGAGACAGCTCCACGCGCTGGAGACGCGCTACCTCAAGCGCACGACGGAGCTGCGTTTGTTCAAGCTACTGTACTACACGTTCATGCTGTCACACGTGCTGGCGTGTATCTGGTTCAACTTCGCGTCCAAGGTGGCGGTGCCCAACTTCACCAGCACTTTGCTGCCGGTCACCAAGAAGACGGCGTTCGGAGAGAACCACTGGCTGCCGCACGCGCACCTGGAGCACGCGCCGCACATTCTGCAGTACATGGCGTCTCTCTACTGGTCCTTCGGCCTCATGTCGGCCTCGAGCGAGCCTGAATTCCCCAAAACCACGGCGCAGTGCATCTTCAGCGTCATCACGATGACCTCGGGCTTCTTCCTGTTCGCGTACGTGATCGGCAACTTCACCGACATCATCGAGCTCACGAGCTCCGAGACGAGGGAGTTCAACGCCAAGATGGGCGCGGTCAGGCAAATGCTCAACCATTTCCAACTACCCGACGCGCTTCAAGAGCGACTCAAGACGTTCTTCCTCTTCAAACGCTTCCACACGATCACGCAGGAGCATATTCTGGTGCATTGTCTGCCTCCTTCACTACTCACGGACATCCGACTCGTTCATCTCAAGCGGATGATCGAGAAGGTGGAGTTCCTCAGCGGCATGGAGGGCTCCGTCACGCGCATGCTCGTGTCCCAGTTCACGCAGGTGCTGGTCTCTCGAGGCGAGTTCATCTGCCGACTGGGCGAGAAGAGTAGCGATATGTACTTCGTCTTCACGGGCGTGCTGGACGTGCTGCTACCGCTCGGAGTCGTCAACACCTCGACAGGGGTGAACGGTACAGGCATCCGAGAGCGACCGCAGACTAAGGCGGAGCTCGTTAACCCGAAGAGTGGCGCACCCCCGGCCAAGTTGTGGCGGCTGGGCATTCGCAGAGGCTCTTCGAGCGGACCCAATGCCCAGAGGAACAGTCTTGTCGAGCAGCTCCGCAAGGTGAACGAGATCTCCGCGGGCAGCTACTTCGGAGAGAACGGGCTCTTCACCAACGGCAGACGCAATGCCCACATCCAGGCGCAGACGTCGTGCATTCTCTACAAGTTGTCCCGCGAGTCGCTGGAGCTCGTATTCGATCGGTACCCCGAGTGGAAGGAGAAGGTCATGCGTATCGTTAACATCCACCGCGAGCAAACGCGCCTGCTGCAGCTCTCGCGCGAGGAGCAGAACCGAGGGACGGATGCGGCCACGGGCTTGATGCTGTCGCGCGCGGACATAATGAACCAGCGCGCGGAGCGGATCAAGGAAGAGATCCACCATGTGCGTCTGCAGGACGGAGAGAGCCGACACGCTGCGATGGTGGCGAGTGTGGGGCGAACAACGCTTGCGTGGATCGAGCGGTTCGTTGTCACGCCGCTCCACTGCCTCATTGAGGGCACCGAAGTGCAGAGCGACTTCCACTTGGCGTGGCTGCGGTTCATGGTCGTCTGCATCCTCTACATCTCGATTCTGACCCCGTACCAACTCGCCATGGATGATCTGGAGCGCACGACGCCGATGGCTGTCATCATTAAAGCCTTCGGGCTATTGTGCGAGCTCGTGTTCATCCTGGACGTTTGGTTCAGCTGGCACGTACGCGGATCGCCGGCGTCTATGGAGCTGTACGAGCAGGATCTACGCGCAACGTACAAGAAGGAGCGCATGTTGTGGGACACCATCGCCGCCATCCCGTTCCACCGGTTCCTGTCCGACTTCCACTGCGGTCCGTGGCTGAGATTGCTGCGCTGTCTGAAGATCTTCAACGTCGTGAGCTACTTGGACGAGCTCAAACGACGCAGCGTCACGTACGAGATCACGCGCTTCTGGTACATCACCATGCTCTACCTGCTCATGATCTACTGGGCGGCGTGCGCGTATCTCGCAGTGGCGACGCAGGTGGGATTCGGCGAGGAATGGGACGCCTGGCTTCCGTCCCAGGAGCTGGTGATCTCGGACCCTGAGGACCCGTCGCCCTCGCAGCTCGCGCTCCGCTTCTTGCGAGGCCTCTTCTTCGCGACCACGACGTTCATCAAGAAGGCTCGCAACCTGCCACCGCAGACGGCGTCGCTGTATGCGTTCCACATTGCTGTGTCCTTTGTCGGGTTGATCACCATGTCGTTCGTGCTGGGCGAGCTCGCCAGTCTCTTCATCTCGTACATTGGACTCGAGGTCGACTTCCGCAAGAACCACATCGCTATCGAGATCTACCTGGCGCGGCTTCGCGTCAGCGACCAGCTCAAAGCCCGTGCGCACGCCTTCATGACGTCGCTTTGGTCGTCCCACGCGGGCGTCAACTACGAGGAGATTCTAGGCGAAATGCCTCGACCGATCCGTACGGCCTGCGTCCTGCACGTGTCGAGGGAACCCGTGGACTGGTTTCTCAAGAAGATCATCACCCCGATCTGCTGGGAGGGGGCCGACGAGCTCGAGCTTTTCCGACACACTTTGGTGGAGCATCTACACTTTGAGGGGTATCCGTCGGATGAGAACATTGTCGTGGAAGGCAGCATTGCGCGCGCAATGTATTTCGTGCTACGAGGGCACCTGCGACTCCACTGTCGGTCACTGCTGGCGCTCACGCGTCCGATCGGACTGCGCCGAGGCGATTTCTTCGGAGAACGAGGTCTATTGGGGAGTGCCATCAGTGCGTTTACCGTGCGCAGTGTGCGCGCGTGCGACCTGTTGTCTCTGAGCTCGGAGGACCTCGTCAAGGTGGTGCACAAACACGCGTTCTCGCACTTGGCGCTTCGCATCTGCGAGTGCGCGTACGAGCATCTCAAGGCGAAGAACCTTGTGGTGTGCTCCAAGGCAGACATGGAGGAGAACTGGGGCAAGGCGTTGCTTGAGATAATCGACGAGCTACGGAAACTCCACAAGCGAGCGGCACCCGTCCACTCCCCCAGCTTCGCCGCCGCGATGTCCGTAGGGATGGGCGCGTTCACTGTTGCGGCTGAATACAAGCATTCGGAAGACACGAAAGTTGACACTGCGACCAGCCAGGTCAAGGATTTCAATGGCAATGACACGGAGACGGAAGATGTCAATGGCTTCGTGAACATCACGGTGGAAGAGTTGCCTCGACACGTGGAGAAGATGTTCGACGCGCTGAAGGAAGGCAAGCAATGCTACACGGCGTTCTCGCCGCTACTGCAGATCCTCATGCCGAGTGACCCCCTCGACTGGAACGCGAGCTTCCGCCAGCCAGCACACCACGTACACTATGTCGACGGCGAGTTTGGCAACAAGGCTGCACCTAAGCTGTCTCAAAGGGGGTCGTGGCGTAGTAAACGGCGGTTCAAGACTACTGGGGAGTCGAGTAAGGATGCGGACAGCGTGTACGAGGAGGAAGTGAACAGCATTGGGGCAATCGCGTCAAAGCTACAGCAAGAACAGGACGAAGGACCGAGCAGCGCCTCGACAGATACGGTCCCTCTTCGATCGTTGATTAACCAGAGTAACTTTGCCTCACGCATTCGAAGCGTGGATGCTGCCACGGGTCGACCCGTGGAGAGGCTGGCACCTAGTGCTGACACGGAAGAAGCTGTGGCGTTCAGTATGCAGAATGGCAACAGCAGGTCTCAGAATACGCTGAGCTTTGCAGCGGATGACAACAAGAGCGCACCTCCAATTCATGTACTTCGCAAGCGCGGTGCTGGTAAGGACGGACGCTCACGTTATCTATCCTCTGTTAAGCTTTGAAGATAACTAACACACTTTTTTGTTTTTCTTTCAGAAGCTGGAGGTTCGGCAAGCAAGTACGCGCCGCTGCAAGACGCAGAGATCGAGTCGCTGGAGTGATATCCCTCCTCCCCTCTACGATGTCCACTACAATGGTGACGTTCGATGTCACACCTTCAAGTCAATTTTTGGGTTAAATAATAAGTACAATTAGCGTTAGTATCTCGTAAGGGCTCTCAATCACCCATAGAGTGCGAACAGTGGCGCAGCAGCGTTGCTCTCCCATCGCAGCAGCGCCATGGCGATCTGGTACTTCCAGATCGAAGCGTGCTTGGAACTCCGGCCGTTGAGTAAGTTGCCGCCGAATGTGACGTCGCAGCCTCGAATGGGGGGTCTCGGGGGGCCAATCAACCCGTGAACCGACCTCTCTACAGGAGGGTCCGTGATCATGAGCCAGTAGAACATCTCCATCCACTGCACGTTCGGGTCGTCGTCGTCCTCGACGCAGACGGCCGGGTTGTGCGACCGGAAGCAGATGAGGTAGCCGTTGGCAAGCCGTATCCGAAAGAGCAGGAAAATGGTGCGGAAAATCGGCGCCGAGCTCCCCTCCTGCAGGTCTCGGCGAATCAGGAGCGTGTTGTCGTTGATCTTCTGCAGGATCTCGAGCTTCTGCACGGACGAGTAGATGCCGTGGTACAGCCCAAAGTCGCAGTACATCTCCCAGCTCTTGTCCACGAGCTCGTCGGCGCCGATGGTCTCGATCCGCTTGGTGAAGTTGAACTGCACGCGGCCGTCGGGCGTGATGCGCTGGTGTTGCGTCCAGCCCATGGTCTTTTCCTGTTCGTCCGCCTCGACGCGCGTGCGCATGGTGTCGAAGAAGGACGTGGCCTGCCGGTGCGAGTCGATCATGATGTCTCGGGCCTCGGCCTCGCTCAGCTCCTGGAAGTGGATGGTGCCGATGGACGTGCGCGTGCCGAGCAGCTGCCGCGGGATCTGGTAGTCGCCCTGCAGGCGCTGCAGCTGCTCGCCCAGCGCGTCGTACACGAGGAACTGGTCCTTGAGCTCCGCGTTCTCGCGGCGCAGGCCGCGCACCTCGTAGATGGAGTGCACGAACTTCTTAAACAGGACGTCCCGCAGGCTGCGCTCATCGAAGTGCATCCAGTCGTGCTCACGGCGGTAGACCTCGAGCAGCGCGTTCAGCTCCGTCTCCAGCTCGTCGTTCACCTGGCGCAGGCCCTTGCGCTCGTTCTTCTTGCGCACGCGCGACTGGCGCACGATCTCGCAGTGCTTGAGCCGCTTTAACTCAGCCTTGGCCATGCGGCGCGTGGTGTCGGCCGGCACATCCGCGCTCAGCTGCGCCACGATCTGGCGCTCCACATCGTCCAGCGTCACGGGCTGCTTGATTGTGGGCGGCGCCGGCGACTTCTTCTTCTTCTGCTGCTGCTGCTGCTTCTTGGGCTTCTGCTTGGGCGCGGGTGCCGGCGGCCGCATCATCTGTGCGGCGGGAGACGCGGGCGAAGAAGACGCCGGGGATGTCGAGGCCGACGCGCGCGCGGCGGGCGCGGGGCCCCGAGGCGGCAGGAGCGGCGGCAGGTGGAGGAGAGGCATAAGGTCGCCCGGCCGACAAGCGCAAGTAATGCTGAACTGACAGTCAAATCTCAAGAGAAGAGACTTTGTGTAAACCTGGTGTGACGGTGAGACTTGAAGCGACGCAATAGAGCTCGCTGCGCTACGAGTGAGCCCATGCCATCGCCTCCTACGGGGCCGCCTGCAATTGACAGCAGCATCTACGACAAGCAACTGGCGTGGAAACAACACGGACAGCGCAAGGTGGCGACCGGTTGGCTTTGAGGGGCTTAATAGGAGGTGCACTGACTGACGGGCAGAGTGGTCGATGGGCGGTGGTTGTCCGCAGCTGGCGAGCAGGTCGCAGGAGCTGCGCGCGCAACAGGAGCAAGAGTGCACGTTCTCTCCGAAAGTCGGTAGTCACAGCTTCGGTCTATTGTAGTGAGGAGGGGGTGACAGAGTCTTGTGCGTGGCAGACCAACTCGCGGTCGCTGCGAGCCGCGGACTTCGCTGCTGCAGCGGAGGATGAGGACGATGGGGGCGAGCACTCGACAGTCGCCACGAGCGTGGAGACAGAGGCAGCGCTGCTGCACCCGACCGAGTCGCAGGAGACGTCCATCCAGATGCACTTGGCTAGGCAGGAACGCGCACGAGAGCAAGCTCAAGAAGCGCAGCAAAAGTTGGTGAAGAGATAGAAACAGGAAGAGGCTGTTGCTGCGAGGCTGAACGTGACTGTACTGGCTGTCTGCATGCAGGTTGGCTGGCGTAATGCTGGCGAAGGATTTTGCCAAGGTGACGACGGTCGAGCCGTTCGCGTTGAGCACGACCAACTGGGTGAGTCTTCAGACGGTTGTGCAATAACTCGAGAGTCCTCGCCGCTAACGCGACAGCGCTCTCGCGATGACAGAAACCGCGACGAAGCACGATCGAATCGCCGACACGGATCTGCCCTGTGGAGTGTTCCGCGGTGGACGAGGAGCGGCAGTCGAAAGGTGCAAGCAAAACGGGTGTCAAGTCCAAGATGAAGAAGGGTCATACGCCTACCGCACGAGGGTCGAGCAAGTCGCCTCGATGTTCACACGCAACGTGTGGAGCGGCCGCCACCACGACGAAAGAAGAGGAGGCGTGGGAAAGGTGCGTCGTGCTCACTCAGTGGCAAACGAGTGTTATGAATAAGTCTAAAAGATATCTGAGTGACTGCAGTGAGCGAGCGACGTTGGTCTCCATCATCGATGCTCAGCGCCGGGAGCTCGCGCTCCGAGAGCAGGCCCAGCAAGAGGCAGTGAAAGTGGCCGAGCGCTTTGCAACCGCGACGCAGGCTTTCGAGGAGCGACTGGTGGCGGTGGAGCAGTCTGCGGCTAAAGAACTGGAAGAGGTCAAGCGCCTACTTGCCAGTCAGGCCGCAGCTACTGATCTCATCCTCACGTCGCTGGGCATCACGCGGCGACCAGGGTCCAGCAGCGGCAGCTCAAGATACGACTGAGCTCGGCGTTGCCGTACACAGGGATACGGATTTTACGGCTCCTGTCCGACTTCCTTGTTGGCCAAGCAGAGCAACAAGAGGCACCGGAAACATGGTTATTTATCATACATACCACAGCTCCAGATCTCGCAATACAGATCTCGCAGTACTGCACTCACAGCGATGAATCTTCTGCATCCACGTTTGATCTGGACTGGCGTGCTAAAGTTAAATGAAATCACATGCTGGTCACCACGACGATGGCGGCAGAGTGAAGAGTGGGCCTACCATCATACTCTCCCACTTGAGCACGATGGACAGCGTGTTCATGGCGAGCGCCGCTATCGACTCGTTGTCACCGTAGTCCATGCAGCCGCCGTACTCCACCTGGGCGCCCTCCTGGTAGAACCCACCCTCACCTCCGCCTTCCACTGTAGGCTCGAAAACGAACCAGCCCGACAGCTCTGTCCACTGCACGGCTCTGCCGTCTCGGCTGACGGAGCTCAGCGCCGGATCGGTCAGACGCTCGGGCGACACCGACTTGACGCAGATGATGAAGCCCTTCCGAGTGCGAACGCGGAACAATAAATACACGCACCGGTAGAGCTTGGCTCCGTCGGGGCTCTGGGACTCGCGCAGAGCCACGATGGTGTCGTCGTTCACGCGCTGCAGGATCCGCAGCGTCATGAGGCCGCGGAATTTGGTCTCAGTGCACTCCGGATCCGAGAAGCACTGCCACGTGCTGGTCATCAGCTCCATGGCGCTGCGTCCGACGAAGAGCTTGCGCAGCGAGAACTTCAGAGTTGTTCCGTCCAGCAGGCGCTTGTCCTCCCAGCCCATGATGCTGGCTCCGGTGGTCAGCGCCTTGCCGCTCAGTGAGAAGTCGAGGATGCAGCGGTAGAACTCGTTGACCAGTGCCGACGACTCTGCAAAGCCCAGCGGCCTGTACCCGAGCTGCTTGCGCATGGCCACAGCCAGCGGCGTCTTGCCTGTGATCGTGGGGCCCACGAAGGTCGGGCGCGGCTCGTTGAAGAACTGCGCCGAGGAGCTCTTCTTGTGGCTCGCGCTCATCGGCGACACGCCGCGCGCGTTCATGTTGACGTTCTGTGTGGGTAATGGGGACGAGTCCACGCCCAAGTACAGAGGTGGAGACGACGGTGACGACGAGAATGTGGCTGAGCAGGAGGAGGACGTCGTGGCCGTGTCGGAGTCTGTGTCGGAGTTGTCCGAGTCGTCCGACGAGATGGAGGCGGCTCTCTGCGCCAGGGTCACCATGCTCGTGGCGAACTGCTGCCTGTAGTTGAGCAGCAGCCGCAGCCTGGCGGCCTCGCTGCCCAGCTCATCCTGCTCGTGGGTCAGCAGCGCGTACCGGCGCTGGATCTCGTCCGCGACACTGCTCTTGGGCTGCGCGCGCTGCGCCTGCTGCTTGGACATCGAGAGCCTCTCCAGCTGCTGCTCTAGCTCCTTGACCGTGTCCCGCAGGCTCTTGAGCGCCGCCTGCAGCAACACAACGACAAAGGTTGGTTATCATAAGTACCAGGTGCTGTCGTAACTCTAAACTCGTGCGAATTATACCTTGTTGCGGTGGTAGGCGCGCTTGACGACCTCGCGATGCCGCGCGCGGCGCTCCATGGCCGAGAGCTTCCCCTTGGGCGAGTCCTTGGCCGTCTGCTTGGCGCTGGGGACGACCACGGGCGACGCTGGCTGCACCTCTTGCTGCACCTGGAGGGCGGAGGGTAATGACGTATGCATTTGCACCTCGTGTTGCAGTTGCATCTCCACGTCCTTAGCCGCAGCGTTTGCTTCGTCCGCGGGCTCCGTCATGAGCAGGATGTCCAACAGCGCCTGGTCGTCGGCGCTCCAGTGCGCAGAGGGCGCGGCCATGGCGTCCGCGGCCGCGTGCAGGTTCGTCGCGTGCTTAGGTGTTGCCACCTGCATGCTGCTGGTTAGACACTCGGCGGTTAGCACTAGCCTAAAGCGAAGGTGCGCGCGTTTGCTTGCCGGTTGCCCCTCGTTCGTTCTAGCGTCTGTGGAAGTGATTGCGGAAAAGGAGACAGTCTTGCGCGATTCCTTTGCCGATTAAGTACGAAAAGGTAAGACCATATCCAATTACACAACTAATGTAATCTAGCAGGCAATTACCGTCACTATTTTCCAATGGAGAGAACTAATTATTGAAAGATATACGCTTATATGGGTTCCGAACTAGAGTTTCATCAAACGTTATCAAAAGCGTCTTGTCCGGGTGGACCACCAGGTGAGGGAGGCACTGCGAGTTGGCAACTCGGAGTTGCAGCCTGCAACGCGCAAGATGCTGGTGTCTGTAACACGTACATAATTTGCCTATAAGCAACACCAGCGAGCTGGTCTGCTGGAGGCTTCCCCGTCCAGCATTGTTGCCAGACGGAGGCAATGCTAGAGCTGAAGTTGGTGGTACATTTCAAAATGCGAGCGGTTCTCTGTATTCAGATAATAAGAGTCGATGACGAAGAATGCAACACTTGATGGCCATCGTCAGAGGTCTCGGACGTGTGGGCCAGCCGGTGGATGCGGCACTAGCTGGGGCTGGAGGTGCACCACCGTCGGCCGAAAACGAGGTGGCTGGTGCTGATCCTCTGCAGCCGCGGGGGCCGACGCCTGCGCGGCCATCGCAGCCATTGCGTCTTCAACCGTGGGGCCAGCAGCTGCTTCACCGTCCTCGTGTTGCTCTTCTTCTCCAGCCTTGATCTCCGCTGGCTCCTCCACTTGATCGCGCGCTTGCTCCTCGTGGTGCGCGTACCGGCTTCCGTCGACAGCCTCGTCCTTCGCGTTGAAGGAGGCGTCGATGGTCGGGAGCACGCTGCGGTACCGATAACTAATCGAGTCCGAGGTTGCCAGCGTTGCCAGTGTTGCGGTGAGGTCAGTGTTTGTGGCCGTGGCAAACGTGACGTCCCAGTCTAACGGATCAGTGGGCAGCATGCAGTGGAGCAGCGCCGCGAACGCCTCGTAGCAGGTCGTGGTGGTGTCCAGCGCGTCAAACATCTCTTGTAACCGCGTCGGCAGCTCAGCCCAGTCGTCTGCACGAGCATCACAAGCCACAAAGGAGCCCCCTTCTCCCAGGTTGAGTTCGCCCTCCGTGCCGCCCCTCCTGAAGAAACTCGCGAGCCTCGGTGCCTCAACATCGGAGAACGGTGTCTCTGGGGTGGCACTGGTGGCAGCAACGTCATCCCTTTCACTACAGACTGCGGCCCCGTTGTTCGCCACAGCCGCATCGTGCGCGCTTTTGAACTCTTTGACACAATGCAGCAGCGCTTCCCCCCAGCGATCCTCCATGCCGTCTCTGGAACAAGGGACGTGATACTGCGCCTTGAGGTGCTTGTGCGCGCTGGTGCAGATCTGGACTGCCAAGCGAGAGAAAGTGTGCTGCTGGAGCACTTGCGCGAACGCCTCCGAGCTCAGCGAGAGCAAATCGCATGCCCTTACACTCCGAACGGTGTACGCGCTGATAGTGCAGCCCAGAAGACCACGCTCGCCGAAGTAGCTTCCGTCTCGAAGCCCCACTGGACGGGCCAGCAGCGATCGACTTTGCATCTGCAGGTGGCCCTTGATCACGAAGTACATGGCTCGAACGATGCTGCCCTCCGTCACAACATTCTCGTCTCGAGGGTAGCACTCGAACTGCAGACGCTCAGCCAGCGACAGCGTGAACGCCTTAGCACTCTCACCTCCGTCCCAGCAAATGGGGGAGATAACTTTCATGATGAACCAGTCGAGGGGCTCCTTAGCCGTATGGAGGACGCAAGCTGTGCGGATCGATTGGGGCATCTCGGTTAAAAGCTCTTCGTAGTTCACCCCCGCGTGAGAAGACCAGAGTGAAGTCATAAACGCGTACGTGCGCAGCTTGAGCCGATCGCTGACACGCAAGCGCGTCAGATACAGCTCGACGGCGATGTGGTTCTTGCGGAAGTTGACTTCAAGCCCAATGTACGAGATGAAGAGACTTGCGAGCTCGCCCAGCACGAACGACATCGTGATCAGTCCCGTAAATGAGGCGGCGATTTGGAACGCGTACAGTGACGCGGTCTCCGGGGCCAGGTTCCTCGCTTTCTTGACGAACGCGGTGGTAGCGAAGAAGAGCCCGCGTAGAAAGCGCCGAGCTAGTTGAGTAGGTGACGGGTCGTCTGGGTCCGATATCTCGAGCTCTTGAGAAGGCAGCCACCCTTCCCACTCCGTGACAAAACCCGCCTGCATGGCCACAGCGAGGTACGCGCACGCAGCCCAGTAGATCACGAGTAAATACAGCATCGCGACGTGCCGGAAGCGCGTGATCTCGCTCGTGACGCTGCGACGATTGAGCTCGTCCAAGTAGTTCATGATGTTGACGATCTTGACACAGCGCAGCAGCTTGACCCACGCCCCACACTTGAACGCCGACAGGAACCCGTAGAACGGGACCGCAGCGATGACGTCGAAGACCATCCGCTCCTTCTTGTAAATGCTGCGCAAGTCCTGGTCGTAGAGCTCCATCGCAGCGGGGGACTCCTGGATGTGCCAGCTGAACCAAATGTCGATGATGAACGCAATTTCACACTGTAAGCCGACGGCTTTCGCGATCGAAGCAGCGACTGTGTCACGGTCCAGGGGGTCCATGGCAAGCTGGTAGGGCACCATGATCGCAACGTACATGGTGCAGCACACAATGAACCGCAGCCAGAGGAGGTGGGCGTCGCTCTGCACTGCAACGCCATCAAGCAGAGCATCGATGACCTTCCGAGACGGCTTCACCACACCTTGGTTAAGCAGCAGAGCTCCCCGTTGACTGGACGCTTTGATGATATTAATGTGAATGCTCTTACCGCGTTGCAGACGTGACGAGTACATCTTCTCCTTCAACCGCTCGGCTCGCTCATTCATGATATCCGCCTGTGACAAAATCACTCCGCTGGTTGTAGTCGTTCTGCGTCGTTGTTCGTCGCGAGAGAGCTGCAAAAGCCGAGCTTGCTCGCGATGGATGTTCGCAATGCGAAGCACCTTGTGTTTCCATTGCGGGTACCGATCGAAAACAGTCTCCAGAGATTCACGTGATAGTCTGTACAGGATGCACGAGGTCTGCGCTTGGATGTACGCGTTACGCTGCGCGTTGGTGAACAGCCCGTTCTCTCCGAAGTAGCTGCCCGCCGATATCTCGTTCACCTTCTTCAGTTGCTCGTGGTCTTGCGCGTTGGTGGGGGAAACCACGCCTTTCTTCTCTTTCTTCCCTCCGCTTGCACGGTTTTTCGCACTGGCTGCTCGGATCTTCTTACCAAACAGGCCTTCCACAACCGATTTGAACGAGGGCTTAGTGCGACCAGCAACTCGCACGGGCAACAGCACATTGAGTACGCCTGTAAAGACGAAGAACATATCGCTCCCGTTCTCCCCGAACTTGCACACAAACTCGCCGCGTGACACCAGTACCTGAGTGAACTGAGACACCAACATCCGCGTGATGGAGCCCTCCATACCCCTCAAAAACTCCACCTTCTCGATCATTGGCTTCAGATGCACGAGGCGGATGTCCGTTAGCAGCGACGGAGGTAGGCAGTGCACTAGGATATGCTCCTGCGTGATGGTATGGAAGCGCTTGAACAACAAGAACGTCTTGATGCGCTCTTGCAGATCCTCGGGCATCCGAAAGTGGTCGAGCATTTGCCGCACCGCGCCCATCTTGGCGTTGAAGTCCCTGCTCTCAGCAGTCGTGAGCTCGATGATGTCCGTGAAGTTGCCGATCACGTACGCGAAGAGGAAGAACCCGGTTGTCATTGTGACTACGCTGAAGATGCATTGCGCCGTGGTCTTGGGGAACTCCGGCTCGCTGGAAGCCGACATGAGGCCGAAGGACCAGTAGAGAGACGCCATGTACTGCAGGATGTTGGATCCGTGCTCCAAATGCGCGTGCGGCAGCCAGTGGTTGTCCCCGAATGCAGTCTTCTTGGTGACGAGGAAGTTGCTACTGCTGAAGAACGTGGGCACGGCCACTTTGGACGCAAAGTTGAACCAGATGCAGCCTAGCACGTGTGACAGCATGAACGTGTAGTACAGCAGCTTGAATAACCGCAACTCCGTCGTGCGCTTCAAGTATCTTGTCTCAAGCGCGTAAAGCTGTCTAGGGACCTTGAACAACCGCAAGAGTTTGTTGATGTTCAGCATATCCCAGCGCTGTTCGGCAGGCACACTCCAGTTCACAATGTACAGAGGCAAAAGCGCCGCGATATCCAGCGCAAAAGTCCCAGACTTGAAGTACGCGCGCTTGATCCGCTGCAAGTCCATCATTTTGTTGCCGTATTCGTAGAATCCGAGGCGCGAGCGGATGTACATGTCCAGAACGAACGAGACCTCGAGAAAGACCATGAGCGCGTCTGCGTTCTTGTGCCCGTCCGTAAGGGGGAAACACGCCTGGAACATGACCAGCACCCACTGCGTCGTCATCACAAGAAAGACCCACGTTTCCCACCCGAGAACGAACAGCGAGTCCGGGTCGTGCACCGTAGTAAGCGACTCTTTCAGTCCAGCGAGGACACTCTGCAGTAATTGAGGGGTAGATCCCCGATGCGCGTGCAGGTCTCGCCGTGTGTCCATGTGCATTTTCGCCAGCTTGTTGCTCAGCAGTCGCTGCTCAAGTGCTAAGAGCTCCGTCTTCAACTTGGGAAAGATGGTTTCCATTGCTTGCAACTGGGCCCTGGACACGAAGAGTAGGATACAGCCACTGCTGGCACTGACGTGTTCTGTGTAGCCCTCCCCTCGCTCTTGCTGTGTCAGCACCGCTGTACCGAAGAAGCTCCCGCGCGGTATTTCACGCGGTGAACCACTCATCTTCACCACGCACACCTCGCCTTCGAGAAGGAAAAACATGCCAGTGACGTAGTCACCGTGACGGTAGACTATTTCGCCCTGTCCGTACAGGATAAACTGCGCGTTCTCAACCATCACCTCTTCCAACCTGCTCCACACCAAGCGTGAACCTTGAAGCAGTGCTAGTGTCTGCAGAACGGGCGTGCAGATACTTCTCAACAGGTCTAAGCGAACAGGTCGTGGGAGATCGGCCAGAAGTTCGCTGAGGACAGCGCCACGGTGGGACGACCACCAGTAGTCCAGAAACGACTTGACGCGGTGGTATATAGCTAGCGGGGCCTTCTGTCGCCGCAGGAAGAGCTGGATGCGTGTACTTGTCGCGAAGAATTCCTTCTGCTCGAAGGCTGAGGCGGTGAAGCGCTTCTGGACGTTGTCCACCACAATGGCCGTGATGAGAAAACCACTGAGCATGAGAATCAGCGCTGCAACCAGCTGAACGTCGCTAGTGGGCTCCACACTTTTGCCTGGAGATGCAAGCACCCCAACCGCGTAATACAGCGAGCGAAAGTACTCCAACGACGTGATTCCCAGCAACTTCCCTCGATCATTCTTCTCGTTGAATATTGTACCATTGCAGTCCTCCAGGTGTGTCGCGTTTAGTCTCCTTAGACACAGTTTGACCGATGAGATCCAAGCTTCCTCTTCGTTCGGATTGAACCCCTCGATGTACGAAATGCCGAAGTGAATGCAAGCCACGATGTGGAACAGCATCCACAGCAACACCCCGAACAGCATGAGCTGGCGTCTGCTGTTGAAATGGATGAAGTGCTCCAGCTCGTTGAGGCGCGTCTTCAGGTGGATAACGCGCAGAAGGCGTGGAAGCCGCATGAGGCCATACTTCGCTGTGTAGAAGTATTCACACGGAAGCGAGCACAACAAGTCGAAGAGGAAGCTGCCTTCCAGATACCGCTTTGCACTGCGCTTGGGGTCCATGATCTTCTCCGAGTCCGTCATAAACGACAGGTTGAGAGTAAGAACGATATCCAGCAGCAGGCAGGCATTCGAGATGGTGTCGACGGTTTGAGTCATCCACGACGGCCGCTGCCAGAGCGGGAACACCACTTGGACGGGGATTAAAGTCCAGCAATACAACTGGTTAATGAAGAGCAATACGAGCCACCACAAGCGAGCGCGAGAGTGGTGGTCGATGCATCTCGGGAGCAAAATCAATCGCCACAGACCGTCGTGCTTGTAGACAGTAGTTTTCGTTAGGTCCTCGTGACGATCGTACGGGTTCAACGTCTTCTTCCTCGCCAATAGTTGGCCACTGCCGAGTGTGCTGTTCGAGAGAGATCTATCATCATTCGAAGTTATGCCTTCGACTCCCGTGTCGGTGCAGGTATCGGGCACAGACGACGGGATTGATATTCGCCCGCTTCCCTCTCGTTTCGACCGAGGAATCGACATCTGACTGACCTCCCGTTTCGACTTTGGCTGGGAATGACTCGGGTGCACTGGGGTGATTTTTGCGCTTCGTGATCTCCTCCGGGATAAGCCCATCGTCCCCCTTTTTGATAGCACCCTGGTTAGAGTGGACACCCCTGCTACGCATCCAGCAGCAACGGACACTCGGCGGTAATCTCCTTTCCTTGAACTGCTCGTAGCGTTGGTACCAGTGGCGGGGGAGGGGTTGCTGGCGTCTTTTTCGATGCTGCTAAGCTGGCTCAGAACATCCTCGACATGTGCGGCAATAACGGCAGCACATTTCGGATACCCTTCAAGCACGCGCTCGCAATGGAACCTGGACAACTTGTACAGAATCGAGAACGTTGTCGAGATGACTGTTGCAGTGCGGGGCATTGAAGAGAATACAGACAGCTCTCCGAAGCACGAGCCCTTCCGGATCTCACGCACAGTCACAGACTTGACGACAATCGCGAGCACCCCGGACTGGACCACGTACAAGGCGTCCCCGTAGTCTCCTGCTGAGAATAAAATCGTCTGCGCTGGCACCGCGATCATCCTCAACAAACTCGTCATCGCCACGACGAACTGGTCACTGCAGCCGTCAAAGAGCGAGATCTTGGCGATCGTCGACTTCAGGAGCTCCACCTGGATGTCGTTCGCGATGGACGGGCACAGCATCTTGGCGGCCTCGCGGTCATTCGACTCGGCGTCGGTGTAGTAGCGCTTCAAACACAATATCGTCAGCAATCTGGTCGTCTAAATGGAGCGTATAGGAGGAGGATTGCAAACTCACCTTGAGGTACTCAACAGCCTGGGTCTGTTGGCTCTCTGGGACGCGGTGGAAGGAGAGTACGTGCACTAGTTGGTTGATCCGCGCCTCCATAGCTTCTGAGTGGCCGCTCTCGCACTTGGAAATCACAAAAATTGTCGCGACCAGCGTCGTAAACATCGAAAACCCGCAGAGCGCGACGAGCGTCGTGAAGAGAAACTCCATGCTGTGGTGTGGCAACTCTCCTTCAAAGAGCCCCGTCATGATTCCGACGCTCCAGAACAGCGACGTCAGGTACTCCACGTGAGGCTCCTCGTGGTGCGCTGTGTGTGTCGGCAGCCAGTGGTTGGTATGGCTCTCATCCGTGCCGAAGCTATATCGTACGCAGGCCAGCACATGGGCCAGATACACCGTGGACGCTAAGACTTTGAACAGCTTCAGTGCTACGAAATGTTTCGTGTAGAACTCGTCCAGACTCGACACAAAATCCGGTAGTCTCGACCACCGCAGAAGCTTGAGAAAGAGTAGCTTCGCCACGATTTGCGGGTATTTCACCACGAGAACTTGATACGGCAGGATGGCCACAACATCGAGCAGGAACTGGAACGAGCGCACGTACCGTCGAATGGTGAGCTTCTTGTCGCGGATGAGGTTGCCGTCTGCGTAGTATCCAGTGTGTGCTTGGACGTAGAAGTCCACTGCGAATACTGCCTCGCACACGATGATAAGCACAAAAAACATTGAGACGCTGCCGACGGCCTCGGGCTGGAACGCCAGGAAGTAGGGCAGCAGGAACGACTCCTGGAGCAGGCTCAGCAGCAGAACGTGTTCCCACACTTTGATGGCTCTCGCATTCGGGTCGAAGGCGTCCTGTCGGTCTTCTACTAACACGTTGGCCAGCCGCGTGTGCAAGCTGAAGGAGCTGTGGACACTGCCGACGGATCGGCGGCTGACCGACATCATCCACGAATGTTTTTCGCTGTTGCCCGTGCCCTTACTGACCGTCCCTTTGCTGGCAGTGCTCCCTCTGCTTCGGAACATCCTCGCCACATGCAATGCTGCAATGCAGCCTGCAGGTCGTCCGTCACCTTCCTCTCCTCTTGGACCAGCGACTGCGAAAAAGCCGTGGACGTTGCACGGGTAGCGAGTATATAAATACGTCCAGCCTTCTAACCGATGGACGAACGTCAGTGAACGATGAAATGGTGCGATCGTTGAAACCTCGGAAAGGAGCCCTGAGCTCGTGACGGACTTAGAATCACCGCACACCAAAGTAATCCTCTGACGCGACCCGCCCTGCGAGTATGCTGCCTGGTGAAGATTGATACGCCCCACAAATAAACTTTACCGTTTGTGGTCGGGCAGTCGGGCGGTGTTCCGGCTTACGCCTTCACGTCTGGAATGTCTGGAAGCTGAACCATTGTCGAGGAGCTTGGTGGAGGAGTCACACTGGTCGAGGATGCATCCGCAGCCATCACTGCCACTGGGCTTGGATAGCTGTGGTGGGTACCGTACGTTGCCGCTCTCGTAATATGTTGCTCTTGGTGACAGTAGCAGCGCGATTGTTTCTCTGGCACCTGTTCCAGTCACGTATGAGCCGCTGAAGGCGGCAACGCCGAGCGGGGCTGTAAGCTGCACGGTTCGTTAGTTCACTGCCACATTTCGACGAGCGTTTAATACCGCACTCTGATTGGCTGTCCATTTCTTGCATTTCTGATTGGTCGATTTCGAACCGTCAACTTCAAGACGAGCGAGAAGATCGCCATCTTTTCTCGTCCTCTTTAGAGAGATGCTGGACGCGGCGGCGCACATGCTGTTGCTGCTGCAGCAGGCCAAGATCAAGGGCGAGCGGCCGGCAGACGCGTCGTTCCTGCCGCTGTCGCTGGCCATGGCCTGCCTGCTGCGTCAGCTGCCCGCGGGCCTGGCGCCTCCCGCCGGCGGGCTGTCGTTCCACCAGTTGGACCGCCTGCCGCAACAGGCGCTGGAGCGGAAGCTGGCCGCCATGCTGCTGGACGAGCCGCTGCGCGCCTTCACCTTCGTGTGCGCGCTGGTCCGGTACGCCAAGCTCGCGCGCCAGCTGCTGGGCATTTGCCACGAGCACATGAGCAACCGCCGCACAACGGTGCAGGCCACGCAGGCCGTCGTGCAGGCCGTCGTGGAGGCGCTACCTGTCGAGAGTGAAGATGAAGGCGAAGATGAAGGAGAAGGAGAAGAAGAAGAGAAGAAAGTGAAGGAGAAGCAAGAGACAAAGCCAGCTGCTGCTGTCGAAAGGCCGGCCCTTGAGGAACGTAGGGCTGTTAAAGTTAGTGAGAACAGACCAGGAAGGATCGACAACAGAAGTGCTGCAGCTGCTCCTGTGGCGGCTGTGGCTGCGGACCCGGCGGCCATCATGCGTCGAGCTGTGGGGAGGGATGTGGGTGACGGTAGTGCGGTGCTGGAGATCATGCGCAAGTTCCCGACGGACGTTCGCATTCAGGCGCACGGGGTTCGAGCGTTGAAGGGCGTGGTGCGTAGTACGACTGCTGCTTCTGAGAAGGAGAAGCCGACGAGTGACTCGTTCCTGACCACTGGTTCTGCGTCTGAGGAGGAGGAGCGGGAGGGACTTGTTACGGGCACGCGGAAGGAGGAGACGAGCTCGCGACTCGTCATCCAGATGGTCATTGACAAGATGAAGCAGTTCCCAGAGTTACTGCCGCTGCAGCGCGATGGATTACTGTGTCTCGCAGAGTACGCGAATCAATCTGACGAGCACATTGGGATCATCACATCTAGCGGCGGCATCACTTCGCTCATTAATGCGATGGTCGCTCTACCGGATGACGTGCCTGCCAACATGGCGGGGTTGTCGGTACTTGCGCACCCGAAAATTGCAGGTACGAGCACCAAATAGTTGTGATTTCAGTGGCGTCGAGTAACACGTGACTGTGTGTGGTTCATTAGATGAGGCGGTGGTGCGAGTGAACCCGGAAAGCCGCCGTCTGGTACTCTCAGCCATGGAGCGGTTTCCTCTGAATGAACAAGTTCAGGGCTTGAGTTGCTTAGCGCTGGCGAACTTAAGTCTGCGTCAAGGTAAATTTCCGATGCAGCTACAGGATTTACACAAATGATTGTACTCATATTGCCCAGATGCAAGCATGCTTGAAATTGTATCGAAAGGTGGCCTCGAGATTGTTGTCGAGAGCATGAAGCGATTTAGCACGACAGCCCTCGTCCAAGCGGCAGGATGCTGGTTCATAGCGATTGTCAGCGGCAAGAATGGTGAGAGGACTCGATATGCATACTAAGCTCTGAGATGTGGATGCACTAAATCATCGAGTCTGTGTGTTATCACTGAAGAGGAGATGAAGACGGCGTGCTTAGAGGCAGGGACCCTGCCAGTTTGTGAAAAGGCACGCTTACGGTTCCCCAGTGATCCGAAAGTTCAGCAGCATGCCGTGCAAGCGATCCAAACCATGCTGCCCGGTGAAGTGATTGAGAGCGGGGAACCCCAACAGCCGGAAACGTGTACGCTACAATAGCCGGGATACGAAGGCAAGTGTGCGGCCCTACAGGTACTTGCTCAGGAAAACTCGTGTGACTAATCATACTTCGTATATTGCGCGTTATGCGTTTGGCTCAGCTCGCATCCTATGCCTGATAGACACCACGAGCGACGCCCTTTTCTTCCTCCTGCTGACTAGCGAAGGAGTTGAAGATCTGCTCCAATGTCGTCTGAGAGACGCTGTACTCGCGGATGTGCATGTCGCTCTTCACGTTCTCGGTCAACGCGAACATCTTGGACAGCTTGATCTCGTTGTTCGAGCCGCGCACCTTGAAGCGGCAGAAATCTTTCTGGCGCTCCATCACGAGTACTCCGCCAGGGCCGAATGCGTTGAGAAGGTAGTCGTTCAAGGCGTCGAAGCGCGTTTCCTCGACACACCAAGAGCAGAAGGCTTCTGCGCGGACAAACCCGTCGCGGTCCATGGCGGCAGAGAGACTGTAGCCGGTCGGGTGAGAAGCAGTGATCCGCTCTGCGAGATCGACGTTGCCGAATGCGCTACACTTGCTCTCCAGCTCCACAGCGGTCACGTACGTGTTGCCGTCGCCGAACACGTGCTGAAGCAGATACTCAAGCTCCTCGGGCGTGGGTGTGTCGAGCTTCACGTCGAACACGAGACCATCGCCAAACCGAGACTTGAGGTGTTGTACGCTTCCGTAACAGCGAAGGCGCCCGCCGACCATGATACCGACGCGCGAGCACAGCGCCTCGCACTCCTCCATGCTGTGAGTGGTGAGCACGATCGTGGATTCCTTGCCGCGAGTCGAAATGTCCGCGATGACGTCCCACATAAATCGACGCGAAACGGGGTCCATACCGGTGGAAGGCTCGTCCAGGAAGATGATGGCCGGGTTGCCGATCATGGCGATGGCCACCGACAGCTTGCGCTTGTTGCCGCCACTGAGACTGCCAGCGAGTTTGTGCTCGAAGTCCCCAAGGTTCAACTGCTGGATCTTCTCCATCACGACACGGTTCAGCGAAGATTGCGGCACACCCTTGATGGCCCCAAAGAGCTCCAGGTGCTCGCGGACGCTGAGCAAGTCGAACAAGGCATCAAACTGCGGGCAGTATCCGATCTGGCGGCGAACCTCGATCTGTTGCGTCAGAATGTTAAAGCCTCCAAGAGTGGCCGTACCTCGACTCGGTGGCACGTCGCCCGTGAGCATCTTCATGGTCGTGGTTTTGCCGGCTCCGTTGATGCCGAGGAAGCCGAAGCACTCGCCACGCTTCAACCCGAAGGAGAGGTCACGAACTGCAACCTTGCCACCGGGGTAGACCTTGCGAAGTCCCGCGAGCTTCACGGCGTCTCCGTCAGCAGCGCCGCTGGCAACACGTTGGGCTTCCTTCTCCACGTCAGCATCAACCTGGGCATCGCCGTCCCCGATGTCGTCATTGTTGTCCTTCACCTTGGGGAAAGTCTTCCTGTAGTCCAAGTACACCGCAAGTGCCATGTAGCCGATGGCAGTCACCAGCAAATAGGCCAACTCGAACCCCATGATATCTCCGCTGAATGGGCTGGTCTTCTCGTCCATGGTGAAGAGAATGTAAGTGATGTCGTTGAGAACCAACTGGAGCAAGCCCGTGCCGAGGTTGAACAGCGGAGAAAGTCGCCACACGAACACGAGCACTGAATCAACATCTGACGTTGAGCCAATGACGCCCATGATGAACGACACGATCATCAACACGACGCCAATCACGAAGTTGATCATGATCGTGTACGTCTGCGCGGCAGCGTGCTCCTTGAACAGGAACGACAGGCAGTACGTGAACGGGCAGATTGCGAGCCCGAAGAGGATGAACAACAGGATCACGGCTGGGAACGTCGCCGAGGTGCAGCTGTTGCAGTTCTGGCCGGTCATCGAAGACACGTCGAAGCCGTAAATCAACGCGAGGGCGCACACACACGGGACGATGTACATGATCAGATCCCAGATGTAGTTGGACAGCCAGAATGCAGGCAGCGACACGCCGGAGACGAGTTGCTGGTGCTTCGAGTTGTGCTCCGCCTGCTTCTCCTTCACCAGGAATACCACAATCGACGCCGGCAGGAACGTGAACGCAATGCAGATGAACATGCAGCTCACGAATGCCACGGCCGATCCAGAAAACGCCTTCGTGGCAGCGGTCACTGGAAGCGGGTAGTTGTTCACCTTCAGGCTGACCGGCGAAGCTGATCCAGTCGAGCTGTTGGCTGCGAAGAAGCGGTACACAGCCTGGTCGATCAATGCTTTGAACGTTGCCGACGAATGCGGTGCCGTTGTGTTCGTGAACACGTTGTAGCCGAACAAGTTCTGGTCGCTGTCGCCGTACACCAGGTAGGCTCCGTATTGGCCTTGCACGAGATCCACGCTCTGTCCGTACCCACGGTTGTAAAGCTGCTGACCCATCGCGACGCTGTATCCGGTGGCCCCGCTTGCGTTGATGGCCGGATCCGTGTAGGTCACGTCAAACACAGTGGGCGAGTCGGAGTCAAACGCTGGCGCTGAAATCGAGAGTTTCTGAGCGTTGGCGCCAGAGAAGAAGGGTGATGTCATCACCTCGTTGCACCATTCTCCCGTACTGGCCCCAGCCTGGCAGAAGTAGGGTGTCGGAGTCGAGCTACCGGAGTACGGGTCCGCCGTCAATGCCATGCTGGAGTCGTCAGAGGCAATAGCACTGTTCTTCAAGATCCCCAGTCCAGCAGCAATGAGCAGCACGGGGAGTAGCGCGCTGTAAATAATCGTTTTCTTGTCGCGCTTGGCGTACCGTAAACGCTTCAGCAGCAGTGCGCGCAGGTGCCTCCGGAACATCGACTCCGTCGTGATGATCTCGTCGCACGCCTGATAGCTGTCGTTGGACTCGGAATTGTCCGTCCGAACGTTGTTGCCCAGAGTGTGCTGGTTGTTCTCATCGCCCAGCTCTGCCACCTTGATGAACACTTCCTCCAACGTAGTCACAGACACACCATACGACAGCAGACCCAGCGACTGCAACTGACGGTCCAGCTCAGCGAACATCGTAGCGAACTGCGACGAGCTGCTGAGAGGCAGCTGGAACGCGATTTCACTGCCGACATTACTCAGGAGCTGGGCAGAGGGGACGTACGAGGTCACGAAAGCGGAAACATCCTGGTCATCGCACTTGGCGTCGTCCTTCACGAGGGTCAAGTTGTAGCCTGCGCCGAAGCGGTTCTTTAGGAAGAGCGACGAGCCACAGCAGCGCATCTCGCCTTCGGCCATGATGGCAATCCGGTCGCCCAGGATGTCAGCTTCGTCCATGAAGTGCGTCGTCAGCACCATCACGCGGTCGCTGCGGTTGTTCAGCAGAATCTCCCACGTACTGCGACGGCTGTATGGGTCCATGCCAGACGTGGGTTCGTCCAGGAACACCAGCGAGCTGTCACCGAGCAGCGACACAGCCACCGACAACTTGCGCTTCATGCCACCAGACAAGTCGTTCGGTTTGGAGTTGCGCTTCTCCGTCAAGCCAACCTCGCGGATCTGACGGTCGACCACAGCCTGCAGCTCCTCGTTCGCGTAGCCCTTGATCTGTCCGAAGAACTGCAGGTGCTCCTGGACCGAGAGCTCCGGGAACAGGACGTCGTGCTGGAAGCAAATGCCGAGCGACTGGCGCAGCTCGTCCATGTCTTCATTGATCGACATGCCGCGGTAGGTGGCGTTACCACTGGAGGGGGCGGTCATACCCGTGAGCATGGAGATCAGCGTGGTCTTGCCGGCGCCGTTGTGGCCCAGCAAACAGGTGATCTGATCCTTGTACATGGTGACATTGAGGCCTTGAACCGCCACCTTCTCTCCGCCAGGAACCGGGAAAACTTTACGAAGACGCTGCACAGTGAGAGCTTCATCATTGCGCTCTTGCTCGCGCTGTTCTGCATTCACCCGTTCGATGTTGGGGTTCACATCCAGCGCGACGTCGTCCAACAGCGCATCTTGACTCTGAATGGTGGCCGTACGCTGGCGATGGCTTCTCCAGTACGAAGGCGACACGGGGAAATACCATTTGAGGGACGTGCCGTACTCCTTGGGCATCACCTTCTCGAAGTACACACCGATGAGCGTGTAGAGCAAAGTGTCGAAAGCGAACATCCACAACGCGGTGCTGAATCGGAAGTTGTTGGTCAGCGCGTTCACGTTCGCGAACGTCACACCAGCCCCCGTTGTCTCTGCGTCTGCGAGCACCTGCACACCAAGCGAGAGGCCCACAGGAGACAGAAGACAACCGATCGTCTTAGCTCCCTCCGCCGTGCCGGTCGTAAACGCTTGAGACATCACGTGCATGAAGAAGAAGACCACCATGCCCACGAAGGAGCCGACTCGAGCCTTGTTGAAGATTGTGCTGATCAAGTAGGCGAGCGCGAGTACGCTCATCCCGAACAGCCAGAAGAACAAGAACGTTAGGATCACGGATGTCTTGGGGAATAAGCCCGCGAGGCCAGCCACAGCCTGGACGACTGCACCGACGAAGAGGATGGCCGTGTACGTCATGTACCACGTGACGATAATCGTGCTCTCCGTGACACCGAGGATCTTCATGAACTCGCGCAGGCGCAGCTCCTTCTCTTGGATGAACACAACCAATATACGAGAGATCGTGAACAGGTACGCGAGCGCGAAGATGACCGGGAAGACATTCGAGATCGTGTCGTAAAAGGACGAGCTGTCGAAACTCGTGACCGGAAATGGGGCGACTGTGGCTCCGATGAACGGCTGCGGGGCTTGGCGAAGCGGAGTGAGCAGCAGCTCCTTGGTGTTATCCGACATGTTGGCCAGAATGCTGGAAAAGGACGACTCGCCTGACACCAGTCCCGAGTTGAACACCTCTTGGATCAAGGCGTCGTTGCTCAAGGACTCGATCAGCGTGCTGTCGAGGCTGGACGAAGCGAGTGCCGTGGTCTGCGGACGCTGGCACACGCCAGTCGTCGACTGGTTGCTGGCGTCCCATTCAGGCATGCACGACACGAAGCGCGTGACGAGCGTCTGCAGCGTCATGAACCCCGTGACCGTGTACCGCGAGTAGTAGTCCGTGTTGATTTTGGTCTGAAATGGATCTGTGTCCAGCACCGAGCTGCCCGTCCCAGGCACGCGACCAACCGAGTCACCAGCCGTGGAGTTCAATCGCAGCGAGTACTCAATGGATGCGAACGATCCAATGTCACTTCCCAGCGGCATCGAGTCGAACACAATGGCGGCGTAGATGCGCGGGTTCTCGAGGCCTTTGCCGTAGTCGTCACTCTTCACGTACTCCGTCAGTTCGTCGTTGGTGTCGAAGAAGCGGACGCTCTCACTGAAGGACGGCACCGTCAGCGCCTTGCTCGACGAGTTGAGCAGGTCCAGACGCGGGTACCACAGGTCCATGGCCGCCGTGAAGTAGCTGCGCGTGAAGGCGTTGTCCGGCGCGATGCCGATCTTGTAGGGCGACACCTTGTCGGCGCACTCGCTGGGCACTCGGTAGGGCGAGCTCGTGTCGGTCTCCACGAGGCCGTTGGCGATGACGCCGGTCGTGCATGTCGCCTGGTCGGCCGCCGACAGCTCCTCGAGTCGGATGGCGTCGTCGACCGACTGCACCCCGAGCTTGAGGAGGAGGCCGGTCATGGACGACTCGTGCAGCGCGAACTTGGGCAGGTCGGCGTCCACCCACTCGATGGTCTGGCCCGTGGGTTGGAACAGGTTGTAGCTGGTGCCGAGGGCCGCATCCCCCGACGAGGCGGTCGTGTCACTCCAGCCGGACGGCACCGCCACGGTGGTCGTCGTGCTCTTGAGCACCCCCAGCAGGATGATGAACAGCACGGGCACCAGCACTTCGCAGGCCGTGGCCACGGGGTGACGGCGCTTGATGAGCCAGTTCTTCCAGAGCAGCGCGCGCAGGAACGTCCAGGCGGTGCGGCGTTCCGCCAGGTTGGCGGCGCCGACGGGCTGCGTGCCCTTGTCCGGCATCATGTGATGCGGCTTGGCGGTGGTCGCGTCGGCCGGAATGGTGGGCGCGTGGGTCGGAACGAAGCTTTGGGCCGGCGGACCGCAGTGCGCGCGAGGAAGTGAGTTGAGGAATGGGGAATGGCCAGTCGAGTCGACCTTTGATTCGCCTCAGTCAGCGGCAATCAGCATGCACGTAACGATTACTTTGGCGGCGTACCTTGGTTTTTGTATAGGGGCAGAGACGGGCGTTGTGATGGTTGCGATGGGTCATCAAAGCGGACAGCACCGCTGTGGTAATCGCTCAAGAATATCCACCAAAGGTAAACAAACAGCCCTCGAGCGTTGACGCTTTTTGCATGGCGTGCGGACTGAGAGCTGTCCGGTCCAGAACGCCGTGACCAATCAGTAAGTATCATTCGAAGAGGCAGATTTAGTGCTTTAGATGCGGGTGCGCACCGAGCGTGAAGCAATCGGAACATGGGTCACGGCACAGATAGAGCTTTTCCCAAAATGAGTACACCGATTTGCAGTTCCGTCCCAGAAGGAGTACCTGTCCCAAAAGAAGTACTGTACCAGCGAGTCGGCTAGTGCTAGAACAACAGATAATAATTATCACCCAATGACCCGGATGGAAGTTGATGGAGAAATGGTATGGATCAAGTGGAATCTTTTGACTTGCGTATCATGCTTTTGAGCAATTTTCCTTCCGGAATGGAGGATTCGAAGGTACACGGTGCATCAAAGGAACTTGCAAGTCAGCGAACATAATCGCCAGTTATCGATGTCGTATACTACTAGTATGTTTTCATGGACGAGTTACCCTTGAAAGTGTATGATAGCTGGCTGCCTTCCTACCTACCGGTATCGTTGCTTTAGTTGTCTCGAATGCTAGCGCTTCACGCGCCAGCGCACGAAAGCAAAGGCGCACAGAGAAAGCCACGCTGGACGCGTTTGCAGATGATGTTGATGATTATCAGCCCGGGAGTGGAGATCCAAGTGTGATTTTCATTCAAGTTACCAGTAGCGCTTTACTAAACTATGGATTTACTATGGTCGCGCAACTCGCGAACCACTCATTAACTCTGGAAGACACCGCGAGCAACGCCCTGCTCCTCCTCCTGCTGACTCGCGAACGAGTTGAAGATCTGCTCCAGTGTCGTCTGCGAGACGCTGTACTCGCGGATGTGCATCTTGGTCTTGACGTCTTCGACCAGCGCGAACATCTTGGACAGCTTCACCTCGTTGCTGCGGCTGCGCACCTTGAAGCGTGCGAAGTCGTTCTGGCGCTCCATCACCTGCACTTGGCCCGATCGGAAGGCGCCAACGAGGTAGTCGTTCAGCTCGTCGAAGCGCGTTTCCTCGACGCACCAGGAGCAGAAGGCCTCGGCCCGGACAAAACCGTCGCGCTCCATCGCGGCGGCCAGATTGTAGCCGGTTGGGTGGGACGCAGTGACTCGCTCCGCAAGCTGGGCGTTACCGAACGCGCGGCACTTGTCTTCCAGTTCTACGGGAGTGACGAACTCGCTGCCGTCGCCGAAGACGTGCTGGACGAGATACTGCAACTCGTCCGCAGTCGGCATGTCCAGCTTTACGTCGAACACGAGACCATCACCGAACCGAGACTTGAGGTGCTGTACACTGCCCAAGCAGCGAAGCCGACCACCAACCATGATACCCACGCGCGAGCACAACGCCTCGCACTCCTCCATGCTGTGAGTGGTGAGCACGATCGTCGACTCCTTGCCGCGAGTCGAAATGTCCGCGATGACGTCCCACATAAATCGACGCGAAACGGGGTCCAT
Source organism: Phytophthora vignae f. sp. vignae (assembly GCA_016169955.1). Classification (NCBI taxonomy): domain Eukaryota; phylum Oomycota; class Peronosporomycetes; order Peronosporales; family Peronosporaceae; genus Phytophthora; species Phytophthora vignae. Next base: position 366,465 of record JABJUM010000056.1, on the reverse strand, counting down.
GCCGGTGGAAGGCTCGTCCAGGAAGATGATGGCCGGGTTGCCGATCATGGCGATGGCAACCGACAGCTTGCGCTTGTTGCCGCCACTGAGACTGCCAGCGAGTTTGTGCTCGAAGTCCCCAAGGTTCAACTGCTGAATCTTCTCCATCACGACGCGCTCCAATGAGTCTCGTGGAATGCCCTTGATCGCACCGAAGAGTTCCAGGTGTTCACGGACGCTTAGCAAGTCGAACAAGGCATCAAACTGCGGGCAGTATCCGATCTGGCGACGAACTTCAATCTGCTGCGAGAGGATGTCGAAGCCGTTGAGCGTGGCTGTGCCGTGGGTCGGCAGGACGTCACCCGTGAGCATCTTCATGGTCGTGGTTTTACCGGCTCCGTTGATACCGAGGAATCCGAAGCACTCACCGCGTTTCAAGCCAAACGAGAGATTGCGCACAGCCACTTTGCCACCCTGGTAGACCTTGCGGAGTCCCATGAGCTTCACAGCGTCTCCGTCGGCTTCACCACTGGCAACTCGTTGTGCTTCCTTCGCGACGTCCACATCGATATCCTGGCTGTCCTCGCAGCTATTGGAGTTTTGGGTGTTGTCCTTAGTCTTTTTCGCAAACGTCTTGGAGTAGTCGATGTACACAGTGAGGCTCATGTATCCGATAGCAGTCATCGCAAGGTAGAGCAGTTCCCAGCCCATGACGTCTCCACTGAACGGGCTGGTCGTGCCGGACTCGCTATACTGGACGCTGTCCCTGTCTGCCGTCACCATACTCATCAACGCGTTGCCCAGATTGAAAAGCGGAGAGAAGCGCCAGAAGAACTTCAGGACGGAGTTGACGTCGGCAGTCGAGCCGAACAAGTCCAGGATGAAGGACGTGATCATGAGCACAACGCCGATCATGAAGTTGAGCACGATCGTGTACGTTTGCGCGGACGCGTGCTCGTTGAACAGGAACGATAGGCAGTACGTGAACGGGCAGATCGCGAGGCCGAAGAGGATGAACAATAGAATCACCGAAGGGAACGTGGCGGACGAGCAGCTGTCGCAGTCCTGGCCCGTCAGAGCAGTGACGTTGAACACGACGATCAAGACCAAAGCGCACACGCCAGGCACCAGGTACATCACGAAGTCCCAGATGTAGTTGGACAGCCAAAATGCCGGCAATGAAACCCCAGACACGAGCTGCTGGTGCTTCGAATTGTGCGACGCCTGCTTCTCCTTGACCAAAAACACCACGATTGACGCCGGCAGGAACGTGAACGCGATGCAAATGAACAGAGATGCCGTAAAGGACGAGTTGGAGCCCAGCACAGTCTCCGTCGCGGCAGTGTTCGGCAGCGGATGATTGTTCACCTTCAGGTTCACCGTCGAGGCCACCGATTCACTCGAGCTGTTTGCTGCGAAGAAACGGTATACCGCCTGGTCCATTAACGCCTTGAAAATCGCCGACGAGTGTGGAGCCGTCGTGTTCGTGAGCACGTTGTAACCAAGCACATTCTGCGTGCTGTCGCCGTACACCAAATAAGCGCCATACTGGCCCTCCACGAGATCAGCACCCTTGCCATATCCACGCTTGTAGACCTGCTGGCCCAATGCAACGCTGTACCCCGTCGCACCACTTGCATTGATGGTTGGATCCGTGTAAGCGACGCCGAAAACCGTGGGGGAATCCGAGTCAAAAGCCGGTTCCGAGATCGACAGAGACTGCGCGCTAGCCCCCGAGTAATAAGACGATGCCATCACATCGCTGCACCATTCACCAACTCCAGATCCGCTTTGGCAGAAGTAGGGCGTCGGCGTCGCGCTTCCGGAGAAAGCGTCCGTCGCCAGGGCCTTGACAGGATCATCATTAATGGACAAGCTGGCTTTCAAAATACCAAGACCAGCCGCGATGAGCAGAACGGGGAGCGCTGCCACGTAGATGAGAGCTTTCTTATCACGTTTGGCATAGCGGAAGCGCTTCAGCAGCAACGCACTCAGGTGTCTCTGGAACATGGACTCCGTTGTGATGATCTCGTCGCATGACTGGTAGTGCTCGCCCGAGTTCGATGCATCCCTTCGCACATTGTTGCCCAGAGTGTGCTGGTTGTTCTCATCGGCCAGCTCCGCCACCTTGATGAACACTTCCTCCAACGTAGTCACGGACACTCCATACGACAGCAGACCCAGCGACTGCAGCTGACGGTCCATCTCGGCGAACATGGCAGCAAAGCTCGAGGAGCTCTGAAGCGGGAGCTGAAACGCGATCTCGCTGCCAACATTGCTTAGGAGCTGCGCAGAGGGGACGTACGAGGTCACGAAATCGGAAACATCCTTGTCATCGCACTTGGCGTCGTCCTTCACGAGGGTCAAGTTGTAGCCTGCGCCGAAGCGGTTCTTCAGGAAGAGCGACGAGCCACAGCAGCGCATCTCGCCTTCGGCCATGATGGCAATCCGGTCGCCCAGGATGTCAGCTTCGTCCATGAAGTGCGTCGTCAGCACCATCACGCGGTCGCTGCGGTTGTTCAGCAGAATCTCCCACGTACTGCGACGGCTGTATGGGTCCATGCCAGACGTGGGTTCGTCCAGGAACACCAGCGAGCTGTCACCGAGCAGCGACACAGCCACCGACAACTTGCGCTTCATGCCACCAGACAAGTCGTTCGGTTTGGAGTTGCGCTTCTCCGTCAAGCCAACCTCGCGGATCTGACGGTCGACCACAGCCTGCAGCTCCTCGTTCGCGTAGCCCTTGATCTGTCCGAAGAACTGGAGGTGCTCCTGGACCGAGAGCTCCGGGAACAGGACGTCGTGCTGGAAGCAAATGCCGAGCGACTGGCGCATCTCGTCCATGTCTTCGTTGATCGACATGCCGCGGTAGGTGGCGTTACCACTGGAGGGGGCGGTCATACCCGTGAGCATGGAGATCAGCGTGGTCTTGCCGGCGCCGTTGTGACCCAGCAAGCAGGTGATCTGATCCTTGTACATGGTGACATCGAGCGCCTTGACCGCCACCTTCTCGCCTCCAGAGACCTGGAACACCTTGCGAAGTCGCTTCACAGTGAGCGCCTCACCGCGACTTTCCTGTTCGCGAAGTTCAGTACTGACTGGTTCGAAGTTGGGGTTCAAGTCCAAAGCCACGGTGTCCATCAGATTGTCGGCCCGGTTCTCAACCGTCACTAGGCGCTGCTTGCGGCTCCGCCAGTACGAAGGCGACACCGGGAAGTACCATTTGAGTGACGTGCCGTACTCCTTGGGTATCACCTTCTCGAAGTACAGACCAAGCACCGTGTAGAGCACTGTATCGACGGCAAACATCATCAGAGCCGTACTGATGCGGTAGTTATCGCTGAGCGTGTCCATCGTGGAGAACTGCACGCCCTCGCCAGTTTCTTCAGCGTTCGCAAGCACGTTGACTCCAAGTGACAGCGCCACCGGCGACAGCAGTGAACCAATCTGTTTTTCCCCTTCAGCCGTGCCTACCGAAAAGCCCTGAGAAACAGCGTACATGGCGAAGAACGCCACCATGCCCACGAAGGCGCCCACACGAGCCTTGCTGAATAGCGTGCTGATGAAGAACGCCAACGCCAAGACGCTTAGTCCAAACAGGAAGAAGAACAGGAAGGTGACGATCAGCGAGCTGTTCGGGAAGAGTCCAACCAGACCAGCAAGCGCCTGGACGACGGCGCCGACAAAGAGGATAGCTGTGTACGTGATGTACCACGTCAAGATGATCGTCTTCTCGGTCACTCCAAGGATCTTCATGAATTCACGCAGACGGAGTTCCTTCTCTTGGATGAGCACCACGAGAATGCGCGAGATCGTGAACAAGTACGCCATGATGAAAACGATCGAGAAGACAGTCGCAACATTCGCGTAGAACGGAGAGCTGGTGTAGTCGTCGACGGGGAATGGAGCGACGGTAGCGCCCAGCACAGACTGTGGAGCTTGACGCAGAGGCATCAGCAGAGTTTCCTTCGTGCTGTTGGAAAGCCCGGCCAAAATGCTCGACACATTTGCTCCACCGAGTGTGCTCATGGCCTCCTGAACCAAACCGTCCTCGCTGAAAGCATTCAGAAGCGTGTTGTCGAGCTCGGACGAGGCCAACGCGGTGGTCTGGGGTCGCTGGCAAAGGCCTGTAGTGGATTGGTTGGCCGAGCTCCATTCGGGCATGCAGGTCACAAAGCGGGTCACGAGAATCTGCAGCGTCATGAAGCCCGTAACGGTGTACGCCGAGTAGTAATCCGTCACGATGTCCTTCTGGAATAGCTCCGCGTCGGACAGCGAGCTGTCCGTGGTAGGCACGCGACCTGCAGAGTCCCTGCCTTCGCCTTTCGTCGCGTTCAGACGCAACGAGTACTCGATGGACGCAAACGTGCCGATGTCGTCCCCCCATGGAGCGGAGTCGAACACAATGGCGGCGAAGATCTTGGGGTTCTCGAGGTTGTCACCATACTCGTCGCTCTTGACGTACTCTGTCAGCGCGTCGTTCGAGTCAAAGAACTGGATGCTCTCCTTGAACGATGGAACCGTAAGAGACTCGCTGGTCGAGTTCAGGAGGTTGACACGCGGGTACCACATGTCCATCGTCTCGGCGAAGTAGTTGCGAGTGAAGGAGTTGTCCGGGGCGATGCCGATCTTGTAAGGCACGACCTTGCCGCCACACTCAGTCGGAATGCTGTAGGGCGACGACGAGTTCATGTCGACGAGTCCTTCGGCCATCACCCCGGTCGTGCACGCAGCCAAGTCGGACGCGGAGAGCTCTTCCAATCGTAGGCCGTCGTCAATGGACTGACGCCCGAGCTTGAGCATCAGGCCGGTCATAGTAGACTCGTGCAGCGCGAACTTGGGCAGATCGGCGTCGACCCATTCGATGGACTGACCCGTGGGCTGGAACAGGTTGTAGCTGGTGCCCGCAGTGTTGTCAGCGTCGTCACTCCACCCTGCAGGAACATCGACTGTCTCGGTGATCAACTTGAGTGCCCCAAGTAGCACGATGAAGAACGTTGGCACGAGGATCTCGCACGCGGTTGCAACGGGTTGACGGTTCTTGATGAGCCAGTTCTTCCACAGTAGCGCCCGCATGAACGTCCAGGACGTGCGTCGCTGCGCTAGGTGCTCGTTGGTGCTCGTCATGAGCTTCTCCTGGAGATTCATTGACGCAGACCAAGTGCGATCGACTGTTTGAATGAAGGTGGGGTTGGCTGCTTAAGTGTGTGCTTGGTGTCGTGTTGAAGAATGAGCCGAGTTCAGCTACATCCGCAACTTAGTGTGAATCGTTCCCTGCTGAACGGCGGTGCGTACCGTACGACCTGCTCGTGGCGCATGCCGAGCATTTTTCGACCTTGGGCTTCGGATATACAGTACAGTACAGGGAAAATGAATAGGCAGTAAGCTTCTTGGTCAGCGTGTTCACGACCTGGAGCCATCTGTTGTCACGTGGAACGTTGCCAAGCGATTTGAAACGATTCGATACACGGGGAAATGACAGAATCGGGCACTATTTCTAGAAAATTACCAATTTCTGCGCAAAGTGACAAAATCTGGCACTCCTACTAATATCTGGCACTCGGTGCAATAACAACTCACCCACGGTACTGTGTGGAACGCACATGCAGCGGCAAAGAAGAACCCCCCATAGCGATGAGGGCCACCGTTGTGAAGGAGTCTTGCCTGCGTCGGTCAGCTCTCGTCGATGCGGATTTCCGACTGGAAAGTTTCATTAGCAGTAGGCCTTCATGCGGGGCACAGTGGATAAGCCATTTGGGGAGGGGGGGGGTCATGACATTAAGCCATTGGTAAGTACTTAAGTAAGATGTAGGGCAGACTTAGGTCCTCTATCCGACACGAGTCTTGCATGATAGCCTCTTTCACGGTGCTGCCACAGCGGTAGCCCCATGCCATCCTTACCACACCGTCAGGGCCACGTCTTACTCCACTGTGAGCTTCTTCACGTCGGCGAGTTGCTACTTTTTGGTGGGCTTCTTCACGGCCGCGGCTACTCATCTTTGCGAGCTGCTCCACGCAGACTGGTTTTCTTCGCGACGGCAGCTTCTGCTCAGCACTGTGCTACTTAATTTCTCTTCTCTACTCTTCTCTGCAGCACCGTGGGTGAGTTGTTATTGCACCGAGTGCAGTAGGAGTGCCATATTTTGTCACTTTGCGCAGAAATTGGTAATTTTCTAGAAATAGTGCCCGATTCTGTCATTTCCCCTTCGATACACGCGACTGCCCCAGCTCGGGCGTGCTCGCGTCGTGCGAGGAGATACATGTATGACCAACGGGGCCTAAGTGAATATTTGTTCGCTATGGGTAGGTGTGTTCGCACGTACTGTAGATTGTATATACACTAGAAAAGGTTGTAGACGTTGCCGGGGCAGCGCGTTGCAAGGTGCCAGTTCAACTCAGCCGACAACTTTACGAATGCCACGACTCGCTGGATATTTGTCATCAAAACCTCGTCGTACCGGTAATCACTCTGACGCGCAGCTCACGGTACACCACCCTACAACATACAGACTCCTACAACACTGTAAAATCGACCTGGAAACACTGAAATATCGGTCGTTTGCAACTGAGGTTAGGTAGGTCGAAAACACTGAAGGAACGGCTGTCAACATTGAAAGGACGGTCTTCACCACTGAATGAATACGTTCTCAAAAAGGTGATAGTTTCTTCACTCTCAATTAGTTGTAGGATGAATAAGAAGGACATTGTTAATGTTTTCGATCAGTACATTGACGGTCAACCGGGCTGGGGTGGCTAGCGTCTCATAGTTCGCGTAGTGCTGAAAGAATCAGAAGATAGTAGTATAGCTGCTCGTTGTTCACGGCAGACGGGTGTTCCAGACCGGCACACACGACAACATAGGCGACGATTAATGGTCCTGTGTAACGGGGTACAATCAAGTGTACCCATTACATGAAGAGTGACGGGTGTCACTCTCCCGAGTACGTGGTACATGGTACCAGTAGCTCCGAAAGCCAACCATTTGAGTTTGTGTGGGCTTTAGTATAGTTAACTTGTAGTTTGTATTGAGCCGAGTTAACCCCTACCAAAATACAGTCAGTCTTATAACCTACTCCTTTGTAGCAAGTCAAGTCGTCCCCTTAAGACCAGGGACACGTGAACGGCAGTTCACTTGGAGTTCGTATACTCCTGCTTCCTCTGTTAAGAAGTGCTGTGTGCCCCGTCACACTTGGTAGCACTCGTAGTCAATCCTACGCCTACGCGGGTAGATTGGTCTACCTGAATCCTCGGCGGCTCAGGTCTGTGAGCCACGATGGACCGAAGTGAGTTTCCTCACTTGACTGACTCGCAGTTCGAGTCAGTGCGGAAGATGGCGGGCATCTTCGGAAGAGATGCCCTCCGGAGCTTGGCGGCGGCGACGCCAGCCGAGCAGGTCGAGCGGGTGAGCGCGTTTGACGAGTACGAACGCGGGCTCATCGCTCATGTGCAGGGAAACCTGCAGGCTCAGATGAGTGAGCCCAGACGGGTGCAGCCTAAGTCTTTGCGGCTAGCTGTGCCTCCGTTCGAAGGGAAGGAAGGTGAGAACCTTCACTTCTGGATCCGGGAGACCGAGATCGCAATGAGCGCAGGTCTCATCTCGGCTGAGAACCTTCGAGTCGCTTTTGCGCTCTCCAATCTTGGCGGACGTGCCAAGACTTGGGCGTATACGCGCGAAGCGATGTCGCCTGGATGCTTCACATCCTGGGCTCAGCTGTGTGAGCAGCTTCGAGCCGCTTTTCTCCCGGCGAACAACGAGTTCCGCCAGCGCTCGCGCTTCCTTGCCTGCAAACAAGGGGAGCGCGAGCTGCACGCGTACGTACAGGAGATGCGCACGTTGGCAGCCTCGCTGGTGGGGAGCCCACTGTCGGAAGACGTCAAGATGATAGTCTTCGTGGACGGCCTGAAGGTCGGTCCTGCGCGCACGCAGTTGTTCCGTGTGCGCACTGCCACTATGGAGGAGGCGATCCAAGTCGCCCTCCAGGAGGAGTACAGCCACAAGCAGGCTGGTGCTCTGGCTGTTGTACAGCCTGTGGTCACTGAGAGCGAACCAGAACCCATGGGTCTGAGTTTGGCTGAACAGTATTCTGTCCGCTGCTATGGCTGCGGCGGACGGGGACACTATCAACGTGTCTGCCCATCGCCAGGGTCTGGGAAGAAGACCTACCCGAAGACCAGAGGGTCAAGGGGGCGCCGACGCCATGCACCGTCAGGTGCTCAAGGGGGACACAACCACCAGTAAGGACGAGGTCCTTGCTGGGGTTGGCCCGAGTCTTTGTCGTGGGTGTACGGAAGGCGTACACCACAGAGACCCGGGGTCCCTTGAGAGCACTGATGCTCGCATCGGTGAAGGACAACGGTGGGTTGTCGGTAGTACACGTAAGTGTACGGGGGTAGTGGTATCCCTTGACATGATTGAGTCTGGGACGTCGCGCGTGTTCGCACGTCGCCAGATGTGTCGGTTGGAATAAGACACAAGTGCCGAGACTCTGCGAGAGTCGAAGCACAAGGGCAGGTCTCATTGACTGAGGCCAGGCCGAAGAAGAACCTTGGGGTCCGCTGTGACCCTGGCTGCCGCGTTCGAGGACACTGGCAGCAATGGAACCGCACATGATCCCGGACATGGACCCGTACATGGTCCCGGACATGGTGCCGAAGATGGCCCTGGGCATGGAACCGTATATGCCCTTGGCCTGGACAAGTATGGCTTGGCCCTGAGTGAGCTGTGCAAACTGCACGGGCTCTCGGTCGAGCAGCGCGACAATGCCTTTGAGGCTAAGTCGGCCCTCTGTGTCTGACAGAGCATTGGTGAGTCATGTTCCCACCTCTGGTCAGACACAAGGGCGTCCGAAGGGACCGCCAGCGCTCTGGATGCGTCGGACAAGACGAAGAAGAAGAAGGGAGGCATCACTGACAGGATGACCAACCGAGGGCTGTTACGCCTGGCATGTGGAGCTGCCTCAAGAAGCAACTCCAGTGCTGAGAGTCATTGCTCGGTATGAGCATTGACAAGGGTGGTGTTCGGTGACGCCACCAGGTGGGTAACCAAGGACCACTGACTCGCGGGTAACTTAGTTCCGCACAAGAGCATGTAATGCTGAGGAGGCCACTCAAGGCATCTCCGGCGTGGGTAACCAAGTACCACGGACGGTCGCCCAGACCTTAACTGAAGAGGAACGCGCTGCACGCGCTTCCTGTGTGGGTAACCAAGTACCACACACGGTCGCCCAGACCTTAACTGAAGAGGAACGCGCTGCAGGCACTTCCTGTGTGGGTAACCAAGTACCACACACGGTCGCCCAGACCATAACTGAAGAGGAAGGCGCTGCAGGCACTTCCTGTGTGGGTAACCAAGTACCACACACGGTCGCCCAGACCATAACTGAAGAGGAAGGCGCTGCAGGCACTTCCTGTGTGGGTAACATAGTTCCACACGCGTCACTCAGACGGAAACTGATTGTGAAGTCGCATGAAGCGCTTCCTGTGTGGGTAACGTAGTTCCACACGATGCGGTAAGGCTCCGCCTGAGCCGGAAGGGGGTCGCGTGGTGCGCCTCCTGCGTGGGTAACTTAGTTCCACGCACGGTCAGTATGACCAGGACTAGTGATCAGGTCACTTGGGTCTCCTCGCGTGTGGTGGATGTCCACACGGAGTTCAAGAAGCCCGTGACACCGTCACGATGTCATAGCCGCACGGTCCTCTTCGAGGCTCCGCACGGCTCTGATTTTAAGCGGGGGAGGAGTGCCCGGAAGCACTTCCTTCCTCCAAGGGCTTAGCATCCCGGTCATCATGGATGACGTTCGACTGGGGGGTTTGGCCGGCGCAGCTGTGGCCATGCGCACAGTAGACGTGGCTTGGGTACATGTCGTACCTGCGGCGATGCATGTTGCGTCGCCGCCGACTCGGCGCATATGGTCGATCACGACCTGGAGTGTGTCTGCAGGAGGGCGACACCTCAATTGACCACATGCAGGAGCATGCTCGGTCTGCCTGCGATGGCCGCGGTCACTGAGCCGCGTTGGGGCAACAAGTGTCCAGGACTCGGTGCCGAGATGGCTGAGTCTGAGTATGCGTGCTTGTAATGCAGCTACTCTCAAGGAAGGACAAGCCGTACGCTGTCATGGGTGTCTTCACCCGTAGACGTGGGTAACAGAGTACCACGTCAAGTCACGCAGACTCAAACTGCATACAGGCTGGTACACACCAAGCCTTGGTCGACGATGTTGACCCGGAGCCCAAGCAAGGAAGCTGCCCGCGCCACCGGAGTCTGCTGGTATAGCGACTCGGCGCTGCAGGGCGGCGCGAGGTTAGGCAGTCAGCTGCTGCCTGACCCACCGGGGTTCTAATCGTAAGTGGGGGAGGAGATCGGAAGTGACCTTCCTCCCGAAGTCTCTGGCATGAGACTTGCTTCTCAGAGAAGCCGGTGTAGTGGCTGCATGGTGCAACCACTCACTAAGCATTGCACGAAGGTGCTGGACCTGATGCGTAGCTGCTTAGGTCCCATGGTCTGGTGACCGATGGCCAGCAGCTTTGGCAGTGGTCACTGCCGCTGCTGGGCCGAAGGTGGCGCGCACATTCGCTGCGGGAAGGCTGCATCTGTCGGGTGAGGACATGGCAGCCGGTCCGCGGCTTGGGCCGCGGACGAAGGCATGTGCGCGTACGCATCGCCATGCCGTAGCTTGATGCTGTTGCTACACTGGACGCGGTACGTCTACCGGCCGGTTAGCTATCTGCATCATGCTGAAGCTCAAGGCTGTGGTTACGCTGGGCGCGGCACGTCTGCCGGCCAGGTTGCCATCAGCCACGAGCATGGGTGTTGTCCACCAGGACGAACCCGAGGGACAGCTCCATGCTGCTGCTACGCTGGGCGCGACACGTCTGCCGACCAGGTAGTCAACGGCAAGGAGCCTGGGTGTTGCCCACGAAGGGTGAGCCCGAACGTGTTGCCTTTGCGGGCATTCACACTTAGCGCGGTGTATACCGTGCTTGTAAGGCGCGAAGCCATACGAGTGCACGTGGCACCTGACGCTCACTGTGCGCGGGGCACTTGGAGTACGCGAGGTACTCGCAGTGCACGCGGCACTTGTCGTGCACGTGGCACTTGATGTGCGCGAGGCACTTGATGTGCGCGAGGCACTAAGGCAGTCTTGGTTCATGTGCTACACGACATGCCTTTGGTGTATGGGGTGGTGCCCCGTACACCGTGCGGTCCGGTATGGACTGTGTGCCATGCGGCCTTACTTGCACACCGACCTGGTGTTGATCGCCGCGACGCATGATGCGATCGCTGGTGACGGAGGCCAGTGTACCTCGCATCATGATGAAGTACCATCGCGGTACCTTGGTGTCGGTAGAAGACACCTCAGCGTTGGCGACACGATGGCCGTGACGCGGGGCAGGACTTTGAACAAGTCCGCCGCGTTGCTCTGAACGATGAGCTGGCTGCGAGCAGCAGCCGTGGTCCCCGGGACTATGACGACGATGAAGCCGATGCTTCTTGGCTTTGGTCAACGTTTGACCTCTGCCCATGGGTCGTGCTGATGAACTCGGACGACCGACACACTACACCGTGACGAAGCGCGGTCCTGTCGGACCGCTGTCATGGCCGGAGATGAGCCGCACAGCTCTCTCTGTGGTTACGCTACGCGCTGACCGGAGAGGTGCCGTCCCTCGCGGGAGGTACCGCCGCACGAACGTGCCAGCAGGGCCCAAGGGCCATGGTCTGCGAGAGGAACCGCAAGTTTGGAGGCACATGCATCCCGTGCCGAGGCACTTTGCGCCTGCTAGCGCTGTGCATACGGCCACTAGAGGCGTCGGCTTTGATGCCTACATCGCCGAGGGCAGGGAGGTGCCGCGCGGGGTGCCCGCTGCGGGCACAAGTCACTGTGGGTGTGACAATGAGGCGCGCCAGCCTTGCGGCGGCGGCGCCCGAGAATCCGACCTCTGGGAGTTCGGATTCTCTCGGAGCTGATTGGAGAATCAGATGTGATTCTCAGATAAGTGGGGGAGGATGTAACGGGGTACAATCAAGTGTACCCATTACATGAAGAGTGACGGGTGTCACTCTCCCGAGTACGTGGTACATGGTACCAGTAGCTCCGAAAGCCAACCATTTGAGTTTGTGTGGGCTTTAGTATAGTTAACTTGTAGTTTGTATTGAGCCGAGTTAACCCCTACCAAAATACAGTCAGTCTTATAACCTACTCCTTTGTAGCAAGTCAAGTCGTCCCCTTAAGACCAGGGACACGTGAACGGCAGTTCACTTGGAGTTCGTATACTCCTGCTTCCTCTGTTAAGAAGTGCTGTGTGCCCCGTCACATCCTGCGTGGAGGTGTTGCTTGGCGCATGATGGCGTGCTATCGGACGAAGTACACCTGACCATGCTACCTTAATAAACACAGCCACTTGCTGTGTTATGAAAACACGGTAAGTTGTCTGTTCTCGCAGCCGAGCCGAAAACCGAATAAGAAGAGGATGCAGTGACCGTCCTAAAGGATATTAGTGCTTGGTATGTATTAAGTAAGCGCTAAAGTGCAGTGACCTCGAATCACAGAAGACCAATAACTTCTCACCAGATTGATCGACGTTTTCTACAAGCTCGAGCATGGATCTAGGACAAATATCGATGACAGGCTCCATCGAGTCGTTCTTGTTCTTTGAGCGCCATCGTTTTAGATACCCTTGTACATGAGTCACCAAGGACGCTCGGCCCCGCAAAGAGTGCTAAGGTGTGTGAAGACCACATGCGGAGCTATACCGGGGTTCTGAAGTGGTATATCGTTGTAACGAGCTTCTTATCTTGCCCAGATCGTGGGGCAGATCGTGTTGCTCCGCTGCGTCCGTTCGCCCGTCCGACTGGAAGTCAACTCCGCACTGGCAGACAGCGGCTAACTGAGCCACTGCGCCGGATCGCTCGTACTCACACGAACGAATCCTATTTATTAAAGAGGCTAGATTACTCGATAGTCCTCAAGTAGCTCGTAGCTATTAGCCCACAGCCAACAACTAGAACTAACCACACAGTCAATACAAAGAGAGTTCACCCACGTGCGTGAGCTACTAACCCCGCACTCGTTCGTCAGCACCACAGGGGCTTGCACACCCGAGCAGCTTCGCCGTCCACAGATCCCACGCGCGGTACGTACGTGGCTAATGCCGGACTCTCGTGTCCGTCACCCGCTGGCACCTCACGTCGCCTGCGACCCAACTAACCACTCGACTGCTTCCACCCGCTGCAGCCACTCGTTCGTCAGCAACAGCAAAGCACCCGTCGGCACTCCACCGTCACTCGTCCACTCAAGCAGAAGGAGCTGCTGCCCCTCGTTCGTCAACCGTGAGAGCTGCTGCTCTCGTTGTTCGTGTTCCGTGACCTGTCGCCAAGCCACCGAAGTCGTGCGCGCTCACTTGTCGTCGAGCTCGCTCGTTGCCGCCCACTTCTCTCTCGGGTCGCTAATTGTGTTCTGCCCCCTTGGCCGCAGATTCTGTTCTGCCAACCCGTCGCGTTCGTATGCAGCAACCAAATCCTTCTCCGATAGGATCGCCGTCCTATCATAGCCGATGACCTATTATAGGCCGTGGACAACGTAAATTGCCCCCTCCCTTCGGTCTGAACCAGAAGAGCCGACCGCCGGACAACGTAAATTGCCTCCTCCATTTGGTCTTAATCGCTCGCACTTAACCGGAAGACACCGTGAATTGCCGTCATTAGTGTGTGCACACCAGTTTAGTGCTGATCTCCGGTTGCTCGTTCGGGGTGCGACGGGTCGGAACCGTTCCTCGTCCGAATCCGGTGACCCTCCATCGTGAATCCGTACCAGCTGCTCTCGCTCGCCACGTCCGACTCGCCGCTCGACTCGTACGGCAAGCTGCCGCTGTTCGCCTCCTCAGTCACCATGCCGTGACCGCCAACTGCCTGCGTCCTGTTACATCGTGCACCATCTCCTTCGCTTCGTCAGTTAGACCTCGATTAGCTTTTGGAGAATCCCCGCCAGTGCCCATCATGGTGTGTCCTGCCTGTGGTTGGTTGTGGTATATGTCCAGGGGGACCTATAACGTAGCTAAAGGGTTAACCCTTTATTACCCTTTTAAAAAATACAAAAAGCGCATCAGTATCATTTCTTGACGCAGCCACATCCACCGAATAGAGGAAGGTTGATAAACAGAAAAAATGATCGGATCCTTTCAATCATACTTATCTGTCTCACCAATTTATAGGGGTTTCATAAAACGGGGCATATCTTTGCTGGTATTTCATATTTTTGAGCAGTGAGGTCTTACAGAAGAAGAAGATGTGTTCGATTACCGATTTATCTGACTTCTCAATTTATGTGAACTAATGTGCTCATTATTCGACAACAGTGCGGAACACCACACCAGAGCGGGATGTTAAGTGTAATTGTACATGCCGAAGCTTGAATCTGTTGTCATGTCTGCTCATGAAATCGTAGCAGAACTTCTTGTTTCACTTTGTCGTGCGTGGTTCCGTCTGAGGGGCAGCTCGGATCTCCAAATATTGTTCCCCAGTGGGAGCGAAACCTGTCCTTCACCACTTCTGGGTCAGTGGAAATCTCACCGTCTCCCAGTCGTGTTGAGTTTATCGGAACAGAGCGTAGTTGAGTTTTGGGGGTCGGAAGAAGGCAGAAGATGAGTTTCCATTTTTGAGGCGTGGAAATCGAAAGCCGAGTCCTGCTGTAGTCTGTACACGAACTCCTTGGTCTCTGCGCACACTGCCTTAGCTTCTTGATAGCGCGTCTTTGTTGTCTCGGATGGGGACTCGGCAAACGCTCGCATACATTCTTCAAGCCGCAATTCCGCTGCACTTAATCCTTGGTCTTTCTGAAGTATCATCACACTCTGCAGTGTCTGAAGTTGGCTGGCCATTCTTTTTTTTCAGCCTTCCCATTCAAGTCCGGGGTTCTGCGCCTCCACAATATCAGGAAGGAGATGTTCTGCTTCAGTCTTTATTGCTTCTCGAACTAGTGGACACTCCAGCAGTTTGGACGGTAATCGCCAATATCCTTTACCTTTTTGCTGTCTAGCGTGGTTCAGCGTGACATAAACTGCTCCGATAGGAGACAGCAGTCGAGCCGGTTTTTCCGAGGGGGTGGTCCAGTGAACAATAGTAAGGTTTCGAGCTCAGCACTACCTTCACTTTTCCTTCACACAGTAAAATGCACGGGTAGGGCTAGTGAAAATGCAGTTGACGTTTCGAGCAGCAAATCCCGCGAAAACGCATACACCCGTCGGACAACGGCTGGTTTGTGGTCAATACGAGAATTGCAACGCGGCGCGAAGCACCAAGCACCTCTTACAGCAGCAAGACACGGAGGCGGCCGCGCGTACGCCTTCCTGCGGCATGCAGATAACGCAGGAAGAAGCTCTAGAAATCCTGCTGGTTCTACTAGCATTCAACCAGGAGGATGCATGGGTTGCTATGCAGGAGGCGGGATTGTTCGACACTCCAGAGCGACCCCTTATACCCGACGTGCGCTTCGAGCTGAGCTCGTACGGAGACGCCAACGCCACCAAGGACTTTCGCTTCGACGTCAACGGTGTCAAGCTCCTGGCCAACCTGTTGGCGCTTCCAGCTACAGTGATCACGGACGAGGGTGACCGCTGCGGCCACGAGGAGGCATTGGCGATCATGTTGCACCGACTTTCCTACCCTCGCCGCCTCCACGACATGATGGTCAAGTTTGGGCGCTCCACATCGGCGCTCAGCCGTATATTCTTGTGGATGAGTACGTAAGCTGTGGGTGCTTCTGTATTGCTACACCAAGATACTAACTGACATGTCTGTGCAGTTGATTATGTAGATCGGCGATACAAGGAAAAGATGTATTTTAACTTGAAGCTAGTGCAAGCAAAAATGAACGAGTACTGCAGCGCAATTGAAAGCCGAAGCTCAGCTCAAGGGGTTTTTGCATTTCCCGACGGAACCAAGATACCAATATGCCGCCCGTCTCCGAGGCGTGGTCACAGTTCCGAAAATCTGCAGCGACAAGTATACAGCGGACACAAGCGTGTCCACTGTATACTATTTCAAGGTAATATTAATGTACTGTTAGGTGTTCTATTGTCATCGACTTACCCTAATAATATTGCGTACAGGTCTAACTACTCCAGACGGCCTTTGCATCCACTTCTTTGGGCCGTACGAAGGTCGGCGGCATGACACAACGGTGTTTGCTGGGAGTGGTATTTTGCAATACTTCGACAAGCATCCCATCTTTGAAGGCAAGGCAATATTCGGCGACCCGGCATATTCTGTTAGTAAGTATGTGGTGACTCGGTTCAAGAGCGTTGTGCAAACGACACATGAACGCGTCTTCAACAAGGAGATGAGTGCTATTCGTACGGCGGTGGAGTGGAATTTTGGAATTATGAAAAGGGTGTGGGCTTTCATAGATTTTAAGAAGAATCTGAAGCTTCGCCTCAGTCCCGTGGGCAAGTTTGTCCGTGTAGCCATGCTGCTGACGAACTGTCAGTGCTGCTACTACGGAGGGGATCAGATTAGTTCCTTCTTCAAGTTGACCCCGCCAACACTACGAGAGTACTTAGAGACAGATGAACAGTAATAGACGGTAACCAAGGCAAACGTTTATTGCTCCTCAATTTTAAGCTTCCTAGCTTCTCTTAGCAAGGATCTCCAGCAACTGCATGAAGCGTGTCTCCGTAGCTTGACGGTCGAGCCTCTCCTGCTCCCACTGCTTTTGACGAGCCGCCATTTCTTGCTCCTTCTGCTCACGAAGCAGATCCACCAGCTTGGCAAACTTGTTGCCTTTTGAAGGGCTATTGCTTACCTCATCGTGCTCATCATCTCGCTTGCGTTTGAGTCGCTCAACGGCCAAACGCCGAATCGCTTCACCCGCGCTTTCTTGAGCTGCAGCTTTTTCTGCCTTGATCTTTTTCTTGTTTGCTTTTTCAATCTTGCTGTCTTCGAGTTTCGACAGCAACTCGTCGAGCAGAAAGTCCTTCTCGGTGTGCGACTCAGTCACACCTGACAGGCGAGCTGACTCAGAGTTTTTCTTCTGCGCAATAGCTGTAGTTATCAGTTAGTGTGCAATATGTTTTACCTCGCAGCTTAGAGTTAATTAAGTAGCTTACCTAGTAAGGCATTCACGCGGTTTTGAGCCGTCTTACCACTGAGATTCTTTCTCAGGAAATCCGGGCAAGCTGCCAGCGTTGCGGCCAAGGCGTTCCACGCGTCCATCACCTTGCCATGCTCGTGACGAAAGGGTTCGTCCGCTAGGGCTTGCTTGAGGAGCATCACGTCCTCCTCCTCTGAAAAGTTTCTGCGCTTGGTTGATTCCGCCATATCAACTTAAGAAATGACAAGTCAAAGGGGGATCCTGGGCACTGAAGCCCTCAAAATGGATGGCAGTGGTGAGGTGAAGGTAGTGCTGTAAAATCCGTACATTTGCTGTTTCCACCAGAAAATGACGAGGCAGAGTGTGGAAAATTTATGTTTTAAACACAAATCTGATGGTAATGGTCGTGAAAACGGTTTTCGAAATCTCTCTAATCTCTGTTCGGGATGGTACAGTCTCCAACAGGCGACCACTCCAATGCTGGCTAACCATTCGATTACAGTCTGCCTTGGACGGTTGTGTCTTGTAGATGCTATTACCGAATCCCTCGTCGGATCTAAGGTAACATTAAGATTTTCTGCCGATGCGCCTCTAAACAGACAAACACTGTGTAAGAGCACGATATGGGGATCAAACAGTAACCACGACCTGAGCGATGTGGCTGGGAGGCGGAAAGATTGCAGATGAGTGCAGGCTGCACTTGGAGCGTCTCGTGGGCTTCTTCACTCGGTGGTTGTGTTCTAAATATGGGTGATCCAAGCTGCTGGCCGCCGATAAGAGCCGAGGGCTTCTTCATACGTACCAAGAGTGGCTTACTCCCGAAAAAGGCACTTTTGACCTTCGACCAAAAGGTCCATTTTCTGCCGATGCGCTTGTAATGTAAAGTGTACAGCCAAACACTGTGTAAGAGCACGATATGGGGATCAAACATTAAACTTAGCATTGATGAGATTACTTCGCAGTCGTATCAGCACGCATGTTATGCGTGAGCCCCAATATCATACGAGTTGCGAGTAACTCCAATACTCAGTTGCTGTTGCCGGCCATCAGTACTGCTAACGGTTCTCCCACCTTGCTGGAGTATTGCGTGTAGCGTTGGAACGCGCTTGACTTCCAGCGACACTGGAGTTTGATCGTCGTCGAATCCACACCGTTTGCGATCAGTGCAGTGGCGCCACCGCTGCGTAGCGAATGACATGAAACAAACGCGTCGAGGGTCTGTCCCGATGCCTGCCGCTGCCGCCTTCAGAACTTTGGACAACTCTTCAGCCTTGAGCTTTCGTGCCCTGCTGAACGAGCAGAGTGCGTCATGCGATTGTAAGCCATGTCGTTCAGCCAGCTCTAGGAGCATGGCCGCCCCTAGCACGGGGCACACCCGGGCATGGCCGGACCGTGATAGCGAGCGTGCCGTGTTGATACCTGCTGATCTGTTTTGCTTCCTCGCAAATTGATCACTGCGTACGACGCACTGGCGATGGTGCGCGCGGGGCGGCCTGACGCTTCGTACACCTGCACATCGCGTATTTCTAATGCATATCGGTGCCTTCCTCCTTTGACTGCGAGATACTCCGAGCTTCTGAGAAGATAGAAGAAACCCCGCAACGCAGCCCCAAGAAAGAGGCGGTGCTGGGGGTTTTCGTAGTTGATGTTCTCTGCAATCCACTCGAGCATGGCTGATAAAACGGGGGCTCTGGGTTCGGACGCTGGGCTTAGTCGGCGCATACCCGCGAAGGCAGTGGCATGGCTGGTCGTAATTGCTGGTTCAATACCGGCGTACACACGATCAAACCACTTAACACGGCTAACTTGGGTGTGAATGGTGGAAATGGCTCTTGGCTGAACGTTTGACGACGCAGCAGACCATCGATCGATGGCAAACAGCACCAGTTGGAGAGACTGCGCGACTTCGTCGTTTTGGGGTAACCATGGAGAACGTCCGAGCTGGCGACTGAAGGCGGTCCATTGACCCCAGGTCGCGTTGTATTGCCGTCGGGAGGTATCGGCGAGGGTGCGCCGTTGAAAGGCGACCAGTTGCCGTCGTAGGCCTTCCTCACGGACTGGGGTACCTGTACCTGCGTCCAAGTATGCGTTAGACTTAGCCATTTTGCCAGCATCGGGTTGGACCATGCGCGCGACCCCAGGTCGATTGGCCGATCCAGCAAGATGGCCTGCCGAAATGTGGACACCCCATTCAGCTTCCACAGCGCCGAATACACGGTTCATTTATTGAGAAAATATGTTGGTGCTCGCGAGCTTGTTACACCACGCAACCGCCGTCGAGTTATCGATCCACATGCGAACATGGGTCAGGTAGGACAGGTTGCCGACACTCCACAGTTGACCCCAGCATAGCACTGTCAGCAGCGCACTGAACTGCTCCCGCACGTTAATGTTGAACAGCCCACTTTTGATTAGGACTATTCGGTGGCGTCGAACTCGACGCGAATGAATTCGCGTAATGCTGGATTCAGTACGCACAGGCCTTTGTCGCTGGAGTCCATGTACAGATGGACATCGGGATCAGGTAGCTCACAAAAGTACGTTAATGACACACCGCTGAGCCGCCCGTAGCGCAGGATATGTGCGAACCAAGCCAGATCCAAATGAGCTTCCCGAGTTAAGCGAACCGCTTGACCTCTGGCAGAGCGTTCCACAGCACCGCCAACCTCTGGAAGAACGGCTTCGCAGGACGGATACACGAACACACATGGCGTAGACTACGCAATAATTGAGAGAGCGTCGTTCCCGTCGTTGTATTCGACGCCTGCATGGCTTGGACCCGGTTTAGAGCCTTCTCGATCTTAGCCTTCGGCATTGACACAGACATCATTACTGAGTCCCATTCCAAACCTAGCGCGACAAGCTTGGTGGACCATTCGCTGAACTTTTTGTCGTTGATGGCTCTTGGGCCCAACACGGCAGTCATGGCCAGTCTGATGGCGCTGTCACAGGCTTGGAGGCGACTACCGGTGTCATGCTCCACTAGAACGTGGTCATCCACCCAGTCGAAACAGAAAAATGGCTTTGAGTCTGGATCGGTGGGGTTGAGCGTGCTTGGGCTCTCACGGCGAACGAGATACGAGATAGCTTTGCCGAATACGCAATAATGGGCAGCCGACCCTGTCCAACCAAAAGGCAGGGATAGATCGATCACCACTACGTCGTCTTCGAGAATTGCACCAGCGAAAAATGCACTGGCTGACTCGAACACGTGCACGTTCTTGTATGCCGCTTTGACGTCTCCTTTCATCAGCTTGATTGGAGTGTCGGGGTCCTCCTTACGAAGTTGCACGATTCTACGCGCGATGACGTTGACCAAATCGTAGACGAGTAGCGGGATGCTGTCTTGGTTAGACCAAGCGTTGCTTGACGCTCCTCTGGGAAACGACAAGTCATGGATCACTCTGGCTTCGACTTGGGGATCCGTGTCAGCCTTTTCGGCACATCCGAAAGGACTGAAATGCAACTTCCATCGGGATGCCGCTTTACGGGACACCACGAGGTAGGTTCCTTTTTCTTGGCCGCCACGAATGCTCCGAATGAGGGCATTGTGAAAGACCGAGGCGGATTTGTGGTTCGGGACTGGGTTGCTTAAAAGAGTGCCTTCAACGTGGAACGCGTGCTTGACTCCGTAGGACGCCGAATCGATTAGCTGGCGAACGTGAGGGTATCCATGTAATAGCCAAGAATACAGATCCGGTGTCAAGGCTTTGTTCGGCGCGGGGGAAGCGGGCGTTTGGCCCCGTACGAGTCGTATTGTTTCGATCAAGGACGTGTTACGAGCTCCGATATTGCACGTATACGATCGAGATCGAGCTAAAAGGTCTCGACTGTACCCACTTGCTGCGACGAAGCGGTGACAAACGGGGGCCGAACGTCTGCCTGCTCGAACGCATCGGCCAGTTGTTGACGGCAGCTGCGTTCTGTGGCTTGAGGTTGTAGCTCTAGGTGTTCAATTACTCGTGCCACGACGTCTCGATGGCCGACGCTTGCGCTTCGGATACGTGTCGACGGCACTTGAACCCGTCATTGCTGGTCCGACAGTGGGCGAACTCCGCCGAAGTGCTCTCAAATGTAATTTTCGACGGCATCCGGGAGTGACGGAGGGTCAAACTGCGCTAGGTAGCCTTGGACGCAGCGGTCCTTGCTCTTGGAGGGACATCCTTGGACTGAAACATACCGCAGACAGAGCTGACGTCCAAACTTTTTCGGCACTTGGATTATCACATCTACAGGAATCTTCTTGTCACGTCGACGAGGAGTCACTCCCGAGTATGCGTCCGAGCTTCTATCTCCAGACTGAGGTCGTGCCGCTCCTGGTCGTTTAGCGGTACTTGCAGATCCACCGGCTGCCGGCGCTCGTGTACGGTTGCGGGCTGCCTTAAATAGTAGACCGGCTAACTCAGCATCTTGCATTGTAAATCGCTGGTGGACGGCGGCTCGCGTGTTCGAACCCGTACGAAGGTCATTAACGACGGCTCGCCGGTAGGCAGCGAAGAGATTTGAAAACCAAAACGCGAGGATGCCGACTTCGTGCGAGCTCCAGGGTGCAAAATCGTTGAGTTGCTCACCAAAGGCCTTCGCGGCGGTAACAAACTCAAGCGTGACGACGTCAAAGAACTCTTCCGCGAAGACATTCAGCACGTTCAGAGCCTCGGTCAGATCCGAGTACTCGGGGTTGTCAGGCGTACTTGGCAGCTCCACTTTTGCCGAGTAATTCCGCATGTTCACTGCTTGAGCAAACTTACGGTCGAGCTGGTTGTTCAAATCGAAGCGCGGAAAATGTAAAACCGAGAGATCGCATACTCCAAACTCCAAATCGTAAAGGCGCGTCGCAATTGCAGGATGAGCCAGAAACTTGGTTGAGTCCGAGGTGCGCACATAGTCCATGTACGTATCGGGATCCTTACCTATGTATGCCGGTGCGGTGATGGCGTCGTGTACTTCTTACTGCGCTTTCGACGGGCGGAAACCATTTTTTCTTGAGTCTCCATGGTTGGTCACGGGGACGAGGTCCGAGATGCTGGCCATCCGGGAGAGCTGTTGTTCCGGCGTCGGAACGAGCGATGCGCTGCTCATGTTAGGTGCTCCGACCGTAGGCGATGTTAGTTGTAGTAGCTGCTGGGCGTACGTGGCCAGTAGCACTGGATGCGGTACCAGCAGCTGCAAAATGGTTTGTACTTGTTCGGCTGAAGGGTATGCACTTGCTGTCGCCGCGGCTGGAGGATTCACGTCACCTTCGGTCGCATCCTGCACTGGTGGTGCCTGTGGCACCGAGGTCCGGCGCCGCTTTGGGGGCGGTTGGTCATTGACGAGGGCATCGAGAAGGTCCGTGAAGCGCGATGCCTGCGACTCCCCGTCGGACTCCTCGCCGGTCGAAAGACCGCCGGCCGAGTTAACACTGGCTGATGGTGTACGCGACCTGTTTGGCATTTGTGGACAGGCCTTTTGAAAATACAGTTGCCGTAGCTTTTTTAGCTGCATCACTAATAAGTTATTCCGCGGACACACCAAGGTCAGAGAAATAAATTATTCTGTATATTGCAACAATTCCAACACAAGATTGCTCACGGGCTCCGACCATTTGAGCTCTTGGCTGCTGATTTCGAAAGTGAGACTCAAAAAGAGGGAGGCGGCTGCTGGCCACTCAGTACGAAGCTTGCAAGAATTAATTTGTGGTGTAGCATTTGTGTGTAGTACCCTGGTAATTAATATTCCAGAAACTTGAACATAGACGATGGTACCTTCCCGCATGCATCTATGCGCACAGTGAACAGAAACACTGATTTCACTTGACTTAGTCTTTGTATAGGCAGTGATAGAGGCAGGCTCACAAAGAGATCCGAGCATACAAATTTCAAGTATAAAAAAATCTTATGCTGTATTTATACAGCTTAGATTTCAAATCTATCCTATCTGGATGATTTGCTAACACATCTTATACAGCGCACCGGGTTGAAGGGGTTAACCACTATGGTAAGGCAGGGGGTTGCGGCGTCTAGAAATGCAGGCGGAGACCCAGAAACGCAAGAGAAGTAATTACCTAGAAAAAAACGTATTTATTTGAAAAATGCTTTTTATGACTGAAAAATACTTTGTAAAAAGTCAAGCCGTAAGTTATTCCACTTTTTTCAGGATCGCGTAAAATAAATTATTCCGTATTAATATTTCCGTATATTTGCCGT
Source organism: Phytophthora vignae f. sp. vignae (assembly GCA_016169955.1). Taxonomy (NCBI): domain Eukaryota; phylum Oomycota; class Peronosporomycetes; order Peronosporales; family Peronosporaceae; genus Phytophthora; species Phytophthora vignae. The sequence goes on along the minus strand of JABJUM010000056.1, from coordinate 343,214 downwards.
ACAAACTTTTATTCGGAAGGCCTGTTTGTGGACGCGCTGCGGCCATAGGTTCACTGCTGCTTGAACGTATAGCGTTGTCAGTAGCGATCTCCGTGACCGTCCGAGTGCTGCGGCGCGTGTTGTAGCCACTGCCTCGGAAAGTTGGGATTACCGGGTCTGCAAAGGTCGCGCCTAGCATCACGTTGGCCGGTACCGACCAGTTGCCGTCCTTGTAAAATGCGAAATTGACGACATCACCGAGCTGGAGAAGTCTGTCTTGGCCAGATTTCGGGCACATCGAGGGAATCAGGTCCGACGTCTGTGGTAATGTTGCTTGCGTGACCACGTCGGTGTGGAGAAGCACCGAATAAGAAATCCTTCTCGAACGGAAAGTGTTCTCCGAGAAAGGTGGCAGGGCCGATCGACAGGAGTAGATCGACAATCGATCAACGATCGAGAGACAGGCCGCACAGATCAGACTGGGGATGAGGATCAGTGAGAGATCCTGAACGATCAAGTGACGCCGGCGCGTCGGGCACGACATATGCGGAGGTGGATCACGTTCTATCGATCCCTGACGGATGTCCAAGATCGGCGTAGACGCAAGCCCCTACCGGAAGTAAGCACCGGTGATCCGGAACGGCCAAGGACGGAATTAGGCAGATTGATGGCGAGCGACAATGCGCTCAAGTCCTCGATCGAGAGTCGATCGGGATCGCCGATCGGCCATGATGGGAAGCACAAGAAGAGCGAAGATAGGACAGGAATCCAGTTGTTGTTTAGTTGTAGGATGGTAGACAAGATGGTAGCAGTAGAGAGAGATGCCAACTAAACATAAATCAGAAGAGCTTTTGCACAGAAGACCACAAGTCCCCTCAAGTCACCAAGTCCCAGGAACTGCATTGGCCTCGGCAAGTGTCGACACCTTGGGTAGTGAACTAGCGGTACGGTTAAGACTGGATTAATACATTGGCCAGCTTGACCTGCTCTAGCGATCTATCTCTTGTGTGCAAGTCCTCGATCGACCGGATACAGCTTGGCCGGCGATCGTTCTCCTCTCGATCAACCTCGATCCCGCTATAGGAAGCGGCAAGCAACTCAAGGAAGGAAGGAACACACCCGGAAAGGCAACTACAGGCCTTGGATCGACTCCAGGCCGGCCGATCGCAGCGAATAACCCTCGATCGGAGCGTATACTCGGACGCAGAGCGAAGATTCCCGCGCTGCTCCACGAACTGTCCCCGCGTCACGCCAAGACACTCGATCTTCACCCAGTGCTGCATCCTCGGAGCCCCGAGAGAGCAGATCCAGCCCGCCGACGGGTACACAAGGTGAGAACAAGTTCAGCCGATCACGGATCGTTGGGGGACCCCCTCCGTTAGTCGGTGTCTGGGCGCTGGTGGGAAGCTCGATCCAGCCTTAACCAGATTTTGGCTGATCCCGCTACACCACAATGGTGCGCGTGCCCGGATCTCTTGGGGACTCCGGATTTCACCGTGAGCCCGCAGAAGATGCGCAAGTGAAGAAAGAACCAGGGGAAGAGGCGTCGTCGGATATCGGATCGACGGAGACGCTGCTGAACAAGACGAGATCCGCGGATCGACAGAGTGCTCGGAGGACTTCTGTCGACGGAATCGAGGGCGATCTGGAGACAGATCTAGAAGACAAACCTCAACATCCTCCCCAGGTCCCTTCGGGGACCCCGGTGGATCTCGGTGCGAACCGAGATTCACTAACAAAACAAACCAAAGCTGGATCGGACCGATATGCATTCGCAGACTCGCCGATCAGGCTCGATCCCGACTACCTGGACGCGATCGTAGACAAGGCCCAGATCGCGCGGAGGAAGCTGAGAGCGCCTGGCTTGGACGACGAAGATCCCGGATCGCTGGCGCCCGACTGGTCTGAGGCGGACTTGGAACGTCAGTATCACCTGAAGGAGCTGCGGGACTTCTTGCGTCAAGACCCTGTCATGGTGATCGTGCGGCCGAAGCAGATCGGCGACCCGAAGGGCCCGATCTCGGCCCCCCGCGCGACGGACAACAAGTTGTCGGCGATGAAGAACCTGCTCGGACTGCTGAAGGAAGCCGGCTTCGTAGCTGGCGCCTTCGAGGCGAATGATCTCTTCGATCTAGATCTGGACGTGATCCAGACGGCGATCCAGACATTGGTCGACAAGCTGAGACCTCTGGTCGACGTGATCGCGGACCGTCCGGACCCGAAGGCGCCAGATCTTGCGTCGCCAGCACCTGTGTCGTCACCGCGGGTGGAATCTACAGGGTACCGATCGTCATCTCCCTGCGTCTCGGCAGCCGAACATGTATCGGATACGTCGTCTGAGCCTCAGCGTATGTCTCTGGGTCCTTCCGGATCGGCGATGTGGGAGGCCCGATCGCGTAGTCAACGCCAAGAACGCACGCGATCAGGATCTCGGAAGCAGAAACCCAAGTCGGCCGATCGCACCACCAGTGCTACCGGATCGGATGAGTCGAACGGCAGATTGGAGTCCTACTTTCAGGCTGCGATGGCCAGATTCTTGAGCGAACAACAGGCCGCGGTGGCGACACCCGCTCCAGCGGTCGACGATAATGTGGGATCACGAGACGTGGAGATGGAATCAGCCGGATCACCAGATCAAGACGGCTCGCAGTGGGAATACGACCCGGACGACATCGATCTACCGAGTTCGGCCCCTGCGGTGGTGGCTACCGCTACCTCGGGATCCGCTGGGTCCTCCCTGATCCAACGTGTGCGGATCTCAGCAATGTCCGATCTGAAGGAATTCAGCGGCAAGGATCAGGACGAAGATCGCGCCCGATCGTGGATCAGCAAGGTGAAATCGGCCTTCATGCGCGATCAAGCTGCGGATGACGAGAAGTGCCTGGCTTTTGCAGATCTGCTGACAGGACCGGCGAAGAACTGGTATCGCCAGCTGGGCCGATCGACACGGAACAAGTGGAGCGATCTGCTCCGGAGTTTCCAGATCCAGTATTGTGGCCTAGGAGTGTCAGTGGCTTGGCAGTACTATCACTCTCGCAAACGATCGGATGAATCGCCGCTGGATTACCTCTATCGACTGAATGTGGCGGCTCTGCGTGCGAAATTGAAGATCAAGGATGGAGATTCCAAGGCCCGTCGAGAACATGTCGAACATTTTATTGAGACCTTGGGCGATCATGAACTGGCCGATCAGCTAACCCTACTTCGGCTTGCGGACGCGGATGATCTGGAGGAAGTCCTACGCGCTCGAGAACGCGCGAAGAGCAGACAGAAACGATCTGCCTTCGGATCGAAGTATCGCCAGAAGGTTCCGACCTCAGCACCAGCAGCTGCGACCAAGCGGGCGGTGCGTGCAGTTCAGATCGCGAACCAGGAGTCTGGATCAGACACCGGATCGGACGGATCGGACTCGGAAGGTGACCTACGTCGCGTCTACCTAGCGTCGGCTGAGGACAAGTCTCGCCACACTGGGGGCGACACGACGAAGCAGGATCGAAGCACCCAAGCGCCGATCGTCCATGACTCACCTCGATCAGACCCAAGATCGCGATCGGCGCCGGATGGATCGGACCGATCAAGCCGCTGCTCACACTGTGGATCGCGGAAGCACACGGATCTGGATTGCTGGAGACGTTTGACGTGCGAGAAGTGTGGAAAGCGAGGACATCCGGCGGATCGTTGCCTGTTCGTATGCCGCGGATGCGGCGAGCTGCATGAGATGGGCAAGTGTCCGATGGAGGAATTCTACAATCAGATCCGTCAATGGTTCAACCCGGTGAAGCACGCAGGCATGTTGCCCGCGATCGCCGAGAAGATGTTAAACTAGGACGCTCGCCGGGTTGGAATCCGGTACGAGCCGAGCGTTCTAGGTATTGCATCTATGCATACGTGAACAAGAACACGGTAGATCGAGTAAGTGGACGGACTGATCTACGCGGTAATACATGTGATCTGCATGCGAAATCTGCCGCCAAGGTCTTGAGTCTACATCGATCGGACGACTTCAACCGCTCTGACGCCGAAGTGCCCTTGGATCTCCAGTCTGGTGAAACTCGGGGTTATTGGAAGCAACGCAGACCGGAAGAATGGTTCAGGCCAGCTGATGGAGAAGTGACGACTGAGATCCCGAAGCATGATCGTGATCGAAGTCTGCCTCGCGTCAGCGAACACCGCCGATCTGGTGAGGTGGTGACCGATCTACTTCCTGGAGAGTCCAGGGGGTATTGGAAGCACCATTCGCCAGGTAAGTGGTTCCGTCAGGCCAAGATCACTGGCAAGATCAACAATGAGAAGTCGATCTTACTCTTAGACACCGGCGCCGAGGTGTCCATCGTGGACACCGCCTTTGCTCGTAAGGTGGGGTGCTATGTCGACACGAGTCAGAGCCAGGAGTGTGTGGGAATTGGAGAAAGCGTGTACATGACGGAAGGAAGGACCAGGATCAAGGTTACGCTAGCAGGATCGCTGGTGTATTTCTTCGATATTTGGGTCGGCGATCTGTCAGGGCAAGAGGCGATCTTGGGTATGGACTTCATGGTTCCTGCTGGGATCCGCCTCGATCTCGCGGACGGCTCTATCTGTCTGCCCGACGAAGTCAAGATCCAGCTAAGCGGACGCCGACAGCTGTATAATGACAACGTACGGCACGTGTGCGTGGATCAAGGAGTGCAGATCGCGATCGGAGATTCGTTCGAGCTCCCGCTGCGGATGAAGGTGACAGATCGAGAGAAGCTGTGGGTTACCCGCGGAGATCGTTGGGTGCCGACCGTGGTCCGTGGACCTGGTCGGATCCGATATCTCCAGATCACCAACATCGGGGACAAGGACCTCGTCCTGCACCGGAATGAACGGATTGCGATGTGGCTGGCCGGAGATCGGATACCCCGGGTGCCAGGATATGTGTCGATCGGGTCCCGTCGCTACATGGAATGGCAGAACTTAGCCTTCCAAGCCACGACGGAGGACCAGCTGGCTAACGAGGAAGTACCAGCGGGACCGCCAGTATCGGCCGTCGAGCGACCGACTTATCCGACGCCCTGAGCCATTCTCCAGAGACCCGAGGTATCCCCGATCGCCGATCAGTCGGTAGGCCCACTCGATCCGACCGGTGGATCGGAGGTGAAGCGTCCCGATCCGGGGGTGGCTGCCGTTGATACGCTTCGATCAGGGGGCGAATCGCGGCATGCAGCGATGGATGACGCGAAGCCACCAGTTGATAAAGTCTCAGAGAACGGCGGAACAGTGTTCCCTCACGTGCCATCGACCGATCAGGTCGACGGTTGTGCCGTCGAACCAGATCTCGGGGGCGGGAGTACCGATCGGGTACCCTATGTGGTGGCCTTAGCCGTCGAAGAGTCGAAATCGAGTGAGGATGACGGTGTCCCAGCATCGGAACGACGGCCGCATGTGGCCGAAGACTCATCGATCGTTGGAGGTGATCAGTTAGAAGTCGAGACCAAACCCACCGCCATTCGGGACGATCCCGTCGCGACTGAACCAGATCGAGATGCTGACGCGGATGATCGGGATGTTGACGTGGATGATCGAGATGTTGACGCTGATGATCAAGTCCATTACCATGAGGGCGGGAGCCTATCAGCCGAAGATGTCGAAGGCGAATTAGCCGTGCTTCCTGAAATTGTGATCTCGACGACAGACGAGGTAAAGATCGACGACATCAAGGTGGGAGATCTGGAGTTCAACACCCCGGAGGAGATCGATCGACTGCGAAAGAAGATCTGGCACAGGAGGCACCTGCTGATCGGCAAGGGCAATGCGCTTCCGCCAGCTGCCCGAGGCGTCACCTGCGACATCGACGTGGGCGATGCGAAGCCGATCGCCCAACGAGTTCGGAAGGTCGCCCCTCAGTTCGTGGAGAAAGTGTCGGATCTGATCAAGGGATTGCTGTCGGCCAAGATGATCAGGAAGTCCCGATCGCCGTGGGCTTCGCCGATCGTCGTGATCATCAAGAAGAACGGAGTGGATATCAGGTTGTGTATCGATTATCGGCTCGTCAACAGCCTGACCAGGCTGATGGTGTATCCGATGCCCCTGATCAACGATCTGCTGGAAGACCTGGACAAAGTGCTCTGGTATTGCTCGCTGGACATGGCTAGTGGATTCTGGGTGGTGACGATGACCGATCGAGCTCGTGCGATCTCAGCTTTTATCACTCACATGGGTCTGTTCGAGTGGAATCGGATGCCGTTCGGCCTGAAGAACGCTCCTCAGATCTATCAGCGACTTCTGGACGACGCGTTGTACGGGTTCACCAGGATCCCGCGATCGTCGAACTCGGAAGTCACCACGGACCTGATCGAGTCGGGCGAACCAGAAGATCCGGGGCGTCCGTCAGTGCTAGGCCGCAGATCGTACATCGACGACATTCTGGTGACGGCTGGATCATGGGATGAGCTGTGTGATCGGGTGGATCACCTGTTGGACGCCTGTGTCAAGTGGAACCTCTCGATCAGTGTGGAGAAGAGCTCTTGGGGGATGCGCAAGGTGGACTATCTAGGACATCGCGTGTCGAACGATGGACTGGAGGCCAATCCGAAGGATCTCGCGGCACTGACAGATCTGCCGTTCCCTGGATCGCTCCGATCAATGCAGTCATTCTTGGGCAGCCTCAACTACTACAGCCGTTTCTTGGAAGATTACGCGATCTACGCGGCGATCCTGTATGAACTGCGCGAGGTGGACTTCGCCGAACTGAAGAAGCGTCCCGATCTGCGCCGGATCTTGGATTGTGAAGCGCCGAACTCAGTAGATCGGAACTCGGCAAACCCCGATCAGACGCCGCCCATTCCTGAAGTCGAAGTGGGAGACGAACGTTGGATCCGTGCTCACCGTGCGTTCTCGACATTGAAGATGAAGATCGCGACGACGCCGGTCCTGCGGCATTTCGATCGCGATCGAACTCCGGTTCTGATCGTGTATGCGAGTGACTGGGCGATCTCGGCCGCGCTGATGCAGGAACATGATCAGATCTACCATCCCGTTACCTTCGCCAGTCGAACGCTGAAATCGAATGAACTGAACTACAACGTGGTGGAGAAGGAAGTGCTGGCGCTGTTACGGATCCTGGACTTGAACTACAATATGCTGGTTGGACGATCGATCCGGGTCCTGACCCGACACTCGACGTTGGCGTGGCTGTTCCGATCGCCTGGTCTTCAAGGTCGATTGGGTCAGTGGGCTGCACTCCTATCACCCTGGACTCTCGAGATCACGAAGTGCACCAAGGGAGAGGACGAGATATTGGGGGCGATCGCCGCTAGTATTACGCCTCGATCGGATGTTGATGACGCGCTGATCGCGATCGCGCCGAAGAAGGAACCCCGGCGGAAGATCCAAGCCCCGATCCCGACTGTGCGCGCGGATGAGGAGCTGCTGGTGATAAGTTTTGACGGATCCGCCCGTGTCAAGCGAGGCGGGGGCGCGTACAGTGCGATCTTGTGGAAGCTGCCCGAATGGAGTGTGGTGAAGGCGCGATCGGGCTATGCTGAAGGGCTGACCGTCAACGAGGCGGAGTATCACGGTCTGTTGTTGGGCTTCGACCTCCTCGACGGCATGGATCACGGCCGATTGGTGATCTGTGGCGACTCCAACCTGGTGATCCGGCAAGTACGAGGCGAGATCGACTGCAAAGCACCCAAGCTGACGTTGTTGAAGCAGAAGGTGCTCGATCGGCTGCGGAACTGGCCAGATCATGAACTGTTACATGTGAAACGAGATTGGAACGGAAGCGCCGACAGCCTGGCCAGCGCAGCACTCCAACGTGAAGGAGGCGTCGTCGTCGAGGATGAGGCCGATCACTTGGATCTGGTGACATTGAACCGGCTCGATGAGATCCTGGTGGTCAGATCTGACGAACCGATCGCCCGGCTATCGCCGATGACTACCCGATCGAACGCCCGATCACGACCGAATCCGACTGTCGTGCAGGAAGAGTTTGTGCGAGGACTGCGGATCGATCGGATTCGTCGAGCACAAGATGAAGAGGTGTGGATCGCGGGCATGAAGAAGTACCTGATGGGAGACGTGGCTGATCTGACACAGGATGAGGCCCGATCTTATGGCAACATAGCGGCAGACTACGAGATCGATGACAACGATCTGCTGTTCTACTGTCCGCCCTCGAAGCGATCGGAGGCAGATCGAGACGGATTGATGAGACTGGTTGCACCAGAAACGCTGCACCAGGATATCTTGCATCACTATCACTCTACTGTGGAAGGCGGCCACCAAGGGATTGGGCGTACCTATCAGCGGATCCGTGATCACTTTCACTGGAGAGGTCTCTTCAGGAGTGTGCAGAAGTACGTCGGAGAGTGTGTCGATTGTGAGACCGGCAAAGGGCGACCCACGATCAGGGGCGAGTCGCCGGGGAACATCCAGGCGACCTACCCGTTCCAGATCATAGCGATGGATCACATACCTTCGCTGCCCAAGTCGTACAAGGGTAACACGGAACTGCTGATCTGGGTCGATCTGTTCACGGGATACGTGATCGCGAAGGCCAGCTCTTCTCGAACGGCGCAGACGATCGCTGAATCTTACGAAGAGTGCGTGTTTCGGCGGTTCGGTGCCAGCGAGGTGATCAGGCACGATCGCGAACCGGGATTTATGGCTGACTTCTTCCGCGCCTTTAACAAGATCCTGGGTATGCGTCAGCGAGCGACGATGGCCTATCGGCCCCAAGCGAACGGTACTGCGGAACGAATGGTGCAGACAGCGACGAGAGCCTTGAAGATGTTCGTGGAGGATCTGGATCAGAGGGACTGGGACGAGTATGCTGAACGATTGACCTTTGCGATCAACACGGCTCAAGATCGGATCCGTGGAGACTCGCCCTTTTACCTGGTGCATGGTTGGGATCCTCGATCGACGCTCGAGGCGACGATACCTTTGGGTAGCACTCGGACGCGGGATCGGAACCCTCGGCGATGGCGTTATCGGATCCAGAGGCACTACGATCAGGCTCGAAGTCAGGTGAATGCTCGCCTACGGGAGGCGATCGCGGATCGGGCCGATCGACACAATGAAGAAGTTCGACCGCACACGATCGAGGCTGGATCGCAGGTGTGGTTGTACCTGGATCGCGTGAAGGAAGGATATGCACGGAAGCTAGCTCACCTGTGGCACGGCCCATTTCGCGTTGCCGAGAAGGTGAACGAGTACACGATGAAGCTTCAGATTGCTGGTACGGACTATCACCTGTTCCCGATCGTACATGTGTCCAAGCTGAAGTTGGTTAAGGACTTCCCCGATCGACCGCAGATCGCGCTCACAGTGAACGAAGCCGATCGACTGGATTTCGACGAGATCCTACTTCCGGAGGATAGCTGGACCCCCGATCGAGACGCGAACGAGTACGAAGTGGAAAAGATCGTAGACATGAGGACGGGCAGAAGGACGCGGTACGGCCGGACGTATCGGGAGTTCCTGGTACACTGGAAGGGTTACGATGATCCTGACTGGGTGGATGAAGCCGATCTCAACTGTGGAGCTCTGTTGTACGAGTTCCTCCGAGATCGTGTGAACCGGAACCGGTTTAACGCGATGCAGTCTCACGAGGAAGAGTGAGATCGGACCGCCAGGGCGAGCTGGTCGCCTTGGTGAGCGAGATGGATGACGGATCGACGGGGAGGCCGTCGATCGGAGGAAAAGGTTGTATGTGGATGCATGTATATGTATGAGAAGTGCAGATCGGAAGGTTATGGAGTAGCTGAGACTTGGAATGATGGAGAATTCGGACTGATCATGTCGGGTAAGGAGCGGATCGACGCAGGGCTGTGACGCCCAGCGTAAGGAACGAGGTATTGCAATGGGAAGGATGGATCTGGAATTGTGGAGCGGTTATTGGGGCAGTTCGACTTTTGAATGACTATGATGGTGAATGGGCTTACTGATCGACGTGTCGATCACTAGATCTGGCCGTGCAAACTGGACCGATATCACGAACGTCGGATCACGGCTGCTGGGTGCCGGTGTTGGGGTTGAACTTGTTACGGAGACGTGGGATCCGCCTGGCAGGGTGGTCCTGAGGGCGATCGCGGTACTGGTTTCGCCAAGGATCGTGCGCGTCAGCTTCGATCAGGGCAGTCCGGAGGTTGGTCGGCTCACCTTGATGCTGGGTGGGATCGTTGGCATTGGCCGCGCGGGATACCGCCCCGGGGTACCAAATTACCGCATCTCGCGGACGCGTCGGAAGGTGCAGGAAGAACGGATCCAACAACAGATCAACGTCAGCCCACATCGCTCTCATCATCGGCAAAGTCGTGGCCAACCATTGGCGCCACCGATCGCCGAGGCGGATCCGCCGGGTCCGGCGCTCAGCATGGTACCGTTGGACGACCAGATCCTGACGCTGTCCACGGGTGATCGGGAGGTAGTGCGTTGTTTCCCAGAAGGCCTGACGATGCTGTTCCTCGAGCTGTAGGTAGGCCGTGGCGATCCGGCCCAACGGAGTCGCGGCGCCTTGGTGGAGTGCCAGATCAAACGTCAACGGATCTCGCGGGTTCTGGAGAGCCTCCCAAGGGCGATCGGCCAGGAGTGTGGTGATGTTCGGCCCGGTGATCAAGTCATCTCGGTAACCGATCCCGGCCGCAGGCGGCCGAGTACCGCGAACCGCGACCGGGAAGAGCCAATTCTCGGGCAGGAGCAGGTGGTGGGTCAACGTCGACAGGATCATGCCTGTGATCTGCAACTGGCGTAGCAGTCCTGCGGGCCACGGATCCGTGTAACCTTGAGCGAGTGCCCGGGGTGCGTTGAAGCCCGGGATCATGGTGCCGATCGGGAATAGTGGCGGGATCAGAGGCCGGCGTCCGGGCGATCCTGGCGGAGATCTTGGCGGCGATCCCGGAGGCGATCTTGGGGGCGACCGGGAACGCGCCGATCCGGTTCGAGAATGTATCGAGATAACTGAAGGAGATCGTGAACGGATCGGTGGAGTACGGGTACGGGCCGGCGAAGCGGACTGGCGACGTCGGGCCTCAGCCCGGGATCGAGCCAACGCGGCGAGGGATTCCTGATCGGTGCCCTCAGACTCGGACTCCTCTTCGTCAGAACCAGACTCGGCCGACGACGGGTCCTTCTGCGACTGGCCGGCGCCCGCACTACGAGCTGGGCTCGACTCTTCTTGATCCGACTCCCCTTCCTCCTGATCCGACTCCTCCTCTTCATGTTCGTCGTCTGGCTCACGGCGATCGGACGGCGGCTGGCTCTCAGTAGGCGGTCCCTGGTCATGATCCGGCAGCGAGAAGGCCGGCGACGGAGAACGAGGGGGCGATCGGCTCGGAGAGCGACTGCGTGGTGGAGGCGCCGATCGTGAACGTTTGGTGGACGGCTGAGTACGATCGGGTGATTTAGAGGGACTACGACCGCGGCGAGCGGGTGTGAGCGGCCTACGCTGGCGCAGTCCGATCCAACGCGCTACACTGGATAGGGTGTCCGCGATGGTATCGAGATCCTCGTTGGATCGATCGCTGACACGCCGGAGCAGGGCGTAGGCATCTTGAACGTCGACGAAGTGGGCGTCTTGGGCACGGATCACTTGCTGCGCACTCTCGACGCATGCACCTGCAGCACGACGATCGCGTGAGAGATGATCAACAATAGAACGAAGGTTACGGAGTCTACGTACGGAGATCGGCGTTTTCCCGAAGCGCGACGTCGCGATCTTGGTTAGCCTGATCGAGGGCGGCACGGGCGGTACGCAGTTCCCCCTCCGTCCGGTCGAGGTCTGCTTGCAACCGATCTGCATCAGGGTTGGAGCCGGCTGGGGGCGGTGAAGCCGATCCGGCCTGAGAGTGAGCTGTCGAGGGCGGACTTCGTTGAGCCAGGGCCGCCTCAGCTGTCTGCAGCGCCGCCTGAACGCGATCGACACAGCCTCGCGTCGTGTCCAACTCGTATTGCAACATGTCCAGATCGTGTTCCTGACCTGTGACCTGCGACCGGAGATCGGAGATGTCCGCGGTGGCAAGGTCTAGCTGGTGGTCGAAACGGTCTCGAGTGGCGATCGCATCTGCGAGCTCATCTTGGGTGCGGGTCAATCGGCGATCCAGGTCCTGAATCTCGGCCGTTTGTTGGACGATCTGGCCCCGGAGATCCTGGATCAGCTGTGGTCCTTGGCCTTGGGCACTCTGCTGGAGGTCGCTCACTTCAGTCTGGAGACGGCGGATTTCGTCTTCCTGGGACCCGCGGTAGCGCTCGAGGTCCTGCAGGTTCGCCGTCAGCTCGCGGACGGTGTCGTCCAGGCGGGCCCGATCGCGGATCATGGTGGATCGAGAGGCGTAGGCCAGCGTCAGCTCTTCCTCCAGCCGGGCGATCCGGCGGGCGGTGTCCGGAGAAGCCGCAGCGCGCCGAGAAGCTGTTGAACGGGTCGATCGGGGTGTGGAGTGGGCTGATCGAGGCGAGCCGGGCGGAGACTCGCCGCCCTCCGACGGTGGAGGTGGCGGTGCGGGAGGACCGGACGGTGGTGTGCTCATCGTGCCTGATCTGCGCAGGAGCTGGCGGATTGAAGAGTGAATGGGAGTACACTGTCCGAAGTGAGCCGCTGTGCGACACAACTTCCGGACAGGGGGCGGATGTGGAGAAGCACCGAATAAGAAATCCTTCTCGAACGGAAAGTGTTCTCCGAGAAAGGCGGCAGGGCCGATCGACAGGAGTAGATCGACAATCGATCAACGATCGAGAGACAGGCCGCACAGATCAGACTGGGGATGAGGATCAGTGAGAGATCCTGAACGATCAAGTGACGCCGGCGCGTCGGGCACGACATATGCGGAGGTGGATCACGTTCTATCGATCCCTGACGGATGTCCAAGATCGGCGTAGACGCAAGCCCCTACCGGAAGTAAGCACCGGTGATCCGGAACGGCCAAGGACGGAATTAGGCAGATTGATGGCGAGCGACAATGCGCTCAAGTCCTCGATCGAGAGTCGATCGGGATCGCCGATCGGCCATGATGGGAAGCACAAGAAGAGCGAAGATAGGACAGGAATCCAGTTGTTGTTTAGTTGTAGGATGGTAGACAAGATGGTAGCAGTAGAGAGAGAGATGCCAACTAAACATAAATCAGAAGAGCTTTTGCACAGAAGACCACAAGTCCCCTCAAGTCACCAAGTCCCAGGAACTGCATTGGCCTCGGCAAGTGTCGACACCTTGGGTAGTGAACTAGCGGTACGGTTAAGACTGGATTAATACATTGGCCAGCTTGACCTGCTCTAGCGATCTATCTCTTGTGTGCAAGTCCTCGATCGACCGGATACAGCTTGGCCGGCGATCGTTCTCCTCTCGATCAACCTCGATCCCGCTATAGGAAGCGGCAAGCAACTCAAGGAAGGAAGGAACACACCCGGAAAGGCAACTACAGGCCTTGGATCGACTCCAGGCCGGCCGATCGCAGCGAATAACCCTCGATCGGAGCGTATACTCGGACGCAGAGCGAAGATTCCCGCGCTGCTCCACGAACTGTCCCCGCGTCACGCCAAGACACTCGATCTTCACCCAGTGCTGCATCCTCGGAGCCCCGAGAGAGCAGATCCAGCCCGCCGACGGGTACACAAGGTGAGAACAAGTTCAGCCGATCACGGATCGTTGGGGGACCCCCTCCGTTAGTCGGTGTCTGGGCGCTGGTGGGAAGCTCGATCCAGCCTTAACCAGATTTTGGCTGATCCCGCTACACCACATCGGCTAGCAACCTGGTGATGACCTTGGTGGCTCGCTGGTCCTGTTGCCCGAACAGGCTATCTAAAATACGTTTGTGGTTGGCGTCAAGTGACGCCGCTGACGTAATGGAAGGATGTAGCTGTGCGTTCCATAGCAGCATGGCGATCACGGGCGCGACTTCGGTCACCGACGCCTGTGGGGTCTCGAACGTTCCCGATTCTGTCCGAATGACATACACGCCGTCGTGGTATGCTGTGATTTGGCCGTGGCGGAAGGTGCCGTCCATGTGAGCGTACACAGGACGAAAAAGGAAAAGCCCCGGGTGACCTTCTCGTAATTCAGCGCGTGGAACCCGGCGGAGGTCGACAGTGTCCGGCGAAATCGAGATTGTTGGGGACGGCTCCCCTTCCGCTTGGGGGACGAGTTTAGCTTGGACCACACCTTGACGTCGAGACGTGATTTTGGCATAGCGAGGCCCGTCGAGCATCAAATCGGGGACGTCCACGGGTAGAACCAGGAGCAGCGTTCGCGGCATTGCAGACGAATAGCGGGAGGCTTCAACGACGACATGAGCGATGTGGCTGGGAGGCGGAAAGAGTGCAGAGGAGTGCAGGCTGCACTTGGAGCGTCTCGTAGGCTTCTTCACTCGGTGGTTTTGTTCTAAATATGGGTGATCCAAGCTGCTGGCCGCCGATAAGAGCCGAGGGCTTCTTCATACGTACCAACAGTGGCTTACTCCCGAAAAAAGGCACTTTTGACCTTCGCCCAAACGGTCCATCACCCATTACCCAGTGCACATCATCAGGACTTAATTGACGAGTCAGGAGATGATCCCAAAAGTTGAGGTTTTCGTACGGATCAACCGGAGCGTAAATGTTATAGTCGTGTTTTCCACTTGAACTCGAACTACTAAATATCTTCCAGGAAACGTCCATTCTTCCATCTCTTCAGCCGAATCAAACCCCGGAAAATAACTGTGAATTATTGTTGCCACTCCGCCACTTCTTGAGAAACTTGTAGCTGGCTCAGTTGCATTTGTCGCTGACAAACAACTTGCAGTTGTACGTGGCTCGTAGTAAAAAGTCGAATTTAGAGACATGGTGAAGATTTTGGAACTTGGTCGCCTGTAAGCATGTCACGTGGTAGTTTGAAAGTGTTTTTTCGATCAGTTGGCGTTCATTTTTCTTGACTCCGTTAGTATTCACAGTCAAGACGGACACGTTGTCCCCACGTTAACGTGGCTTTAGCATCCATACTGGAGAGGACCGAAAGCTAACTGAGGCTTGTCATCAATGTGTTGCACTTGCAACACAGCCTCGTCGTTGGGTAGCCACTCCGTCGCATTTCGCAGGTGAACCACGTGTCAAGAATGGTGTGGTTCCAGTTAAGGGCAACTGTTCGTTCAAGAATTAATCCTCCACAGTCCGATCGTAGCAACGCAATGAGCGTGTTCGGGTGGAGCAAGCGTTGATTAGACGCTAGAATCCAGGGAACGTGCGTGCTGGCCACCACCTGAATCCAGTAGTTCTTGTCGAAAATGCATGGGGCGACGCTCATGAGTAGCAGTTCAAAGAAGGCCAGGGCCCGTGAGGCGGATAGTTTTCCTGACGGGTCCTCCAGGACCTTGCTCATAGCTTCCATTGCAGCTAATGTCTCGTCTCGCACCTCAGGGGCACTCGTTCCGATGTTTTTTTTTTTTCATTTCGTGCTGAACGTGTATTTGCCGTTCGGAACTGAGGCGTGCACACACCTGTACCAGAGGTGGACGTTTGCGTACTGCTCGACGACATCTGACTTCTGTTTCATTAGCTCAGACAGCTTAAAAGCGAAGGCCAGACGGTTTTTGCAGATCTCCTTCAAAATTGGGTCTAGTGAGGGGGTGGTGGCGAGCAAGCAAAAGGGATTCCTTCGCCGTTGAGATGCGCGACAGAGCCACTTGCTCGCGCTCGAAGCTAATTATCGCTTCCAGAATGTCGTTTTCCATTTCAGGAATTCTTTCGCGGATCGTCACAGCCGTACTCGATAGTTTCACTTTACTTTTTTGTTTTTCGTGGTAGTACGCATATTCACTGCCGCTCAGGACGTGATCAGCAGGGTTAATCCTGCTAATCAGTACTTGGTATCCTGCGTTGGCACCATCGCTAGGATCCGTGTCTCGGCTCTCGACTTCAACATTCAAGTCCGCGAGGTGGTTCCAGAAGTTTTTAGAGTGCCAGGTTTCTGCTGATGGGGTCCACTGCGTCTCGTTTGAAGGCGCTTAGGCGGGTGCATGAAGTCGTTGCTGGGAAAGTCAGCAGGACTCGGGAGCGGCGAAACTACAATCTCCATGTTCGTTTCGAATGAGATGTCTAGCTCATTGACTGCTTTCATTTCCTCATCATCATGCGTCTCAGTCTCAACTTGGCTGCGTTTAGGCGGAGCAGCCGTGTCTCTTGATCTTTTTTCGCCGGTTTGGCTGCTAGATTGTTTCTCCTGTCGCGAGGCGATCACCTTCGTTTTGCGTTGACCGTCGAAGGGGAGCGTGCTCAGCTCGAGACAAGTAGGGGCTTTTCTGTTTGGTTGCAGATGGTAGAAATGCGGTGGCACGTCCTTGCCCTTGACGGCGTATAGCACGCCTTCCAACGAGAATTGCGTGCACACCACACCCTGAATTAGTAAGGATCGCGGGCAACTGGTGCCGGCGAGGAAATAGCGCAAGATTCCCGACGTGTTTGCGTTTTCTGGCCCACAAAGGTTGCGTTGAAGTAGAGGGGCTTACAACCCATCAACACCATCGCATGGAACGCCTTGCGGGCTGTTGCTTGGGTTTGGATACCCACCACATCGATGAAGTAGTCGTCAGAGAGAGGGTCACAGCGCTCGAACTCCAGCTGTTTCCCGAGGAAAATACACTTTTGGCCTTCAAGTTGTGTCTTTGTTTCTTTCGAGTCGACTTGGAACAGCAAATGGTTTCGCTGCAACTTGAGGACATGAACAATTGATTGTTTATCCAGCAGGTTGCGAACGACTTGGTTGTCTTCGATGAGGTCGAGATTGGCAATAATCTTGGGGCGAGAGAGCGTCTGTAGGCTCCCTGAGAAGAAAGCCTTCACGCTGAAGGGCGCGTCCCGAATTTGGGTTGGTTGCGCGTTCTCAGCTAGAAGCAGCAGCCGTTCTGGATTCTTCTCGCCGCGTTCATACGCAGCACGAATGCGATCTAGGCAGGCTTCGTCTGCAATGACATTGGCAGGCTGGTCCACTTGGTGAGGCTGGCCATCATCATGGAGCTCATGGTCTCCTCTAATGAGGTCCCCAATGGCAATGCCACCGTAGGGGCGTCCGTTACGGGTTGGATGGGGGCTTTGGCCCGAGCTCTGGTTCTGCTCCAGCGCTTGGTCGTCCCTATCGGGTTGGTTGGACATGGCTTCGTCGCGCGCACTTGGTGGTTGACTTGGGACAGGTCCTGGGGGGCTTGCATGGGCGTGCGGGGGTCGCTGAGCTGCGTCGTCCTGCATGTCCATGGTAGTTGATAGGAAGGGTCGGTCGTTTCTTACGCCTCAAGTTACTCGGAGTTATTTAAATTGAGAAGTGCAGTGAGGTCTTAATACAAAGCGTACAGCAAGGAGCATATGCTTGAGTTTTGCTGTTCAGTGTGTGCAAGAATTGAGACGATCACGGCACGTTTACTGCTCGGTTTTAGACCAAACAAGTTTTTCTGTAATTCCAACATAATTAGTGATAATTCGTCGAAATTTCATGTTAACTGGATCTTGCCAATCTTATCTTTGAGAAACCAATGAAACGGAGCGAAAAGCTCTTATGGCTGACATATTTCGCCTCAAAAATCGTGAGTTTTTTCTAATAGCGGATAATATGATTGACTAAAACGAAAATTCGTCCCTAGCTGGCCAATCGCATTCAGTGTGTGGTACACAAAAAACTAGTAGGGTTTTACCTAGCAAAGAAAGATTTTCGAAAGTTGCCATAATTTGTGGTTCTCACAATTGGAAGGTTCGCAGATTTCATCAGCCAATAGGATTTATTTGCAAACCTACAGCCAAACCTGCAGCAAGTCACAATGTATGCTGGCTAACCTGCAATGCACTTTCTGAACACACTTACAGGTTTACGCTGATTTGTTAGATTTATTGTGCTTTGCACGAACTTTGGCATGCGACTAAGGGCTCTAAAACAACGAGCAAATCCTTCCCGGCGATCATATATCGCAGCGTAATTCTAAGTTAAAGTAAAGCTATTATAATCAACCGCCAGACCCAAGCACAACGCAAAACAAGAATGGAGTGGTTGCCACTGCTAGAGTTGACCGGTTGTCGCTGCAAGAAAAATCAACTGATGAGGTCCCCGATAGATTGGCGTCAACCCCTTGTAGTAAGCACCGATTTCGGCGGGGACTTTTTGCCACGCTCTCTTCGTTGAGGCCTTGCGCGTTAAACCAAAGTTGAGTTGCAGAGCACGGCATATACTAGGGCTCTGCGAGGGCCAGGATAGGAGGATTTTGTAATAAAACCCTTTATTTTTTTATTTTTAATTAATTATGTTACTTATTAATTCAGTCATCCCCTGCGCCTGCTTCGCAGCCGCAGCATCAGTTGTAAGGCAAATGTCCGGGCAGAATCTGCCCGGACATTTGCCTTAAAACCGTACAGTAGATGCAATATATCAACAGACAATGCTTAACAAAATTAAAAAGGCGACCCCTGACTGAGGTCTATTTGCAGTTTGTAGAAGCGGACAGTCCACCTCAATCGTCCCTTTGCTTCTCTACAGCTCAATATATCTACTGATTCATACCAGTGTCATCAGTAGCACACTGGTTTAGACTGCCCACGCATATAAATCTGGTACCGCGGTCATACCGGTGTTACAGGTATCGTACCGGTTCAAGCTGTCCAAGCATATAAACCCCAGTGCGGCACCGTGGCCATACCGCTGTTATGGATATCGTACCGGTTCAGGCTGCCACGCATATAAACCTTTTGGAGGCCCAGTGCGTCCGTGGCCATACCGGTGTGATGGAGATCGTACCGGTTCAGGCTGCCCACGCCCAGTGCGCCACCGGAGTCGTACCGGTTTCATGGAGATGTACCAGTTAGATGTCATTTTTTACTTGACGTACCACGGATATAATCCTATTTGGTCTGCAATAGCAGCACTAACGTTGCTTCCTATCCCATTAAAAGCAGTAGAAATGTTTGGTAGTGCAGGAAACGCTAACTGTAAAGCTGTTTGTGGTTCTTCGATTTAAAAAGCAGGGTTGTTCTTCAAGTTGTAGGCGTAGGTTAGTACGATAGATAGATAGATAGATAGATAGATAGATAGATAGATAGATAGATAGATAGATAGATAGATAGATAGATAGATAGATAGATAGATAGATAGATAGATAGATAGATAGATAGATAGATAGATAGATAGATAGATAGATAGATAGATAGATAGATAGATAGATAGATAGATAGATAGATAGATAGATAGATAGATAGATAGATAGATAGATAGATAGATAGATAGATAGATAGATAGATAGATAGATAGATAGATAGATAGATAGATAGATAGATAGATAGATAGATAGATAGATAGATAGATAGATAGATAGATAGATAGATAGATAGATAGATAGATAGATAGATAGATAGATAGATAGATAGATAGATAGATAGATAGATAGATAGATAGATAGATAGATAGATAGATAGATAGATAGATAGATAGATAGATAGATAGATAGATAGATAGATAGATAGATAGATAGATAGATAGATAGATAGATAGATAGATAGATAGATAGATAGATAGATAGATAGATAGATAGATAGATAGATAGATAGATAGATAGATAGATAGATAGATAGATAGATAGATAGATAGATAGATAGATAGATAGATAGATAGATAGATAGATAGATAGATAGATAGATAGATAGATAGATAGATAGATAGATAGATAGATAGATAGATAGATAGATAGATAGATAGATAGATAGATAGATAGATAGATAGATAGATAGATAGATAGATAGATAGTAGATAGATAGATAGATAGATAGATAGATAGATAGATAGATAGATAGATAGATAGATAGATAGATAGATAGATAGATAGATAGATAGATAGATAGATAGATAGATAGATAGATAGATAGATAGATAGATAGATAGATAGATAGATAGATAGATAGATAGATAGATAGATAGATAGATAGATAGCGCAAATCAATCGAGATATGATCGGCTGGAAAGCAATCAGAAGAAGCGAGCGAGTTAAAACGTCAAGACTCTAGTATTGTCGGATATACTTAGCCAATCAACAAAAGTAAGCATAACTCTAAATTAGCGCGTTGTCTTAGCAGCTAAATCAACGAGTTAGCCTCCTAACTCAATGATGTAATCACCGTGATTTGCAAAAACAACGAATTACGTCGTTGTTTAGACAGAAAGCATGCAAGGCACAATACCTGCAACCTGCAACTCTACATGTTAACCACTATCATTAATAGGATTTTTCCTAGCACAGAAAGGTTTGCGAAAGTTGCCAAAATTACGCAGATCCCCGCATTTTTCTCGCACTACGTAATTTGCGCTCTTGGTGAGTTCTGGCACCACGGCAGCCACCCCACCCTTACCAGGGACATACTTCGCTGTCGCGGCTGAACAATGCCCTTAAATTTTTTTGAAAAGGTATCGAGATTAACAGGTTTGCTAGATATGAAGGTTTGTAAATATTAATGTTAAGGAGGGGGAAAATAGCTGAGATCGTAGACTTACGCATGAAGCGGACAACAGACAACACCATGGAAGCTCTCAAGCATTTGCTGAAGGTAAAGGTAATCGAATGCATCACTTTAGAAAGCCAATCGATGTGACTGATAGGGATAGAATGCTCGACAGCGCCAGGCGTAGAAGCAGAAGGACGGACACTGCAGGCCTTCAGAACTAGGCGACTCCAAGTGAAGTGCTGCATGATCAAAGGATGACACCGCCGTCGCTGCGGCGATTTACTCAGTATCCGCATCGCCCGAGCACAGGGTTACAGGTATGAGGACGGGGACGTATGGTCTCCGTACAAGTTCTCCTCGACGTTCGCGAGCAGCCGTCTCCGATGCGTTCTAGCGTTCTCGGTTAGGTAGGACAAATCTAAACGAACCCACCTGCGCATCAAACTTAAAAGTAGCAACTAAACCTGGTCGTAACTCACTACCACGATGTGCGGTCGCCACTGGTGTACCGATTTTGTATTTTTTGCGGTTATGGCGACTACGCCGGAGGCGCGCTACGCTGCACCCTCGCCTACGCAGACCACGACAAAGCGTAGACCCCGCGGTAGCTACCAAGCCACTGGTGTACCGAGTTGCACGATCAGCACTACCAACATGCACATTCGGTGAGCGCTTCCGTACAACGAGTACCCCTTGCACTACCAGGAAAATATTCTTAACTTACGCACATCTCAGCCTCGTTTCCCCAATGATGGTTGGGGTTCCTTTTCCTCGTAATAGTTGTAGAGCGAAAATCTTTGGTTCCTCTCACATCGCTCGTAGTAACTACGTGTATGCAGAACTGTTAGCCGAGTTGTAGTGGAAAGTAAGAGCAACTCGTAGGTACAGCTGAACGAACCGTGACGGATATCTTTTTCCCACCCAGTATTCTATTCTGGTTGGCAAACAGGCTACCATACCATCACGGTGCCGACACTTGCCGACAGCGGCCGACACGCACGAGATTGGCTAAAACTAGAAAATTCCTCTATTGGATTAAATACTCCGTTGTGTGGCCACACAACGGAATCGGAGGACTTAGAGCGAAGGCGGCGGCGGTGGAAGGGGAACGATGGTGAAGTGCTGACGCAGGCAACTGGGAGGCGGCCGCGGGCACCGCACCACGGGTGAGGCGCGGAGAGCAAGGGCGTGAAGGTAGAGCACGATGACGACCTTGGAGGGCGGCTCTCTCCACCTGCCAGCGAGCGTGACTACACCGCGACCTCCATGCGTGCTCCTGGGGCCGCTCTCAAGCCCCAAGCACCAAGACTCCCCACGACTTTGCTGCGTAAGCTCATGCCTCGCCGTGGCGCCCAAGCCCAACGAGCTTCCCGGGCCCCCCAAGGCAGAGCCGCCCACGTCGCCCCTCGGTCCAAGGCGTCCGTCGTGCCCGAGACGCCCGTGCTGTCCATGACGCCCGAGCCGCACAAGACGCCCGGGCCGGTCAAGATGCTCAGGACGCCCGAGTCGCCCACGATGCCCACGACGCTCGAGTTGCCCTCGGCGGGCTTGCCGCCCACAACGCCCCTTGTATCCGCGACGTCCGAGCCGCCCGTCGTATCCGAGCCGCCCCCGCTGCCCACGACGACCGAGACGGCCCCCAAGAACCCCGACGAAGCCAGCGGCGTGTGCCCCGCGCCACGGTGGCGCTGCTGACGGCAGGGGTGCCCCGCACGGACCAAGAAGACCAAGCCGCCCAAGACGTCCGGGAGCTGGCGATGAAGCTCGTGGCGCTTGCAACTCAGCAGCAGCAGTATGAACGCGGGGGGATTAATGGAGTCGCAGGCGCCACCAGCTGCATCGCCAGGAGTTCGCCGTCATCCGGGACACCAAGAGCGGTGGAGATATCGCGGGCGCCACTGAGCCGCAGCGTCGAGACGTCCGAAATCTCGCTGCAGTGTAGCAGTAGCTAACTTATCACTAAGCTAATAAAACTATGAACTATAACGCTTTATTACACTTTATGCTGTCTACAATGCTAGCTGCATCTACTGTGCTGCTCCGCGTCACGCAGACTGCGTGCTGTGCGCAAGCCGTGCACATGCATGTTAGGTGCCCATCTGCACGCCATCAGCCGAGAAACTCGGTTGAATTCATGAACGTGATGCAAGTGCTATTACGAAAGCGACGAAGCGCTCTAGGCCCCCAATACAAAATCCTAGTTATCTGTCGACAGCGTGCATGATATCGCGATGATATGCTCATTACTTACCAGGGTAGCTAAAGGGTTAACCCTTTAGCTACCAGCAATTTCCAATGGGTCCATCCGGACCTCTACTAGGGCGAATCAAATGACTGACATTTCGAATTCGGGCATATTTTCATCCAATTGGCTGCAACCGAATTCCTATCCCTCCCTCTACAATCTTGTGCAGCTCACTACCGCCCGTGCCATTACATAGGTCCCATGGAGCCTGTACGTGACGACCTCTGCTGCTGGTGTGGTGCCGCGCCGTGCGAGTGGGAGAACTACGCGGAAGAGCTGTGGCTGGCGGCCGGACGAGTGCAGCGGAAACTGCTGCGGCGCAAGCACTGCAACCGCGTGTTGCGGCAGACTCTGAGCCGGCTTTATCTCTATCAGAAAGCCGGCAACCTACGCCGACCCGTACCTCGCTGCGTGGCGAAGAAGCTGAAGGAGTATTGGCCGGACTCTCCAAAGGTATGAACGATGTATATTGTGTTTATGGCTCTGGTAGTTTGAGTTTCTCAATAGGTGTGATCGTCCTGTTGCTTTTCTTGCGTGTGAAGGTAACGGGGTCGTCGGTTGAGGCTCGACTTCCAGGGCAGACCGTAGCTGAGGTGAGTTTTGGAGCGCGTCTTTGTTGTGAAAGGCCGTGAAACACTCCACGTGAAAACCAACCTCACACTTTGTGCACCCATATCGGGACTTCTTCTTGATGTTTCGTACGCTGCAGAGATGACAGAGCAGCTTGCCATTGCTGTGCTCGGTGGAGTTAGGCGTTATCATGTGGAGCGACGTGCCCATACCAACTATCTCCTATAGCGTCTCGGTGGCGCGCTGCTTCTGCTGCAACTCGCGCCGACGCTTGTTTTGCTTCTCGCCACTGGTAAGTACGTCGGCTATCCTGCGTTTGAATTCGCGCAAGGATACACCCTTTGCTGCGTCTGGCTTGACTATGCTGAGTAAAGTCTGTGCGTTTATTATTGCAAGGTCCGTTAGCCACGTGGACATCGTCATTCCAAGCCGCTTTTCGCGCCGACGAATTGGATTAGTGCTGCGCAGTTGATCCACACGATCGACCGCGTTCATACAAAGGTTGTATGCAGCAATTACGGTCGGTGCCATGAATACTTTGCGGTGCAACATTCGATCTTCTGTCCAGCGTTGGATTGGATAGGTACCATGGCAGCAAAATACAGCTTCGGCAGATGTCGAGGGCAGTGTCAGTGCAGAGGGCGTAGCCTTCAAGTCATTAGTGTAGAAGATGACCACTTTTCGATCCTTGTACACGATATAACCGGTCCGTTCAGCTTGCAGAATCGCTGGTTCGTATTGAGTTTGCTTTGACTTGGCTAGTCGGCGCTGAGCGTTTTGATGAGCTTTCTTCTTCGCCTCCCACCCCGGTTCTGCGTCTACTGCTGCAACCAACTCCCAGGTGCCTCGCTCTCCAGCTCCCACGCGTGCTTCCGCTGCTGCCACGGCGGCCTTATTCCATTTGTCGACCAAGTTGATACGCACTGTCCCCAGCAAGTGCATCTCACCGTCCGTAAATTTCAGCAGTGCTTGAGCAAATGTGTGACGAGTGTAAAAGTTGTCCGACACAACAAGGCGATGCCCAGTAGGAGATTGCAGAGCACGGGTTTGATGGCCGGTCATGGCAATCCACATAGCCGTCGCCGTATCCGGCTCGATGGATACATCTTCCGCCCGCAGATGTGTTGTACAATGGAGTCCTCAATGTTGGAAACAGGTTCGTGTAGCGCTCCGCCGGCGTGGACGGCATGCTGTTGCCGGACGAGTTGTCCCATAGCGCGTGCACGTACAGCGAGCTCCACCCCACTACAGCATAAAAGCGAACCCCGTATTTGTCGGGTTTGGATGGTATATATGTCTTTGCCCGCGTCCGTGCCTTCGTCCGCACAGTCATTTCATCAATAGTACTCACACCAATAGGAACAGCGAACTCTGCAAATTGTTGCTGAAAATGCTCCATTATTCCACGGCAACGCCAAAGCGGATCCCGCTCTTTGTCGAACGATGGCGGCTGGGGTGCATGTAAAGTGAGGGCACCTCGAATCTGTTGAAACCGGTTTCTAGACATCGTCTCGATGAATGCCTGATGCCCAAGAAAGCGGCGTTCAGACCAGAACTCTGCTATCTCATTCAGGGGGCAGATGCTCATCGCGATCTCGAGGCCTAAGTACGCGTTGAACTCGCTTTCTGTGATCTTTGCGTGCCCTTCTTCCACCAATACGTCCGACGTCTACTTCCGTAGCCGCTCCGTGAACACGGCCGTAAAAAATAAAGAGAAAATGCCGTACTCCGCCTTCTTGTCGTACGCCTTCGCTATTAGGTCGGCTATCGGCACATGGAGTCCACTGTTGTTGCGCAGTGAGGCAATGTACTCCTCGGCCATGGTGCGGCGCTCGGGCGCGTTGGTGGCGGGCGTGCCTTCTCTGCCAGCATGACCTCCTTCGTCAGCGCAGGCTGGCACCCCATCGTCCGAAGCAACGTTACCGCAGTCGTCTTCATCATCAGCTTCAACCTCCCAGTCCCCTGTGAGGTCCTCCTCATCCACGGGTGAGCTCATCGCGGCGTCTGTTTTGTTTTGAGCGTGCAAAGGAGGGAAGGAACCTCTAACGATCTAATATTAGTGCACTCAGGCAGTAACGGAACCCTAGGTGACGGTATGATAGAGGTCTGGAGGGACCTCTACGAACGTCAACGTGCCGACCTGCGGTAGGGGTTAGTGAATATTGTCCAATAGCAATTATTATCGAAACCTGGTAGAGGTCTAAGGGGACCTCTATCAAGCATGGGAGCTAAAGGGTTAACCCTTTTTTACCCTTTTAACCCCTTTTTAACCCTTTTTTAACTATGGCTCAATAACATATCTCAATCGCGGTGCCGACATTATACGTCGGCAGCGTGTCGGTCTCTCTTTAACCTACCCCTAACCGATACTATTGGCCAAAATACAGTAGGTGTGGGCTCTCATTCGCTGTAAAAGCGAATGAGTAGATGTGATTGGTTGGATGCACCTATACAGATAGCAAATATATAAACAGTATGTCGGCACCGTCACGATATTCATCCGTATTGCTGACCACGATTTGCTTGTGGGTCCATACAAAATATAGGGGCGAAGCAAGATTGTTGGAAAATGTCAGACCGGGGATGCTAAGTGTTCTTTCATTCAGTTTTGTTTACCGTCGACACCGCATGAATTTGCATATCGGGACGTAAATAAATGAATCAGCCGACAACAATGATGCGGGACGCGGGTCAAACTATACAGATTCTCGGTACGAAATATACACTTTTGGGGTCAAAACATACAGGTCAAAATACTGTCACCCTGCTCGCGCTCCGCGCGTACCCAACCAACCCTTCCTACTTGGGCACAAAACCCTACCGAGCTTACGCGCGGGGATCGGCTCGCTGCGCTCGCTTAGGGCGACCCTACCGCGCTTCGCGCGGGAATCAGCTCGCTGCGCTCGCAAGGTGTTATGTACCAGTGTATGTTTCGTACTGAAAGCTGTATAGCTTGGACCTTTCGCCCAATGATGCATGCCAAAACGCGGATCAATTCCGAAGTGTACCGTAGACATGGACTACGTGAATGCTGATCGTTAGAAAAGAGGGGACCTAGCGAGTTGGCTCCGTGGGAGTGCATATATTTTGAACGCCACTTGGTAGTATTCTCCATGGGGACGAGCTACATTAGAGGCGTGCATGACGTGAGGCGGGGATAACTCGCGCTGCAAGCGAGCCTCGCAGTATCTGGGGGAGCATAAAACGAGCCACCGCACACCCGTTCAATACAAAAACCAAGATGTCCTCCCCGAAGGAGGTGTTTGCGCGCGCATTTTTCAGTGCGTTTCACAACGGAACCAGCGCTAAGCTCACGTATGCCGTGAGCCAAGATCACGGTTTCTTCGCCCCACTTTCAGATTTCATTTTTTTCACTAGAAGCGGAGCTATGGGCTCCCCGCCTAACCTGAGCCAAGTGACGAGTGGTGTGTGACACATAACGGATGCCTCGATACATGGTGTGTCGCACATCACGACCATACATACAAAACGTGAGTTAGAGTGGAGTCTTATGATGTGAAGCTAACTTTACGGAGTTACAGTTTGAAATACTTCAAACCTGTAGCATTTGCAGCCCAAGAATAAAAGAAAATGTTGGCTTGGGCGCAACTTCTGGTTTTATTGTGCATTGCGTTTATTTTGCCCTTCGTTTTAACTATGAGGCAAAGTCGCTGTTTTGCCACCCCTCAGTTTATCTAATTCCGACCACTTCGTTGGCTGCCATCACACGCATTTGCGCTGCGCACAGACTGCTGCAGGGACAGGATGCGACGACATGGTGAGCTTTACGTAGGCGCGTTCCTGTCACCGACAAAGCAGTGTCTGAGGGCCATCCGGTGAGTATGTCTGGTATGCTTCGACTAAGCGACGAGGACGAGGACATGGAGGACTCCATGCCGCAGACCTGCACGTACGCATCGAGAATCCCAGCTACTCGGCCGAGCAGCGGCCTTCGAGGCGCTGGAGCAGATGCTGGCGCTACAGAGCGAGCAGATGGACTGGGCCTTCAAGGTGTTCAAATGCATCGTCAAGCTCGCTGTTGTCGTCGTCGATGCTGCTCTTGGTCAGCGCCGCGTAGAGCGCGGCGGCCTCCGTGAAGCTGCTGCTCGATCTGCGGCGCCACGACGAGGCCTACGCCGCTAGGAGGAGCGGCTGGGCAACGCAAAGACGGCGGACAAGATGATTGTGTCCAGGAGCGCTACATGTAGTGCAGGAGTTTGAGCCAGTGATTGGAAAATGTTGTGGATTATACTGATCCCCACTATACTACTTGCAGTTGGCGTAAGACAAAAGGTGAGAGAGAAGAATCTAGGCCCAGTTGAGAATATACGCAGTGCCAACAAGGTGGCTTTTGCCGCCCAGTGAAGTGTTGTCGTTGCTTCCATCTCTGCGTGAGCAGCACCAAGAGGCCACTCCACTTCAGGTTATGAGCCCAAAGCTCACGCGAGGGGAGCACAGCAACTAGGACGTCATGGCGGAGCAGAAGAAGACGCCCAAGGAGTCAAGCGAGGAGAAGAGGACGGTCCCGCCGTTTGACGGCAAGGACTACGAGGTCTGGCACGAGCGAGTGAAGCTCAAGCTGGAGAGGAAGAAGCTGTGGAAGTACTGCAAGGAGGACCTGCCCGAGCCGGACGAGAGCAAGGAGGCGGAGACGCACGCGACGTGGATGAGCGAGATGGCCCACGCCAAGGAGATCATATACGACGCGATGACGAATAACATAATGAAGACTGTGAAATGTGAACCCACCCCATTTCGTGTCATGGAGCGCCTGAAGAAGAGATTCATGGGCAAGACGTACCTGAAGTACGCCGAGGAGAGAGCCAAGCTCAGTCGTCTCCGGCTCGCCCCCAACGGTAATGTGCCAGATCACCTGAGTGAAATGCGGCGGTTGATGGAGACTATTGCTGCTGTCGGGCGTCCTGTGGACGAGTTCGTGAAACCTGCACTATTGATTGGATCGCTGCCGCGGGAGTACGATCATGTCGTGCAGACATTTCTCGCCAGTCACAAGCCCCAAAATGCTGATGATCCTCCCAATTATGAACAACTTGAACTTGCACTGGAGATGGCTTTCGACCATCGCCAAGGTCGGAAAGCGGAAGGTGCCAAGGACAATGATGATGATGAAAAGGCGTTCTTTGCTGGTGGAGGAAGAGGCCGAGGACGTGGTCGCGGCCGTGGACGTGGTGGTCGATCTGGTGGACACGGGCGCGGTTCCGGTGGTGGACGTGGTTCTGGCGGTCGTGGGAGCCAAGGTGGTGGACGTGGAGCTGGACGTGGCCAAGCCGGCAGTGGACAAAAGCCAAGTGGTGCTTGTTATCACTGCCATGAAGCAGGGCATCATGTGTTTGATTGCCCGTTTCTTGGCAAGCGACCTCCCGCCGAGGAACGCAGCAGCTCCCAAGCGCAGAAGCGCATCAAGTTGAGTGGGGGAAAGACTGCTAAGGCTGCGGAAAAGAGTAACTACGCTAATGAAAGTGATGACAGCGCGTATGTTATTCTTCAAGTGATGAAAATGAAAAAGTCGGTCGCAGACAAAGCTCATGATAACTGGTACCTGGACTCTGGTGCTTCGAGTCATATCTCGAACCAGCTCACTGATTTCGTGGAGTTCACGCCTCTTAGCGCCCGGATTCGAGTTGGAGGAAAGAACTCGTTGAGCGTCGAGGGCATTGGTACTGTCATTAAGGAGCTGGAGACTACTGGTGGGAGGTGCTCACTGACCCTGCGAGGAGTTCGTTATGCTCCAGAGCTGCAGTGCAGTCTCTACTCTGTGCGACGGCAACTGAACCATTCTCTGCCTCAACGTGATCGTGTGAAGGTGCACTTCGATGCTGCAGATCGCGCTGATGTTATCTTACAGTCTGGTGTGGCTACCGCTCAAGTTGATGATACCAATCTCTATCACTTGAAGTTGGAGAGACGCCAAGAGGTAGCCATGGTGACTCTACCAGCTCGTGTGAGTAGTTTGGAGCTGTCGCATTTGAGATTGGGGTACCCTGGCAAGAACACGTTTAATGCGCTGTTCAGCCACGATCAGTGGCCGTTGCCACATGTGAACTTGCGCATCCCTGTGGGTTTCAATTGTGAGACCTGTGTGAAGGGAAAACTTACGAGGAAGAGCATGAAGAAGTCTCGAGCTCAGACTCGCGAGTGGTTGGATGGTGAAAAGGTCCATGTGGACGCTTGAGGTCCGTATGCAGAGCACTCCTACGGTGGTAAACGGTACTTTGCCGTGTTCGTTGATGATGCGAGTCGGTTTGTCACCGTGTATCTTCTGGAGCATCGTTCGGAAGTGTACCAGAAGTTTGAGGAGTACTATGAGCGCGTCAAGACGCAGCAGCATGTTCGTATGAAGGCGTTGCGATCGGATAATGCAAAGGAGTTCAAGAAGCTGCAAACTACGTGTGAGTCGAAGTATGGCATGGAGTTTGACAGCAGTATCAAGCATACTCCTGAGCAAAATGGTGTCGCGGAGAGAATGGTCCGCACCATTACGGAGAGAATGCGATGCATGCTCGTGCACTTTGACCTGCCTGAAGCGATGTGGGGTGAGGCAGCGATGACAGCTGCACACTCCGTGAATATTATGCCTAGCTCGGTGCGAGGCATGGAGGTTCCGTATGCAGTATGGCACCGTCAGACACCTGCTTATGAGAAGTTAAGGACGTTTGGCTGCGCCGTTCTATCGTACATCGACAAGGTGGAGAGACGGAAGATGCAGGCGAAAGCACGGGAGGCGGTATTCGTTGGCTACTCGCGAGAGAAGCGAGGCTATCGCTTGCTCGATAGCAAAACCAACAAGGCCTTATACAGCCATACCGTCGTGTTCTATGAGAATAAACCTGGTCGATTGCGCATGGACTCAGCATCTCCGTCAAGTGCAGCCTCTGCAAAGGAATATTTTGGCGTTGATCGGTCAGCTGAGGATGACATTGAGCCAATGCTGGATGAGATGCATGATGACTCAAATGATGGAGACAGTTACAGTGACGATGGAGATTGCTGGACTGGTGGGGCCAGCGACTCCAGCGGCGGAGGTGATTATCGGACTGGTGGGGCCGATGATACCCGACTTGATGACCGACCAGGTGGGGCAGTTGAGCAAGATGCTCGGTCAGGTGGGGCCTGTGAGTCCAAGAAGAGAAGCCCCTGCGGTGATGCCGCAGCGCCTCGACCAAAGCGAGTGCGTTTCGCTGTGGATGAAAGTGAACGTTCTAGCAAGGTGGCAGAACGAGATGAAGAAGGTAGAGTGCGCTCTACAGCATCTGGATGGGATCGTTCTAGCAAGGTGGCAGAACATGAGGCAGACCACCTGCGTGGTGAGTGCGTGCCAGGCAATTCCAAAAGAAGGAGAAAGAGGAAACGCAGCAGTGGGCGGCACAACGGACCGGCTGCTGACGAGACGAAGGCTCTACCAGGGAGTCAAGAAGTGGACAGCAGGTCATCGGCTGCTGAGCGGGCCGACTCGGACAGCCAAGTGTCGAGTGATGCTGTGAGTGTGGAGCGTCTACCAACGCCCCCTTGTACAGCGCTTCGTGAGTACACTGGCCCGAGAGGCACTCGCCCCAAAGATCCTCCAGTGACACGTAGTGGTCGGGTGAGTAAACCGCCCATGTGGTTCGGTGACTACGTCTACATTGCCTATGAGAATACAAATCCAGATGATGATGTGAACTCGTTGCCTGCTGGATGGAAGAAAGCACGAGCTGAGTTGCAGCGTGCTATGGCGAACGAGTTGATCCTCGCATGGTGGGAGGATTATTGCTGCATGAGTACTGGTGAGTTTGACAAACCAGATACTTTCGGTGACGCTATGGAGAGTGAGCACTCAATGGAATGGAAAAATGCAGCTGATGATGAATTTGATTCGTTGGTGAAGAACGGTACCTGGGAATTGGTGCCGCGTGAGAAGCACATGAAAGTGCTGCAGAATCGCTGGATCTTTCGCGTCAAGTATCTCGCGAACGGAGAGATCGAGAGATTCAAGGCGAGGCTCGTGATCAAGGGCTTCATGCAGATTTATGGTATCGACTACCTAGAGGTGTACTCGCCTGTTGTGAGGCTGGAGACACTGCGTGTACTCTTGACACTGGCGGCTGTCTGGGATTATGAAGTGCATCAGATGGATGTTACTACTGCTTTCTTGAATGGAGCGATAGACGTGGAGGTCTATATGGAGCAGCCTGAAGGCTACAAAGTGAAAGGCAAAGAGGACTGGGTATGCAGATTGAAGAAGAGCCTGTACGGCTTGAAGCAGGCGCCCAGGGTGTGGTTTCAGCTGCTCAAGTCGTTTTTGGAGGAGCAGGGCTTCACGATGCTGCAGTCGGAGGCCTGCGTGGCTGTTAAAGTAATTGATGGGCAGTTGGTCTTCATCCCTCTCTATGTTGATGATTTGATTCTGTTCGCTCCTTCGCTGGAGCTCATCAACAAGATGAAGAAGATGTTCGAGGACCGGTTCGCGATGAAGGATCTCGGGGAACTACACTACATTCTCGGCTGGGAGATCACGCGGAACCGCGCAGAGAGGACGATGTTCATTGGCCAGCAGAAGTATGCGGAGACCGTGCTCAAGCGCTTCAACATGCAGGACCGCAATGGCTGCAAGACGCCAAGCACGGCGGATCTGAAGCTGAGCAAGGTCATGTGTCCGACCGAAAACGATGAGAGGCAACTGATGCAATCGAAGCCATATCGCGCAGTGGTTGGCAGCCTGATGTACCTGATGCTTGGTACTCGACCCGATCTGGCGTACCTGGTTAGAGAGTGCAGTCAGTTCTTGGAGAATCCAGGTCTATTGCATTGGAGAGCTGCAAAACGTGGATTGCGCTACCTGAAAGAGACAGCAGACTGGGGGATTCAGCTTGGTGGGCTGGTGTGGTCAGACCAAAAGCTGGATGATCACCTGAGAGCATACGCAGATGCGGATTTTGCAAACCGTATTGATGACCGAAAGTCTGTTGCAGGCTACATGACTAAATTTTGTGGGAGCATTATTTCGTGGAGCAGCCAGACGGAGACGACCGTCGCGCTGCACACAACTGAGGCTGAATACATGGCTCTGAGTCTACTGGTGCAGGAGGTGGTGCACTTACGTCAAATGCTGAAAGAGCTGCGGGTGCAGCAACGGCAGCCATCCCAAGTCTTTGTGGACAATGAAAGCGCGAAGAAGCTTGCTAGCAACCCTGTGTTTCACTCCCGGACCAAGCACATCGATGTGCGCCACCACTTTGTGCGTGAGCGCATTGATTTGAAGGAAATTGATGTGCTTCGGGTGCCCGGAGCTGATAACGTGGCCGATGCTTTTACAAAGCCATTGGCACGTCCGGCATTTGAAAAACACAGAGCTGCAATGGGACTGTTGCCCAAGGCAAGATTTGGAGCTGCAAGTTGATGGGAATCCGTAGGTGGGGCTGTTGTGGATTATACTGATCCCCACTATACTACTTGCAGTTGGCGTAAGACAAAAGATGAGAGAGAAGAATCTAGGCCTCAGTTGAGAATATACGCAGTGCCAACAAGGTGGCTTTTGCCGCCCAGTGAAGTGTTGTCGTTGCTTCCATCTCTGCGTGAGCAGCACCAAGAGGCCACTCCACTTCAGAAAAAATATATTACTGAGATAGCAAGTGTACCGTTAGGTATGCTGCTGGCGCAGCCGGCAGGGGATTAATTCGGTGTCGCATGAAGCCGTGCGTGCGTGTTACGCATGCGTTTAAGTATCCATTATATATTGACATATTATGAAAGTAAACTTAATGTGTAATCTGAATAATTACCTACTCGGTTTCTGTCAATGAAGAAGCATCAATCGCATCATCAAGTTTCATTTCATTCGAATCATTTCCAGTTCTCGAGCCCAAAGACGCAGCAACACCAGGGTGAATTTACAGCAGGCTAGTCGTCTGCTTGAGTGGGCGCTGCTGCAACTTATAACGCTCGGCTAATAACAGCGCGTAGGCAAGAAAACTAATTGATACCGTGAGTGTGTTATTGCACTTAAAAAAGGTCTAATCATCTGGTAGTTGTGGATGCTCATAATATAAAAGCACAGCGCGGGCGACTGGTGCGCCGCAAGTGCGGCGCGCCTAAGTCGTATGCGCTGTGCATTATCTATTATGTTTATTTTTGCTATCTCAGCCCCCGCGAAGCCCTAGTGGTCTATACGCCGGATAAATATTGCAAGCAAAATGCAAGACTGCAGTGCGGTAGCAATACAAAATAACCAATTGCATGCGCCGCGCATATTGCAATATAATATTGCAGCGAAACTCAAAATACTCAACTGTGATCACTCGGCGGTTCCTCATTCAGTTCTGGTCACCTTGGCTTCTCCAACACGCCCCTAGCGATTGTCTGCTGTTAATTTCCAGCACCCTGATATCGAACATAGAGGACTCTTGGAAATTCTGTTTTGTGTACATACTAGTAATAAATGAGTATTAGCCATCTGTATATTGCAATATCTTACGTGCAGTAACATATTGCAACATGACAGAGTATTGCAGTGTAAATTGCAGTGAAGCCTTTGATTGCAATACCCAATTGCAAGAGAGCAAACACTGCAATCCAAGACTGCAATGACGACAAATCACGCAACTCGCTGCCAATATATTTTTTCCAATCACTGCGAGGTCTATGAGCACGAATGCACCCGGAATGGCGTACAGAGCGAATGAAGGCGTCGGACAGGAGTGGCGTGGGCCTTGGCAGTCGGCACGCAGCGGCCGGTGAACCTGGTCCGACGCGACCCGGCCAGGGTAAAAGTAGCTGTATACTGCTAAGCAAGTACAATAATTAGCGGCAGCATTTGAATTGAATGCACAGTAAGGAGTTCTTTGTGGTATTTGTCTATTTATCTGACTTCCTTTCTGCATACGTCTCTACTGTCCGCGTGAGCATGTGGCGTTGTTTGGACTTGGTATATAGCTCGTTATAAATGGCACGATCTCGCGGACACGGCCGAAACCAGAGTTATAGCTAGCGGCACCGGCCCGGCAAATGCGCCCTACAATAGTAGTCTTCTGGTGTGTGTGTGTGTGGCAGCACCAGAGTCACCAACGAGTGAGGCATCCGATATAGCGCGACAGCACGAGGACAGCATCCGATATAGCGGGAGGGCGATCGTTTTGGCCGATTTAAAACGGCAATTCTGACCTGCTTGATCAGCTTGACCAAGGTTTAGCTCGGCTTTTTCTCTGAGCTGCAAATTATATCCGACCCGATATATCCTACTTCTCAGCAGATCTCCGAAAAAATAATATCACCACCGCAATCGCGGTATTATATTATTATATTGCGGATTATTGTTTGTCGCCGAAACCAATACAATAGAATACGGAGGCAATAATACAAATATATGAGCCGGAACCTGCCAACCTGTAGTTGAAGGCGATTAAGCAGCACAGCTGGACACGGGGTACTGTAGAACACGTTAGAATACATGCAAACGCTTATTTTTCTAATGTGAGAGCCTTTATGCGGTCACACAACGAAAAATATGAAAGTCAACAACATTTCCTGAGGGATTTTAAGCTCCAGCTGAAGCCCTTATGCCGTTCACAGTACATTGACTATTGCGGTACTACGGATTATAGTGTTAGAACGATATTGCCCTAGGTATTACTGACACGACTTTGATCTCCGTATGCGGGGTATTTATTTTTCGGACCCCTGCTTCTCAGCATCGGAATTGCCAAAACTATTGCAAAGCACAATACTATAAAAAAGATAATAATACCGTCGACACCGCATGAATTTGCATACCGCGACGTAATAAATGCATCAGCTGACAACAATGATGCAAGTCACTAGGCACTTAAATAAATGCATATTGGTGGGAATGTACCCAATGCCTGTTTTGCGTGGGTTCGTGGGGCCCACGGTGGGCACCGTAGCAGTCGCCAGTCGCAAGGGTATCCGTGGGGAGCGTATGAAGAGCCGCTTTTCAAGTATTTCTTGATAATTGTATGCAGACCTGATTTCGACGCTACATTCGTGAGCATAAAGCGAGCCACTCGCCTCGAAAAGCTGAGGCAAAGTCCTTACGCTTAACAGGTCTTTTGGGCACCCTTCGTTGTGCACCACAATCTGGTAGATGTAGCTGTTCACGGCCCATACCAATAATAATAATAGAAGAAAAGAAAGAAGATCTCCTCTCTTAAAGCTCAAGAACAAAAGAAGATTTCACTTGAAAAAGCGTTCTTTTAGCATCCCTGTGTCAGACGCTCTGTCCAACGTTGGTACCGTAATCTAGGTGTTAAGTGTCCGGAGTTGTTAACTGTCACCCCATATTTTAGCCAATCAAAAGGGTGTATTTGATTAATCAGGTAAGGATTTGCGATATGTTAATTAAGTGTCACCATGGATATTCTAATGCATTTTGTGTGTACAGTATTCTGCGTCAATACCGGACGGGTGTAAAACGATTAAATCCATATAATGCATGGAACTGTCATAAACGATGTTCGACGGAGATGGGTCAAGGTACTGATTTAGATCAGTCCCGACAGCAGGTCTAGCTTTTTGAAATGCCGCTCAGCATGAAAGAAGAATCCGTATGATTAATACATACAGGGATACACACTGAGTTTGTGATCACAATATTTTTATGCTCCAAACACCCATGGTAACTAAGGTTGTGTCATGGTTGATAGCTGTTCATCCAACTAATTCAGTACATTCACGTTTCTGTACCCATCAGGTCATTCTATACCCCGAGATACCCCATAAAAATCAGGCGTCCGGTATTGACGCAGAATACTGTATTAGTCGATCCCCCCATATTATGTATGCAAACCACCCCCATCACAATATGAAAGGCCTACAACTATGATGTAGTTACAACAGCATTACGGCACAACTACGAAAACCATAATTTAGACTCGACCGTTTTAACATGGAGAACACAATAAGAATGGTGAATGCAGCTGAGCCAGACGATCGACAGAATGGTACGCAAGCTTGACATCCTTCCAGGGCTCGTTAAGGCACAGGAGTTTTTTTTCTACTGCGAAGACAGTGTAAAAAAGCAGGGTAGCAGCATAAAGACTAGCATAGGTCATACATAAGTTATGCATGTCAATTTTATCCTCATCTTGATATTTGCCTGCAGGTGGGGGATGACACTTGACACCTAGATTATGGGTAAACTCAAATAAAAGGCAAAGTGTCCAGGCTTCAGTACTAAAACACACGTGTACATATTGTGGGTTCTACTCAAAATTGGAGTGGGCGATTGGTTCAATCAACCGCCCCCGAATCGCCCCGGTACTATCCTAGGCTATTTTAGGCGCTGGATCCGTACTTATACGAAGTGATAAGGTACATCACCGTTTCATAGGCATTTTGTATTGGGAGCGATTGCAAGAACCGCCCCAGAAGTCCAAATTTGGCCGAAATTCACAATACCAAAGAGACTATTGATCGCTGCAGATCGAAGCGACAAGGATTTGCAAACAGTCAGTTATCGAGTTGAGAAGTCTCTACAGCTTAACAGACAACCATCCCTGTGTTAGCAGTGGATTTTCCTCGGTCGACTGCGTGCATCCTGAATCATACCACTCGGCGAGTCCCCGTCTTGCAGCAGATGCTTCGGCTTCCAGTCGCTTTCAGCTAATTGCTGTGTCAAACACGTAGGCGATTACTCTGGAATCGCATCTACAAATCTACTTGTGGTTTGATTATGCCAAACACTCGGTTCGTTGGCGATCACTTCGAGTAAGCGTCGGTCATTCCTCAATTCGACATCGAGTGCAGCAACAACCACCGAGACCCCTCCCCCCCCCCCCCCCCCCCCGACCTCAAATCGGGTCGAGTCTGTCTGTCTGTCTGCGCCAATGACTCTCCTGGAGAAGCTCGTGAAGAGCCCCAATGAGCACCTGGCGCAGCGACGCACGTCCTGGACGTTCATGCGGGCGCTGTTGTGGAAGAACTGGCTCATCAAGAACCGCCAACCTGTCGCGACTGCGTGCGAGATCCTCGTACCAACGTTCTTCATCCTGGTCCTCGGGTTGCTGAAGCAACTCACAACGACAGTCGCCGTTCCAGCAGGCTGGAGTGACGACGCTGACAACACCGCGGGCACCAGCTACAACCTGTTCCAGCCCATGGGTCAGTCCATCGAATGGGTCGACGCCGATCTGCCCAAGTTCGCGCTACACGAGTCTACTATGACCGGCCTGATGCTCAAGCTCGGGCGTCAGTCCGTTGACGACGGTCTGCGCCTGGAAGAGCTCTCCACGTCCGACTTGGCTGCGTGCACGACCGGGGTGATGGCCGAAGGACTCGTCGACATGAACTCGTCGTCGCCCTACAGCATTCCGACTGAGTGTGGCGGCAAGGTCGTGCCTTACAAGATCGGCATCGCCCCGGACAACTCCTTCACTCGCAACTACTTCGCCGAGACGATGGACATGTGGTACCCGCGTGTCAACCTCCTGAACTCGACCAGCGAGTCTCTTACGGTTCCATCGTTCAAGGAGAGCATCCAGTTCTTTGACTCGAACGACGCGCTGACAGAGTACGTCAAGAGCGACGAGTATGGTGACAACCTCGAGAACCCCAAGATCTTCGCCGCCATTGTGTTCGACTCCGCTCCATGGGGGGACGACATCGGCACGTTTGCGTCCATCGAGTACTCGTTGCGTCTGAACGCGACGAAAGGCGAAGGCAGGGACTCTGCAGGTCGCGTGCCTACCACGGACAGCTCCCTGTCCGACGTAGATTCCTTCCAGACGGCCATCGATACGGAATACTACTCAGCATACACCGTTACGGGCTTCATGACACTGCAAACTCTCGTCACCCGCTTTGTGACCTGCATGCCCGAGTGGAACTCGGCCAACCAATCCACGACAGGCCTTTGCCAGCGACCCCAGACCACCGCGTTGGCCTCGTCCGAGCTCGACAACACGCTTCTTGACGTTTTGACAGATGATGCCTTGATCCAGGAAGCTCTCAGTGGTTTCGACACGTCTGGTAATACGACATTGTCCGGTATTTTGGCAGGGCTCTCGAACACCACCAAGGAGGTCTTGCTGACGCCTTTGCGCCAAGCCCCACAGTCCGTGCTGGGAGCCACTGTCGCTCCATTCCCTGTCGACAACTACACCAGCTCTCCGTTCTACGATAGTGTATCCAACGTATTCGCCATTGTCTTCATATTGGCGTACTTGTTCACGATCTCACGCATCCTCGTCGTGCTCATCCAAGAGAAGGAACTCCGTCTGCGGGAATTCATGAAGATCCTTGGAGTGACCGAGAAGACGATCATCTTGACGTGGTACATCACGTACACAGCTATCCTCTTTGTCGGCGCCGTCGTCCAGGCGCTTGCTGGTTTGGCCGGGCTCTTCCCGAACAGCTCGCTGATCGTCACCTTCCTGTTCTTCTTCCTGTTTGGACTAAGCGTCTTGGCGTTGGCGTTCTTCATCAGCACGCTATTCAGCAAGGCTCGTGTGGGTGTGTTCGTGGGCATGGTGGCGTTCTTCGGCATGTACGCTGTTTCTCAGGGGTTTTCGACGGGCACAGCTGAAGGAGTAAAACGGATTGGTTCGCTGCTGTCGCCGGTGGCACTGTCACTTGGAGTTAACGTGCTTGCGAACGCTGAAGAAACTGGCGAGGGCGTGCAGTTCTCCACGATGGACACGCTCAGCGATAACTACCGCATCAGTACGGCTCTGATGATGTTTGCCGTCGATACAGTGCTCTACACGGTGCTTGGTCTGTACTTCGAGAAGGTGATACCCAAGGAGTACGGCACGTCACTCAAATGGTACTTCCCGGTGTCGCCATCGTACTGGCGGAGCCGCAAGCAACGCCAAGTCATGGTCGAGAACCCGGCAGACAACCATATGGACAACGTTGCTTTGGACTTGAATCCTGATTTCGAACCAGTCAGCTCGGACCTCCGCGACCAAGAGCATCGAGGCGAGGCTCTCACTGTGAAGCGACTTCGCAAGGTGTTCCAGGTCCCTGGAGGCGAGAAGGTGGCGGTCAAGGCGCTCGATGTCACCATGTACAAGGACCAGATCACCTGCTTGCTGGGTCACAACGGCGCCGGCAAGACCACGCTGATCTCCATGCTCACGGGTATGACCGCCCCCTCCAGTGGTAACGCCACCTACCGCGGCATGTCGATCAATGAAGACATGGACGAGCTGCGCCAGTCACTCGGCATTTGCTTCCAGCACGACGTCCTGTTCCCGGAGCTCTCGGTCCAGGAGCACCTCCAGTTCTTCGGACAGATCAAGGGCTACGCGAACGAGGAGCTGCAGGCTGTGGTCGACCGTCAGATCCGCGAGGTTGGCTTGACGGAGAAGCGCAACTCCAAACCGAACGACTTGTCTGGTGGCATGAAGCGCAAGTTGTCGGTGGCTGTGTCGCTGCTCGGTGACAGCTCACTGGTTTTCCTGGACGAACCCACGTCTGGCATGGACCCGTACAGCCGTCGCAGTACGTGGGAGATTCTGCTGAACAACCGCAGCGACCGCGTGATGGTGCTGACGACGCACTTCATGGACGAAGCTGACATCCTGGGCGACCGGATTGCCATCATGGCCGAAGGCGAGATGCGCTGCTGCGGTTCGTCGCTCTTCCTGAAGAACCGCTTCGGTGCAGGCTACAACTTGACCCTCGTGAAGGACGACGCCAAGTGCGACGATGATGCGGTGGCGGCTTTTGTGACTTCGTACGTCCCCTCTGCGCAGCTCCTGAGCAATGTCGGCAGCGAGATCGCGTTTCAGCTCCCGCTTCAGAGCTCCTCGAGCTTTGCTGCCATGTTCGCCGAGATGGACCGTCAGCTGCAGTCGCTAGGGCTGCTGTCGTATGGAGTGTCCGTGACAACGTTGGAGGAAGTGTTCATCAAGGTGGCGGAGCTGGCCGATGAGAACAACCAGCACACTCTGGGCAACAATGGACGGAGAGACCCATCGGACTCGGGCGAGCACTACCAACCATGCGATGAGATTATCACAACCGAGCCGATGTTCCAGAGGCATCTGCGTGCTCTTGTCCTCAAGCGCTTCCGGTATGCCAAGCGCGACAAGAAGGCCGTTATTTACATCGCTGCGCTGCCCGTTTTGCTCATCGCGGCTGGCTTGGGCATTCTCAAGAACAGTATGTCTACCGATGATGACCCTCTGAAGGCTCTGACGACGGACGCGTACTCAGGTAGCGTGACCCCGACGCCGTACTTCTGCCAAAGCGGATCTGGAGTTGGTGAATGGTGCAGCGAGGTGATGGCATCGTCTTATTTCTCCGGGGCTAGCGCGCAGTCTCTGTCGATCTCGGAACCGGCATTTGACTCGGATTCACCCACAGTGTTCGGCGTCGCTTACACTGACCCAACTATCAATGCGAGCGGCGCGACCGGGTACAGCGTTGCATTGGGCCAGCAAGTCTACGAGCGTGGATACGGCAAGGGAGCTGATCTCGTGGAGGGCCAGTATGGCGCTTATTTGGTGTACGGCGACAGCACGCAGAATGTGCTTGGTTACAACGTGCTCACGAACACGACGGCTCCACACTCGTCGGCGATTTTCAAGGTTTTGATCGACCAGGCGGTGTACCGCTTCTTCGCGGCGAACAGCTCCAGTGATTCGGCAGCTTCGACAGTGAGCTTGAAGGTGAACAACTACCCGTTACCGTACACGGCCGCAGCGAAAGCCGTTCTCAGTTCTTCGGCGTCGTTTGTTGCAGCGCTCTTCATTTGCATCGCGTTCACGTTCCTCCCGGCGTCAATTGTTGTTTTCCTGGTAAAGGAGAAGCAGGCCGAGCACAACTCGAAGCACCAGCAGCTCGTATCGGGGGTGTCGTTGCCTGCATTCTGGCTGTCCAACTACATCTGGGACTTCGTGATGTACATTTTCCCGTGTGCTTGCGCGCTGATCTTGATCGTCGTTTTCAAGATCTCGTCGCTCACGGGTCAAGACTGCGACAGCTGCACGTCTGCCATATTCCCGTCGGTGATCCTGCTGTTCATTCTCTTTGGTCTTGCAGTCTGTCCATTCACGTACTGCCTGTCGTTCCTGTTCAAGGAGCACGCGTCCGCGCAGACATACACGATCGTGCTCAACTTCATGATCGGTGTGGTGTTGATGGTTGTATCGTTCATCCTAGACACGATCGACTCGACTTCAGACGCCAACTCGGTCTTGAAATTCGTTTGGCGCGTCTCCCCGCTGTTCGATCTTGGAAATGGGCTTCTCAGCATGGTCACAAATAACATCGACGCCATCCAGTACAGCGAAACCAACACGAGCCCGTTCAGTGGCGATGTCATGGGGTACGAGCTGCTCTACCTCGCGCTTACAGCCGTCTTGTACATGAGTCTTGCAGTGTACCTTGACTACTCAAAAACTTTCGCAAAGACGAAAGAGGCTGCAAGCGAAACCCACACTCTTGAGGAAGACATCGAGATTGACGAGGATGTCGGACGGGAAGCACAACGTGTTGCCAGTGGAGAGGCCGATGGAGATGCTGTGAAGCTCGTGGGACTCCGCAAGGTTTACCCTGGCGGCAAGGTGGCAGTGCGCAATCTCTCGTTTGGCCTGAAACGCGGTGAGTGCTTCGGATTCCTCGGTATCAACGGAGCCGGTAAAACCACGACCATGAAGATGCTGACGGGTGACGTCCAGCCGACCCACGGCACAGCCACGCTCAACGGCTTCGACATCCTCTCGCAGCAGATTGAAGTTCGTCGCCAGATCGGATACTGCCCGCAGTTTGATGCCTTGTTCGACTTGCTAAGCGTCCGTGAACACCTGGAACTCTTCGGTGCGATCAAGGGCATTCCACGAGACTCATTGGAGCGCGTCGTGATGGAGAAGATCCAGCAGTTGAACCTTGGGGACTTCGAGCACAAACTCGCTGGCAGTCTCAGTGGCGGCAACAAGCGCAAGCTGTCGGTTGCCATCGCCATGATCGGCAACCCGGCCATCATCTTCCTGGACGAGCCTTCCACCGGCATGGACCCTGTTTCGCGTCGATTTATGTGGGACGTCATCGCGGACATTTCGACTCGCGGCAAGGAGTCGACGATCGTGCTCACCACTCACAGCATGGAGGAGTGTGAGGCGCTGTGCTCGCGCGTGGGTATCATGGTCGGTGGTCGGCTTCGCTGCTTGGGCAGTGTGCAGCACCTCAAGTCTCGGTTCGGTGATGGTCTCGTGTTCGACGTAAAGCTGGACATGCCGACTGCGGACGAGTTGCAGTATCTCGTCCAGCACGTCTTCGGCGACGGCAGCGAGTTCGTCACTCCCGTAGAACTGGAAGACAAGTGCCGCGCGTTCGGTAACGCCCAGCTTGCGGAGCGAGTCACTGCGTCCCACCCAACCGGCTACAATCTGGCCGCCGCGATGGAGCGCGACGGTTTTGTCCGGGCCGAGGCCTTCTGCTCCTGGTGCGTCGAGGAAACGCGCTTCGACGAGCTGAACGACTACCTCGTTGGCGCCTTCCGATCGGGCCAAGTGCAGGTGATGGAGCGCCAGAACGACTTCGCACGCTTCAAGGTGCGCAGCCGCATCAACGAGGTGAAGCTGTCCAAGATGTTCGCGCTGGTCGAAGACGTCAAGACCAAGATGCACATCCGCGAGTACAGCGTCTCGCAGACGACACTGGAGCAGATCTTCAACTCCTTCGCTAGTCAGCAGGAGGAAGAAAAGGGCGTCGCTCGCGGTGTTTTCCAGGGCCAGTGAGTGGTTCATCTTGCGTGTCCATCCGTAAACGCAACTATTAGCTTTGAATGAAAAGCTATTTGGATCTTGATACGTCCACCGCTTGACTTTGCTGGGGCTTCTTTGCTTTAGTGGTCTGGAACTAAAAGCACGACAACTATAATGCAACAACAATAAAAATCAGATGCACACTCACGGATAACATCGTCCATGAAACGTGCAGCTGACTTACACATTGCTTTGGTGCACCGTGTACTTACTCTGAGCCGTAAAAAATACTAAGAAAGCTTGATACGCACGTCAAACACTTATATCCACTTGATCCATGCGGCCTGTCCGTCATTCTCAAATCGGATCATCACGGTAGTTCAAGCAGCCTGGCGTTGAGAATATCCCAGTTAAATCGCCTGCTGCTCGGTAATCGCGGAGCGGTTTAAGTATGAAATCCGGACTCATGATCACCACGTGGATGGAGAACACGTCAGCAAAAAAGGCCCCCAATTTGTGCCACGGACGATACCTCTCTTGAAAATATCGTGTCCATGCTGGAGTGTCGCTCCCCCACGATCAGTGCCTTAGCGATGGGTGATGAAAGCGGCAACCACACTCCGTCTTCCTGCGCAAGATACAGCCGAATCGGGAAAAGATTCTCAGCGAGTATATTTCGGATTGGTGTCAAGTAAAGCCATAATTGAGATTTTATTGAGATTGGGAAAAGATTCTCAGCGAGTATATTTCGGATTGGTGTCAAGTAAAGCCATAATTGAGATTTTCCTCAAGTAAGAAGAAAAATATGATTGTGAACGAAATCAAATGAGATGCATTGAGAGTAAAGAACCTATAACCGGCCTCGCTACGCAGCCTAGCGAAGCTCTATAGGCTCAAAACATGAAATGCAGTGTAAGTAGTGCAGTGTAGCAATCGTCGTGGTCTCGATCAGCTCGCAAACCTTACTGCGGAAGCCCGTCGATGTTTAACCCCATTGCAAAACTGAATGACAGGAGTTCTGCGAGCTCTTGACACTCCATGTAAGCCGTCTTGCCGTCCGTAAAGCGAACGGACCATGCGAACCGACCGCGATTCTTCTGCCAGCCAGTGATGCGTCCAGCGATGTACTCGTTCTCAACCGTCCAACGTCGGCGCATTGAGAACTCCTTCATCACAGACCAATGAAACACATAGCCTGGGGTCT
Organism: Phytophthora vignae f. sp. vignae; assembly: GCA_016169955.1. Classification (NCBI taxonomy): domain Eukaryota; phylum Oomycota; class Peronosporomycetes; order Peronosporales; family Peronosporaceae; genus Phytophthora; species Phytophthora vignae. The sequence goes on along the minus strand of JABJUM010000056.1, from coordinate 299,158 downwards.
CCGTGAGGACCTTCATCAAATTATTGGTGCTGAAGAAGTGAGAGTCGGTGTTGTCGCGCTGGAGACCTCGTAATTTGCGTGGGCATCCGGGTTTACGGCGTACGGGAATCGCACGCAACACATCATTGAGGTCCACCGTCTTCAGTAGTGCCATGGTAGCAAGAACGTGCTCACAGGTCCAGCCGTTTGTCCGAGCTGTCTCGCAGTCACACACGTACGTGGATCGGATGATGTCGATCTACAATGAAGATCAAAAGATCATAAGAATAGAGATGGAAAACCATTCACATTATTTTATTCTTACGTTCGGGTACCCGAGCTTCACCCGGGGATCGTTTCGGGTACCCCCCGAACTCGGGTGTACCCGGTTCGGGTGGGTATGTTACCCGGGTTCGGGTACCCATTGCGAGCTCTGATCTACATACAGCAAACAAAAGGTAACATTCACGCCTTTGTGGAGATTCGTCGGCGCGTCGAGCAGCTTTGGCGAGTTGAAAATGAATGCACGAACATCTGACTCGTTTGGTTGAGTCATTCGCATATAGTTGTGCTTGTTCGCCGAGATAATTCGAGCCCGAACAAAGTGGTCTGCATGTATGGGCCCTAAAATTCCACAATAAAATTAAATGTTAGCAAAACGTGGTTAAAAATATAAAACGAACTTGTCATACTTCACCTTGCGCGTATTGCCGAAATGGTTGCTTGCAGCATCTAAATTCCTCACCCACGAGAAGGAGAAGCATCGGAAAGTTATGGTTTAGCACGAGCGATGTAGCGGCGCGCTTGTTGGGATTGCCTTCTTCAGTGTCAGGTGGAAAGCTTCTATCGCATTTTGGTTGGGCATCACCCCAGATGTGAACACATCTCCGGCGGAGCCAACAAACCACGTATCCCATGGCGCAGTAAAGTAAACGCCCTCAAACCAAGCAGCATAAGCGCCCTCTCTATCTGTCGACTGACTAGTTAGGGACAAGAAGGTTGTTTTCTCTACAGCCCTCTCAGTTATAATTGTCCCTACACCTGGTAGCATTCTGTGACGGGGCACACAGCACTTCTTAACAGAGGAAGCTGGAGTATACAAACTCCAAGTGAACAGCCGTTCACGTGTCCCTGGTCTGAAGGGGACGACTTGACTTGCAAAAGAGGTAGATCTAAGACTGAATATATTTATAGGTTGGTACAGATTTGGCCTGCATACAAATCCTAAGTTGCCTATAATTTGTTCCATACAAAATGTATCTGTTGGCTCTGAGGCCACTTGGTCACTATCCCGAGGAGTGACCGATGGCTACATGACTGATGTAGCCATCCCTGAATAGTGACAGGGTCACTATTCCATGTAACCCCGTTACATCCTCCCCCACTTAGATTTGATCTTATCGACCAATCAGAGCGAGGTTACGCCGGCGACTCACATTTCACTCGCAAAGTCGAAATCCATCGACAACGGCGCGAGCTCTGGCGCCTCGGCTCTCGGACCTCAAAGAGCAACTGGCGCATCGCCGAGCAAGCCGCAGGGTCTCCACGTCGACCGGAAGCATGCCTCCAAAGCGCAGCGCGCGTGGTGCGAAAGCACCTTCAAAATCACGGGCCGCAGGGCCGAAGACCAGGTCGGCCAAGGCCAGGGACGCGTCGTCCGCGCTGAGGGAGGCCACGGAGACGGCCGAGGAGGCGGTGCGCTCTCGTAGCAGCACGCCGGAGGGCGGGCGCCGGTCTCGGAGTCGGAGCAAGACTTCCGAGGCCGCGCCAAGTGGTGAGGGAAGCTCCCAGCCCCAGTCGGGGCGGGCCAAGTCGGCCTTCGACTGGTCGGCCAGCATCGAGAACTGCACGATGCTTGTGCATTCCGGTGAGAGCTCACCCGAGGGCAGCGAGAACGCTGCCAAAGACGAAGCGCTGGCGGCAAGCAGCACGCCCAGCTCTCCGCCATTCCCGAAGGCTCCGTCCACGAAGGAGGCCGAGGACGTCGAGTCCAGCGCCGGCGCCGGCGACGGCAAGCAGGCGGAGGAAGACGAAGACGTCATGGCCGACACTGAAGACATGGCGGAGAAGTCGCTGAGCGACGCGGGCTCCGAGCCCAAGGCGGCGTCGCCACTCAAGCGTCTGACGCTGGCACAGGGTCGTGAACGTGCCCAAGCGTCGAAGGCGACTGCCGTCGCGAAGGCCAAACATGCCAGGGCGCAGAAGCGTTCCGCTTCCAGGTCGCCCAGCCCCGGACCAGGCACCCACTTGTTCAGCCACTCGGAGGACGAGGAGGGTGCCGTCCATGAGCCCAGAGAGCTCTCCAATGACCTCGACGAGCAGCAGGAGAGCTACCGTACTGCTCGCTCGGGCGCGCAAGCTAGGCAGTCGTCTGCCGCGACTGCTGTTGAGTCATCTTCTGGCAGGAGTGCCTCGCATCCGCCGGGCTACTTCCCGCCCGAGACTAGCACCGGAGCACCTGCGCTGTTGGAGAAGCTCTCGGCTCCTCGTGGCCTTGTCGGCGGGTACACCTCAAGGGGTTCCTATGAGCGTGCACTCGTCGAGAAGGAGCCACTCTTCCTTGGCGACGTTGAAGTCGCCCGGTGTGTGCTACTAGCACCACACAAGCTCACTCTGAAGGAGTTCACCACGCTTCGCAAGAAGCCGGAGGACAAGGGTGGACTCCATCCTGTGTGGGGTTTCCACTGGGTCAAGTCAAACGACAGCATGACCTGGGGTGAGGTGGAAGACCTCTTCTGGCGCTACGTCGAGCGCAAGGGGTTTTCCGACCAAGAGTTCAAGGAACTCCGTGAGGATCGCACTCTGGCCGCCATCCTGGACTTGCGCGAGCTCCGTATCGAGTTCGCTCAACTCGTGTGCAAGCGCAAGCTCCGCGGGAGGATGGACGAGCTCAAGAAGGAGGCGAAAGCCAAAGCTCGTGACGAGCGTGGGCGCGATGCGACTACGTCTGCTACCGTGCCCCGTGCACCGGCCAAGAGGCCAAGGACTACTTACGAAGCTGCCGCTGCTTCTCGTCCCAGATCGCAACTGCCTTCGGGCAGTCTGCCTGGAGCTGTTCAACAGGCTCCCATGAGTTATCCGACTCCGGGTAACCTCGCCACTTCACGAGCAGCTGGCGCTTGCCATGGAGACGCCGCTCCTGGACGACTCGTTCCACGTGGTAGTGGATCTGCCCATTACGGTCAAGGAGGGCCGGCGGAGGTCTCGCACGACCATGGCTACGAGCCTGAGGCAACGCAGCCGCATGCTGGGGCCCAGAGTCAGGTGGTGACCCTGCAGCAAGAGGAGATTCGTCTTCTCCGGGAGCGCGTGTACGCCCTTGAGATCGCGCTTGGCGTCGGCCTTGGTGGCGAGGCTGCCTCTCGTGCTGGCCAGCCTGGTGCCGTGGAGCGGCTCCGTGCGGACGTTCGTGCGCTGTTTCAGGAGACTCGCGAGCTCCATGGTCGAGTGGACCGTCGGGCCGACGTGACGTCCTTGGAGTCACTGCGAAGCGAGATCGCTGGCCTTCGGGCCGAGCTCCGTGGCCCCATGTCGTATCCGGAGCCGGCGCATCATTATCAGGCCCCGTATGGCCATGGCTACGCAAGCCCTGCGTACGCCGCTCCGACGTACGCCTCGTCTTCGTCGTCTTACGACCAGCGCGCGTACCAGGCGCCGTACCGCGACCCGACGCCGCGCTTCGAGGAGTTGCGGTCGTCTCCGCCGGGGTACCCACCGCTTCCTGCGGGGTATCCTGAGCCTGAGGGTCATGGTACCTCTTCAGACGACCCACGTAGAACGTCGGGTGAGTCGTCATCGACTTAGGCAAGTCTATCGTGTACGCCGCGCCGTGTCGGCTGAGGACCGCGAAGGGTCCAATGAAGCGGTGCTTCAGCTTGTTGCTCTCGACCGAGCTAACTGTGTTTAGCGGTAGGTTTCTAGTATCTAGGAGAACTAAATCCCCAACCTTAAACACGTTCATGTTTCCTCTTCCATTTCTGTCCGAGTACTCCTTCTGTTTGTCTTGGGCTTGAGCCATGGTGTCTCGCACCCTGCTGATGATGTTCAGCCTGTCTTCGACAAACGAGGACAATTGCTTCCGCAAGGCGACTGGACTCACGTCCGAGACCTGGGAGGAAAGGGTTTTCCGAGCCTCTCCCCCACTTACGACCGAAGCCCCGGTGCTGCCTCGTAATGTGAGCGGCACCTGAGGGTGGCGTAACCCGTTGAGGTAAAAGGGCGTAAAGCCCGTCGATGCATGCACCGCATTGTTGAGTGCGAACTCAACCATGGGCAAGCGATCGGCCCAAGAGCGGGGCATCTCCGCGCAGATACTGCGGAGCGTGTCCTCGAGCACGCGATTGACGCGCTCCGTCTGGCCGTCGGTCTGCGGGTGATCCGCCGTCGACATCGACAGCCGTGTGCCCAGAAGGCTAAACAGCGTCTGCCAGAACGCAGCGGTGAACCGCGGGTCTCGGTCAGAGACGATGGTCTCGGGCAGACCGTGGTGTCGGAAGACACAGTCCATGAACAGGCGAGCGACCTCAGCGCCAGTGACTGTGTCACGAACCGGAGCAAAGTGTACCATCTTGCTCAGGCGGCACACAAAGGCAACAACGCCGGTATTGCCACGGTCATCGGCCGGAAGCCCGAAGACAAAGTCGAGACTCATCGACGTCCAGCAGTCCACTGGGACGGGCAGGCTCTGCAAAGGAGCCGAGGCGTGACCAGCAGGCTTCACGCGCTGGCACGTCTCGCACGTCCGGACGTAGGTGGCGACCCACTTGTACATGTGAGGCCACCAGAACATCTGAGAGACGTACGCGTACGTCTTCTCACGGCCGAGATGGCCACTGGATGGCGCATCGTGCGCTTCCATCAGGATGTCGTACTTGAGATCCTCGTCGTTGGGCACGACAATACGGGGAGGATCCTCGGGCTCCACCCTATAGTGGAGCAAGCCATCAGCCTACTCATAGCGATGCAGCCGTGCACGCTGGCGGGGCGTGAGCCACTCAGCCTTGGCGTCAGCGCCAGCGGCTAAGAACCGCACCACAGAACCAAGGTTGGCATCGTCTCGGTATGCCAACCGGATGCGATCATACAGATCCGTCGTGACTCGACTAATGTGAGCAAGCTCGTAGTCGGGTCGGCGCGACAGCGAATCGGCAAGCTCCTTAAGCTTGCCCGGCTTGTACTCAACGCGGAAGTTGTATTCCGCGAAGAATGACAGCCAGCGCGCCATCCGCTGAGAGAGGTGCGGCGAGTTGACGGCAGTCCGCAAGGACGCGTGGTCTGTATAGACGACAAAGGACGTCGAGCCCAGGAGGTGCACTCGGAACTTGACAAGAGCGTACTTCATGGCAAGTAGCTCCTTGTCGTGGACTGGGTAGTTCCGTTCGGCTGCCTTGAGCTGCCTGGACTGGAACGAGATGACTCGTTCGCGGCCTTCATCATCGGCCTGCAATAGCGCACAGCCAATTGCGTAGTCTGACGCATCACAGACAACGCTGAAAGGCTTCGTCTCGTCCGGCAAGGCCAGGACGGGCGCGCGCTGTAAGCTCGCCTTGATGTCGTCAAACGCATCTTGATGACGCTGTTCCCAGCGCCAGTCGACGTCCTTCTTCAGGAGATCCGACAGCGGCCGTGCCAATCCGGCGTAGCCAGCACTGTACTTGTGCAAGTAGTTGGCAAGGCCCAACCACTGTCGTAGGTCCTTCTGCGACCGAGGTGGCGGCCAAGCCGCGATGGCTTTCACCTTCTACGGGTCCGCCCGGACCCCGGCGCTGGTGACGAAGCAGCCCAGGACCTTGATCTCCTCAGCTGCGAACACGCACTTGTCGATGTTGGCGTATAGCTTGTTCGCCCGCATGACTTCGAACACACGTCGAAGGTGCTGGAGATGCATCTCCATGGCCGTCTGGCCTGCCTCGGCACGGCTGTGGACGAATATGTCGTCAAAGTACGTTTGTGCGAACGCACGCAAAGGTCGGAACAGTTGTGTGACCAAGCGATTGAACGTTGCCGGGGCGTTTGAAAGCCCCTGAGGCATGACCAGCCACTCCCAGAGCATGCCGCTCGGTGTACTCACAGCCGTGAGAGGGATGTCGCTCTCGCGCATCAGGATCTGGTAGTATCCGTCCACCAGGTCCAGCGCGCTGTACAGCGTGCAGCCGGCCATGTTGTTGAGCAACACGTCCTTGCGCGGGATCGGTGTCTGCGCAGGCACTGTCGCGCTGTTCAGCTTGTTGTAAGCATGAACCAGACGCCACTTTCCGTTCGGTTTACGAACACAGAAGGTAGGTGTCGAGTGCGGAGACTTCGACTCCCGCACCATGCCTGCCTTCGCCTTGGCGGCAAAGAAGGCATCAATGACTTCACACTGCTCCCGGGGAAGAGGCCATTGCCTCGTGACACAGTACTTCGTGCCCGGCACGAGGTCGATCTCGTGCCTGATTCCCCTGTCTGGTGGGAGTTTGGACGGCGGGTCCTTGGACACCACGTCCTCGAACTCCTTCACCAAGGGATACACCGGATCCTTCGGGTTCTTGAGGATCTCAGAACCCATGCGCGACGCGCGCTGTCTTCGGAACTCTTCCAGGACGTCCTTGTCCATGACCGAGGACGAGTTCAACTCGGCCGTCGAAGGCTCCGGCCTAAGGAGAACCAACTCTGCGATCTCCCCGGCCTGTAGCTCGGCCAGGAAGTCCTCCATGGCGAGCTCTTCAAGGTTCAGTAATTCTGAAACCTCGGGCAGTGCTGTGAGCTGGACAGCCCCTGCCTTGACCCGACGACCGGTCACGCCGTCGAAGATGTGATAGCATTCTTCGGCGGCTGGAGTCCTCACTGGAGGCTCGGAGTCGCTGGCGACTGGCGTGGTCGGCCTCACGACTAAGCCCGGCTTGCGACGTGACCCTCGGGTGTCTTCGTCTTGTGGCACCGCCTTGACGGCACCACTGATCGTCTTGATCTTGTGCGGAACTATGTTACCCGCCTTGTTCTTGAGCGGAACTTGGTTACCCGCCTTGCTGGGTGGAACTATGTTACCCACCTCGCCGTGTGGAACTTGGTTACCCACACCAGGAGCGCCTCCAGCGCCTCCCGCATCAGTTATGGTCTGAGTGACCTCCTGTGGAACTATGTTACCCACATCGGAAGCGCCTGCAGTGCCTTCCTCATCAGTTTTGGTCTGAGTGACCTCGCGTGGAACTTGGTTACCCACGCCAGCGCCAGCGGCGCCTTCTCCAGCAGCGTCCGCTGCCTGCGGTACTTCGTTACCCGCATGTGGACCTACGTTACCCACCTGGTAGGTGCTGTCCAGCACCTCCACTCTTAGGCCTTGACCGGCCCGGTCGGAGTCGACGTCAGTCTCGACGGACCCCAAGAACTCGTTAGACGCTGCTGCGTCCTGGCGGCCCTCGCGGGCACCCCAGCTGCTGCCAGAGGTGGGAACATGACTCACCAAAGCTCTGTCAGAGCGTGGGGGACGGCTAGCCCCGATGGCTTTGCCGCGCCAGTCTATCCAAGGCTCGTGCTTCTCCAGCCACGGCATGCCAAGGATCAAGTCGTACTTGTCCATGTCTAGGACCAAGAACGGCTCCGTGCTGTCGAAGTCCTCGAACTTGACAGCGAGGTCCATGTGGACCCGAGGTACTTCTACCACTGTACCGTCGGCCAGTCTTACTGAGACCAGCCCGTTGCCTTTGCTGCCTCGCAGCGCATCGGCGTACTTGTCGCGATTACATGCGACAGTCTGGCGGCGCGCAAAGTTCTTTGACGCCCCAGAGTCGATCAAGATTCTCAAGGGATGATCGTATCCCGGTACACTCGCGTATACCACAAGCAGCCCACCGCTGCCCTTCTCCGCTTCGAGAGTACACAGACTCTCAGGGGCTAAGTCCCCATGGCGTGCGCCACCCGCACGCCCCTCATGAAGACTTAGTGTTTCCCCAGTAGGGCGCCCCGCCCCTACTGGTGTCCGGCGTTCCCCTGGTTCCTGGGGCGCGGCTTCTGCCAGCGACCCCTAGAACCAAAGGGCCTCGAAGAGAACTTCTTCTTCAGTCCTCCCGCGGGACAGGCACGCTTCATGTGCCCAAGCTTGCCACAGCCGTAGCAGCGAATGTCGCTCTGCTCGGCCATGCCCAGATCCATGGGAACCGGCCCGTTGGTCGCTCCACTACCGGAGTTACCACTAGGCGCACCGCCAGAGGCAGGGTTGCTCTGCCATACCGTGGCGGGGGTACGAGCCTGCTTGTGGCTGTACTCCTCCTGGAGGGCAATCTGAATCGCCTCCTCCATAGTGTTCGCTTGCACACGGAACAGTTGCGTGCGGGCAGGACCGACACGCAGACCGTCCATGAACACGGTCACCTTGATGTGTTCAGGCAGGGGGTTCCCCACCAGAGAGGCCGTGAGCACTCGCATCTCCTGGATGTACTCATGCAGCTCGCGCCTTCCTTGTTTGCAGGCGAGGAAGCGCGAGCGCTGGCGGTACTCGTAGTTCGCCGGGAGGAACGCGGCCCGCAGCTGTTCGCACAGCTGGGACCATGATGCGAAGCATCCAGGCGCCGTCGCTTCGCGCGTGTACGCCCAGCTCTTAGCGCGACCACTAAGGTTGGAGAGCGCAAAGGCGACGCGGAGTCGCTCGTCCGAGACAAGAGCCGCGTCCATCGCGAGCTCAACTTCTCGAACCCAGAAGTGGAGGATCTCTCCTTCCTTCCCTTCGAAGGGGTGAACCTTCAGCCGCAGAGGCTTCGGTTGCACCGGCTTCGGCACGGCCGCAGTGGCCTGCAGCCCCTGAACGTGGGCGATGAGCCCTCGCTCGTAGGTGTCGAACGCGTTGATACGCTCAACCTGCTCAGCCGGCGTCGCCGCCGCTAAGCTGCGCAGGGCATCTGTCCCGAAGATGCCTGCCATCTTCCGAACGGACTCATACTGCGAGTCGTTCAGATGAGGAAACTCTGTCCGATCCATCTTGGCTCACTCGATGAGACCACAGAGGATTCAGGTAGTCCAATCTACCCGCGTAGGCGTAAGATTGACTACAAGTGCTACCAAGTGTGACGGGGCACACAGCACTTCTTAACAGAGGAAGCTGGAGTATACAAACTCCAAGTGAACAGCCGTTCACGTGTCCCTGGTCTGAAGGGGACGACTTGACTTGCAAAAGAGGTAGATCTAAGACTGAATGTATTTATAGGTTGGTACAGATTTGGCCTGCATACAAATCCTAAGTTGCCTATAATTTGTTCCATACAAAATGTATCTGTTGGCTCTGAGGCCACTTGGTCACTATCCCGAGGAGTGACCGATGGCTACATGACTGATGTAGCCATCCCTGAATAGTGACAGGGTCACTATTCCATGTAACCCCGTTACACATTCTATCTAACCTGCTGCTTTAGTTTATCTATTTGAAGCTCTACGTCCATGGAGCTGGCGCTTATTCCTGAGGAGAGCTTATCTTGGTTCGGATCTCGTCTGCTTCTTGAGCTGAGGATAGGCATGTTACTAAGCTGTGTGCAACACAAAGTATCCGAGTAACAGAGTACTATCCGATCTCAAAATGTTACTTGAGGAAAATCCCAATAATAGTGTTACTTTCAATGAATCCAATCTTTACTCGAGAAAAATCCGCAACCAGCCGAATCCCCCCAGCATCTACACCAGCGAACGCTTCAGCCGCCTCCTCCTTGATTGTCTTCTTCATGTCGTTAATGTGCGTGATCTTGTCGAGATTGATGCCAAATGGACGACTCCCTGTGATAATGCAGCGTAATATTGGTTTCACCGCGATCACCCGGATAATGTTCGCAAGCGGCTGTGGGGTATCTTTAAATACATCCTTCACTTGCCTGTTCGACATTATTGGCCACACCAATAATATCACGCACGCTGGAGCAATCTCCACGCTCGATGTAGTCAATATCCCCCGGATTTTCGGAAGCCACTCATTGCCCCTCTTTGCCAGGTTCAACTAGATTGAGGTGGAAGAAACATCAGATAAAAGCTCACGCCTCATCTCTCGTACCTTTTTTTCAGCTCGTCGATTGTTGAAATCGAAGTTGCATCGATCTCGAATGGGCGAGTGCCAGGGGTAATGCAACGAATCGTTCCATCCTTAAGCTTCAACCGAGCCTCCAGCAGCGCAGGTTTCTCGATAAGTGGCAGTTGACTGCGCGCCTTCTCCACGTCGACCACAGAGCACTTCGTGGGAAAAACATCGTCTTCTCGTTTACCGCAGCAGCTTGCATCAACGCCTCCGTGGCAGCTTCAGGGCTGCACTCCTGGTACAACACTTTCACCACGTCCCATCGTCCAGTGCTCACTGCCAAGTTGAATACCTCGATAACATTGTTCGAACCCTTGTAGCACACATTTGGCAGCAACTTTATCGCCGTGCAGTTCTCGTGCCTGAGTGTCTCCGCCACGGCCTTCTCGGCATCGTAGCACCTGCATCGCTTGTCGAGCAGCGCGCGCCCTTCATCCTTCTCTACGAGGCGCAGCGCCGTCTCACACCTGGCATCTGCAGCCTCTCACAAAGCCTCGCCGTCGCCCTGCTCAGCGTCCCGCTTCAAGGCTTGGTTAGCGATCATGGACTAGGACGCCATCTTTCCGAGGCGCAGGAGCTTGTATATACGAATGAATAGTGGCTGTTCGCCACCGCCGCGAACATGGCCGACGTGGAGTAGGGCTTCGCCCTGAAGCGCATCAGCACGTCCACGCAGCCGTGACGCGCCGCGTTGTCGAGCGTCAGCGGCATCACGAAGGCGGTGACGGCGTCGTGGACGTGGGCCAGGTACTTTACGCTCTCGGGTAGCGCCACCTCCACGCACGCAAGCTCTTCTTCATGACGGACGGCGCGCAAAGTGCGGAATGAAGGTCGAGATGTCCTTGCACTTGGGTATACGAAAACCAGGTCATTGCATCTAATTTCTGATTGGTGGTCTGATTGAAGCTAACAACAACCAATCAGCAGATGAAATGAAATGATTGCACCCACCAAGTGACGAAATGATTGCACCTCGACAAATCACCACAAAAACTTTTGTGAAGCTCATGGCCCTGTTGCGAGCGTCCGCCAAGCTGCTGCTGCCGTCGGGCCCGCGCCTCTCGCGCCGTCTCTCCGCGCTGTCGTTCGTGCCGCAGTTGCGCGCGTCCATCCCGGAGTCGCTGCCCGCCATCCACCGGCTCGTGGAGAACTACGAGCGCGACGCGCAGACGTTCCGCCCGAGCGAGAGCATCCAGTCGGACGTTGTGTTCGCCAACAACCACCTGCGGCTCTCGGGCATCGACGTCGTGGGCTTCGGTGCGTGCGCGCACTGGCACTTATTGCTGTTTTGCGTTGCAATTATTATTTATTCGAATCTTTTGTGTGTGCAGACTATGACTACACGCTGTGCCACTACACGGAGGAGCTGCAGCACCTCATCTACGCCATGGCCAGGGACTATATGGTTGGCAATAGTGTATATTTTATAGTTCGTTGTGCCGTGTCAACTAACGAACTAGGTATTTAATTGTTGTTGGCGTTTAGGTGGGCAAGTTGAGGTACCCGGAGGGCGTGTCCGTGCTGCAGTACGACCCGAGCTTCGCCATTCGCGGGCTGACCATCGACAAGCAGAAGGGTTTACTGTGCAAGATCAGCTCACACCAGAAGCTGTCCAACACGGCGGTCTTTCGGGGTCGCCAGCGGCTTTCGCGGGACGAAATCATGGAGCTCTACGGAGGCTCGAGGCACATCCCCGTGCAAGACCGCGACTACAACATGGAGCCGCTCAACGACCTCTTCAGTGTCGCCCACGCCTGCCTCTTTGCCGACGTGGTGCAGTACATGATCGACCGCGACATCGAGTACGAGCCGATCGCGTTGGTTGAGGACGTGAACCAGGCCATCACCAATGTCCACCTTAGTGGCGACATGCACAAAGAGGTGGCGCTCGACCTGCCCAAGTACATCGAGCCTAACCCGACGTTGAGGCCGTTGCTGGAGCGCATTCGGGTGCGTGTCGTAGCCGACATGAATCAGGCTTGATATTGAAGGAAATACGCTAACCCACCCCGTGGAGTTTTTGTCTGTAGAACTCCGGGAAGAAGAGTTTTTTGTGCACAAACAGCTCGTTCCCGTACATCAACGCTGGCTTGAAGTACATGTTGGGAGATGACTGGCGAGAGGTAGGCTAACTCTCGAGTGCAGAGCGGTTAAACAGCTGTGCTTATGCTCTGTCTGTGACGATTGCTTCTAGCTCTTTGATGTGGTAAGCGTCAGCGCGCGGAAACCCAAGTTCTACACTCGCCAGCGCTCGTTCCGCATGCTGGACATTGGACACAAACAAGTGCAGGTAACGCAAAACTTGTCTGCCACTGGTTATGTGGAACTTTTTTTCTTAAACGTGTGATATTATTGAATGCACTTTTGTAGTGGCACGCGGTGCGAGAACTGCGCAGGGGTGAGGTGTACACGCAGGGCAGTGTTTATCAACTGTCGAAGTTGACGGGATGGGTCGGTAGTCGAGTGCTGTACATTGGGTGCGTTTTCTTTTATCTGCTGAAGCTGCTGCAATTGAATTGTCGGGTCGGGTTAACTGACAATTTTAATGGGATTTTCGTCACAGCGATAACCTGTTCTCGGATTTGGTGGAACCTTCTCGGGCAAATGGCTGGCGGACGGGTGCGATCATCCGGTACGCATTTTTCCCCCCGGCCTAACACTTCTGTCAAGTATCTCATCCGCCGTGAACTTTATGCACAGCGAGCTGGAAGATGAAATGCGAGTGCAGCGAACGCCAGAATATCAGAAGCTGGCCTTCCAGGTACGCAAGCAACAAAGCAAATTGTGTATAATTATATTGGAGTGAGCTGACGATATGTACTCTGACGTATAGATCAACAAGATCGAGGAGTTGATGCGCAACATCCAGAACGAGTTGCGCTCCGAGCCGATTCCACAGGTAAGCCTGCGAGTGTCCACAAGCTTTTCACAAAAGTCTAACTTGGCATTATCTTGTTAGAATCATGCCTTCGTGGACCAGCTTGTCAACGTCCACGAAGCAGTTCAGATGGAGATGGAGAACCTGATCAACGTCAACTTTGGATCAGTGTTCCGAGCTGATACCTATCCGTCCCAGTTCGCATTCGTCGTTCAGCGCTACGTGGACATTTATTCGGCGCGGCTTGAGAATTTGCTGGAGTACCCGTCCAATCACACGTTCTACCCTGAACGAATCACCATGCCGCACGAGCATCCTGCAGGGGCTCCACGATACGAGTAATGTGGGAGATACAACGTTCGGCGTTGAGCTGGTAATGCAAACATTTAGAGTTGCTTCTCCTCCTCTTCAAACTTACCTCTCCTTATTGCTCTGATAGACACGTGGCGCCGAACATCGCGGCTTCAGCTTGGTCTTGATCAAATGGTTCAGAAGTCCAGGAGCCTGCTTCTTGATGGTGGAGATGACAGTTTTGTAGATGGTCCCCCTGTTGTTGATCGACTTTGCAGAGTAATCCGACAGCAGCCCCGAGATCGACGACAGGATGAAGCTGGAGCTGTCAAAGCTGACGTCGAACTCAGACACGGAAGCGAAGTCTACCGCAGCGGACTTCACGGAGGCACTCTCGAACTTCATGAGCACCTCCTTCAAGATGCTCTTGAAGTTCCCAAACACCGCTGCCTTGACGACCTCGACCTGGAGATCTGCGACCGTCATGTTCGTACACAACGAAGTCGACACGTCGGGGGCACACGCGAACATGTTCGCTTCGACATTCGCTTGGAAGGTCGGCTTCTTCATGCCGAACGTCAGCTCCGCTTTCGCTGATGCGTCCAAGATGTTGGTGGCGATGTTCAGCGAGGCTTCGACCGAGACGTGGCCAGTGGAGTAGGCACTGATGTCCACCGTGTTGGACGAGGTGACGTTCACGCTCTCCGGGACGACGGTGCTGAGCCCGGTGACGTTCATTGTCTCGATCGTTGGCGTGAACGTCAAGTGCTGGCCCAGAATGCTATAGTTGAACCCGGCGAGCGTGACGTTGCGGAGAACCAGTGGGTCGTACTTCTTGAGCAGAGAGCTGAGCACGTTGGCAGACTTGACGAGACCGATCGCGCTGTTCAAGCTGCCGAACTCGGATGCAGTTGATTCAGCCTTGAAGTCGACATGAACGCAGCCATCTTTACCGGAGGCGGCGCTGGATCCAGCGAGTGCAGCGAATGTGGCCGCGATAGCAAGAGTGACAAACCTGGCCATTGCAGCGAGTGTCGAACGGTTCCAAGTGGTCTGAACTACACAAAGGAAACAATGAGGAGGAATTTCAAGGGTCGAGGATAACACGAACAGGAGCTCGTCGTAGGTTCGAGCGTATGGCAACAATGATTACAGGGTACATGCACATCCGAAGCAAATCCGATGCGAAACGAGCTCTGTACTACAGTATTAATAGTGCAAATTGCCCCGGGAAAGATTTTTTGTTGATTGTTACGTAACACTATCGTAGTAGACTGTCAGTAGTGAAGAAGACCATCCTTTCGGCTGCTAATTTCCACGAGACCGGCTGCATCCCGCCAAACCCTTCTTTTCTATCTTTGCTTTTGTGGCGGACATTTTTGTCGACAATCGTAAGATTGATAAATCTAGCGAGAATTGCTATTCGGGCTGCTCACTCTAAGTGCTAACATGGCATTTGCTCATTCTAAGTGCTAACATGGCATTTGTTAAGGACACATTGCGTTAATCGTCTCCCCACCAAGTTGCGACCCAGCACGTAAGTACGGAGACATCGATTTCCGACATTCCCCCGTGCAACACTGCCGGTAGTGAAACAACCCTGTCCTATCCGCAAAAGCTTGGAAAGGCACTGACTATTGTCGTCGTCCAGTCTCTAATGAACACGCATTGCGAAAGAGTAGTAAGGCCAGTATCTGCTTTTGTTTTACACGCAGTTGTACGGCAAGGCAGTGTTCCTTTAGCTCTACGCCTATTGCCCCTGTTGCTGTGTTTCCGCTTTTGGCTGCGTTTGTTTTTTAGTTTACGTAAGAACCTACCCCCCATACTTCGTTATCCATCAATCACGCACAATAAAAAAACTGTGGCGGCGCAGTGCGGAATTCGCGGAAGCATGACCGGTTCTAAGATTGTACGTGCATGCACCAACCGTGCAAGGTAGCTGGGTTACCCTGCGCTTTCACTCTAATCTTCCTAAAGTGTTATGTGTCTCGCTCAGACAGCAGCTCCAACTACGGGTTTTCTGTTCGCAAGGCGGCTAAGCCAGAAGGGAAATGGAAGTTCGAGGTTGTATACGTGGTAAAGTATGGTCCTGCGTATTGTGCTGGTATTCGAGGCGGCGATCTCCTGAGCGCGTATCAGTTCGTGTCGCCGCCACAAAAGACAGGCTGGGGTGACAGAACTCTGGCAGCTATAAACGGACAAAGTGATGAAACGTTCATCATGATGTTTGTGAAGAAGAAGATTTTTCTCAAGAAGGACGAGCTGGCGCATTTCAACAGACGCAGGAATTTCATCGCAATGAAGAAGGTAAGCACTTGATATCTACACAATAGCTCTTTCAAATTACGACTAATGCATGCTACGTTCTTATTAGTGCATGTTGAAGAAAGTTGGAGACTTTAGTGCCCTCCCTGCTCTCGTGAAGAGCTGGGACCGTCAGAACCCGGTTCCGCGTGATAATGAAGGCGCAGAATATCCATATAAAAACGATTCTACTGAAGAATCTACGTCACCTCTACCATCCAGCCCAAAGCTAGCGGTAAAGCGCCGGAAAGTTCGTGCACACGGGGCTACGCGGAAGAGAGCTAAGCGACGAGAGAACCGCAACGACTTCAGTCCTGATTTATCACCTGAGCGAGAGTCCGCCCTTACAAACCGAGGCACAAATGAAGAGCCCCGACTGAAGAAACCCAGACACGCACTTAATGGCAACATGAGCGATAGTGAGATCAGCGAAAGAGACTCCTGCGCGTCATCTCTTGGGCCGTCCGAAGGAGAAGAAGAAAACGACGAAGAAGAAGGCGATGGCCAGCTATTGCAGCAAGAGGGAGACGACGGAGAAGAAAAAGAGGATGAAGAAGAGAGCAACGTCGATTCGAATGCACCCGAAGCTGACGCAGTTCTCCGACCGCATCACCTGGCACGTTCACCAGCACCCTCCAATACTTTGACAGACGAATCGGCAGCTGAAGTTCCTCCTCCTCCTGTTGCAGCTCCGACGGCTGAAGCTCTCCTACTACAAGCCATCAAGGAGGCGACGGACAACTCTGGAAAGATATCGTCGAGCTCTAAATGGATCTCAAGACTCTTTGACTTGCTGGGAGTGTCGACGGGGAACTTTCTCGAGCAATCCGACAGACCCGCGCCTGCGGACTTTGTCGGTCTACTCGAGCAAACGGTGAAAACACTCGCGGAGTGGTCCTCGCTCGCGGGCCAGGATGATGGGGACATGGCTGCGAGCATCAACCGGGTCGTGGATGCGGCTGCTCTGCTGCCGTCGAAAGCCGGCGCAGAGGTGAACGTGGTAAGAAGCTCCCTATAGCCCCCCCCCCCCCCGAGACTGCCAAGGTTACTCGTTACATTTTTTTTTGTCGTTTTGTTTGTGCCGATAGGAACCGACAACGGAGCAGATTGGCATGCTGGAAGTAGACGTCGAGTCCACCTCGGATCCCGATCGAGCCAAGCTGCGGCGGATCAAGGCGGAGCAGAAGGACATGGAGGTTTGCATGAAAATAACGGGTCTGCTGTCCGCCCAGCGGGAACGCGTCGATCGGTTGGATGAAATGATCACGGAGCGTCAGGACTGCCGCCATACTGTCGTTGTCCCAGCGATCCCGGGTGGCTCGGAAGTGGCACGGGAGGCGTGCACAAGGGCCAACGCGAAGGTGGCCAAGTTGGCGGAAGAATTCGAGCGAGCTGCGATGGAGCCGTCGCATGCTTGGTTATGTGCTTCCAACAGTGTGTTGGGCGCCATGGACGGCCAAGCGCGCGGTTTGGTGCATAAATTCACTTTTGAGCAGCAAGTATCGACTCTGAAACGCAAAGCTGCGGAGCTGAGAGAAGAGGACAAGCAGGTAAGAGGAGATGTGAGGGCGAGTGAAATAAATTATTCACAGTCACTATGGGCTTAACACTATGGTGGTATGTTGTTGTTGTGTGGTAGGTGTCGGTGCGAGCCCTCGAGGCGTTACTTTCAGAGAGTGTTGAAGTATTTCATGCGCTCTGGAAGAAACACGGGGATCGACTGGGCAACGCACTGTTGGAATTTGCTCGTTCAGTATCGGATCGTAAGACGAACATGGAGCACGATCGAGATCGCTATGATAAGGAGCTGAAGCATTTCTGGGAGACATATCCTGATGACCAAGATGAGAAGGTGGCGGCCAAACTCCAAGAGATCCAAAAGTTGATCGGTGATCTAGAAGCGCGGTCCCATGACGTTATCAGATCACAGGAAAATCTGTGGCGGCCGGCAGCGAATGAGCCTCTGGAGCGCCTGTTGACTGAGCTAAAGGCAGACGCGAGGCTTTTGTATGAAAAACTTGGGGGCGACGTTTGGAAGTACGACGAGCACCGTGCTGCTTGGACCAAGTTGGTTGAGTTCCTACCAGAGGTAAAGTACTGGTCTTTTTAGCTATTATATGCATTCAAGTTGACGGGTTTTGCATATGTCTGTGTGTGTGCGTGTGGATCCAGAAACGCAATGGTACGAGTCGCAAATGGTTTTAGTCTGGTTGTAAGTCGCCCCTGAACATTCTAGTACTGCTGCTATGCCAGCAAACATCTACTTAGTAATGAGCTTTACTAGTCGGCCGTGGTTGTTCTTACAGATCGGTACGCAAAAATGGAATTATTTGGAAACGCGGAATGGGTGTCGTGTGGTATTATAATAGCCGTTAAATTTCCATGGTTTCAGTCCCAGGATGCAGTCGTGTTGTCGAACGCCAGAGCGCCAGCGACAGCCATCGAAGGCGGTGGCTGCTCCAGGTACAGGGACAAATAAGGCAGAAACGCAAGTTGTGCGATTGAACATGGACCTGACCAATAGCTAGCGGTGAAAGCCTCTCGTGCAAATACTCAGTTGGCCGACCGTTCTTACTACAGGTACATGCTGGGGGCCTGAAAAAACGTACTTAATACTGATCTAAACTGATCTAAAAGTTCTAAAGTAAAATACGAAATTACAAGCGTTTCCGAGAAATTGATCTAAAATTGCAATAAATTACCGGAGCCAGTGAAATTTACAAATATACTGAAATCAAGTCATTAGCTCTAGCACTGCTGCGCCAGTCAATTAGAAACTTGGTGCGCAGCCAAATCGAAGCTATCCCTGCCACCACAGTCCCAGTTTCACCATGGAGCACGAAGGCTACAGCTTCTACCGCCAGCGCGTCGTCGAAGAGACCGGCACTACCTACTACATTTGCTCCCGTTACCGGGCTGGTTGTAAGGCTCGTCTTATTGTCCGGGACAATGCTGTGAGGGCACGCAACGACCACACCTGCGACGAGGTGGTAAAGGTGACTCAAGAAGACTCTGCTATCACCGATGTGCGGGCTGAGATGAGGACCGCTCTCCAAGAAGCAAGCCTCGCCAATCTTTCCCTTCCGCCCAGCCTGATTTGGGAGCGCGTCATGCGCTCCTTTCGCGATGCCTACCCAAGAGAAACGCTGAACACGATCCCGAGGCTGCCCAGCATCTCCATCATCAAGTACACGAGGGTGCAAGCTACGGGAAGCGACGCGTTCCGCGCCATTGAGAGCGTTCCGACCAGGAACGTTGCTGAAGATGACACTCGGCCTTTCCTGCAGTTCAGTGTGGTCCACACCGTTGGGTGTGGACAACACCGATACCTCGGATTTGGTCACCCAGACCTCGTCCGATTGCTGCGCTACTCTAGCTCCGCGCTCTACATCGACGGCACGTTCAAGATGGTGCCTCGGCCCTTCACGCAGTGCTTGATTGTGATGGTCAAGGACCCAGGTGTGGACGTGTACGTACCCGCTATGTATGTACTGCTCGATTCCAAACAGCAGGAGGTGTACTGGAACGCTCTCAACTACGTGATCATCCAGACAGGTCGCCTGTTGGAGCCAGCGACTGTCACCTGCGACTTTGAACGCGGTCTTATGAACGCGGTGACGGACCAGTTCCCGCTTGTCAAGATCGTCGGGTGCCTCTTCCACTGGAAGCAGGCACTTCGTCGGAAGATGATCGAGCTTCGGATCCCTCAGTCCCAGATCGCCGCTGCCCTCGCCCCGAATGTCCTCGATATCCTGACCATCATTCCTGTGGACCAAATCGCTGACAAGGTACTGATTTCCTGTTACATGATTTGGGATTTAGTTTTTGGAGTTCTAAATTTTATTTTTTGTTTAGGGTATCAGATTCGTGCGCAGCCGGATTGTTGAGACCAGCGCCAAGACGAAGTGGGATTCGTTCTGGCGTTACTTCCGTAACACTTGGATGCAATCTTACGGAGCTGATCTCTGGAACGTCGACAGCATGGTCGCATCTGGCGTCGACCTGCAGAATCGTACGAACAACCCGCTAGAAAGCTACAATAGAGCTTTTGGCGACCGCTTCTCGGTCAAGCACCCGAGCCTGCTGTCCTTCGTCGAGACCGCCAAGGAAGAAGGGCGTCGCTTCGTGCAGCTGATTGAGGACGTGAAGCAGAACCGCCGTGAACCACCTCAGCATGCTCAGTACGTGGAGCCCCACATCCCTGCTGAGTTTGAACAGTTTGAGTGATACCACGCTCACCCCGCCCGGATTGTCCTAATTAGCTCTGCTCTAATTGTCCTAATTGGAACTGCCCTAATTGATCGGATGCGGCTGCTCTAATTGTCTTCACAGTGTTTCTTCTGTTCTAATTACCGATCTAATAACTGCAAGTTTCCTGAAAAGATTGTAGCTGTATTAGTGCGTTTAGAGCAGTATTAGAACACTTTTTAGGGACGTTTTAACCGGCGCCACATGCTGTACAGAAGCCCCACGACAGCAACACAGTTTGAAGCCAATCACCTTTTTTTTATTTCGTCTTAGAGGTGTAGCCGTGACTGGTAGGAGCTTCATCCATTCAGTACAACGCCTTCGCCCATCAATATCTCCTCACGAATCTTCGAATTCAGCAGCCTTGACTGCTCCTTGGCTCCACACAATAGCCGCTCAACACGATCTGTTCCCAGTTTCCACAAGTTTGCCTGCGAGTTGATAACTTCCCCCATCTCGGTCCTTACCGTATCAATCAACCCTTGTACTTCTTCACACCTTGACCTCATTCTTTCTTCTTGGTCACTTGGGTACGAGTCTTCGTAGTGCCCGGAAGCAACTTCGTGACCTGCCAGGTCTTTTTTCATCTTGTCCATGCGCCCAGCCGCGGAAATGAAATATTCCAACAGTGCGTTGCCCAGTCGATCCCCGTGTTTCTTCCAGAGCGCATGAAATACTTCAACACTCTCTGAAAGTAACGCCTCGAGGGCTCGCACCGACACCTACCACACAACAACAACATACCACCATAGTGTTAAGCCCATAGTGACTGTGAATAATTTATTTCACTCGCCCTCACATCTCCTCTTACCTGCTTGTCCTCTTCTCTCAGCTCCGCAGCTTTGCGTTTCAGAGTCGATACTTGCTGCTCAAAAGTGAATTTATGCACCAAACCGCGCGCTTGGCCGTCCATGGCGCCCAACACACTGTTGGAAGCACATAACCAAGCATGCGACGGCTCCATCGCAGCTCGCTCGAATTCTTCCGCCAACTTGGCCACCTTCGCGTTGGCCCTTGTGCACGCCTCCCGTGCCACTTCCGAGCCACCCGGGATCGCTGGGACAACGACAGTATGGCGGCAGTCCTGACGCTCCGTGATCATTTCATCCAACCGATCGACGCGTTCCCGCTGGGCGGACAGCAGACCCGTTATTTTCATGCAAACCTCCATGTCCTTCTGCTCCGCCTTGATCCGCCGCAGCTTGGCTCGATCGGGATCCGAGGTGGACTCGACGTCTACTTCCAGCATGCCAATCTGCTCCGTTGTCGGTTCCTATCGGCACAAACAAAACGACAAAAAAAAATGTAACGAGTAACCTTGGCAGTCTCGGGGGGGGGGGGGGGGGGCTATAGGGAGCTTCTTACCACGTTCACCTCTGCGCCGGCTTTCGACGGCAGCAGAGCAGCCGCATCCACGACCCGGTTGATGCTCGCAGCCATGTCCCCATCATCCTGGCCCGCGAGCGAGGACCACTCCGCGAGTGTTTTCACCGTTTGCTCGAGTAGACCGACAAAGTCCGCAGGCGCGGGTCTGTCGGATTGCTCGAGAAAGTTCCCCGTCGACACTCCCAGCAAGTCAAAGAGTCTTGAGATCCATTTAGAGCTCGACGATATCTTTCCAGAGTTGTCCGTCGCCTCCTTGATGGCTTGTAGTAGGAGAGCTTCAGCCGTCGGAGCTGCAACAGGAGGAGGAGGAACTTCAGCTGCCGATTCGTCTGTCAAAGTATTGGAGGGTGCTGGTGAACGTGCCAGGTGATGCGGTCGGAGAACTGCGTCAGCTTCGGGTGCATTCGAATCGACGTTGCTCTCTTCTTCATCCTCTTTTTCTTCTCCGTCGTCTCCCTCTTGCTGCAATAGCTGGCCATCGCCTTCTTCTTCGTCGTTTTCTTCTTCTCCTTCGGACGGCCCAAGAGATGACGCGCAGGAGTCTCTTTCGCTGATCTCGCTATCGCTCATGTTGCCATTAAGTGCGTGTCTGGGTTTCTTCAGTCGGGGCTCTTCATTCGTGCCTCGGTTGGTAGTTCGTCGCTTTCCCAGTGCCGGTTCCGTGACGGTATCGCTCAAATAGGGGTGCTTCATATCCGAGTCTCTCACGAACTGAGGGAGTTGGTTGAGCTTTTCCTTGCTTTTCCATGTGGACTTGCAGCATGAGCAACATGATAAACCTCGTCAGTCGATCCATCTCATTGTTGGTTTGGTTTAGTACATGCATACCTGTTTCTTTTGAATAGCCGCGTCCCGAGACTTCTGGAACTCTTTTTCAACATCTTCGAGGGGATATTTTTTGCAAATGGATACAATGGCGAAACCATCGGACTCGGAGTCCGGGTTTTCCAGGGCCTCCAGCGTGTCATCGTCCCAGGGCTTCTTCTCTGAGGTCGCCCACTGGAATGTTGAGATGACGTCGCCGATGCGAATCCCAGCGACAAACGCTGCTCCACCACTGGTAACATCGTCCACCCGGAAGACCCACTCGTCTTCCGGTTCGGACACCCTGCTGACACTGATCCCGCTGCTAGCGCCACCACTAGGAATAGACAAATAGACCTTACAGTATGTTTGCCATTAGACAGGGCGTCCATCATCAGCACGAATAAGGGCTAATCCACTGGCCTACCATACCAATTTGCCCCTCTTCGCCTTGTGCTTGCCTTGACCCATTTTGTGTGCAGCCTGCATTTTCTTCACTGATGCCTCCGAGAGAACCCACCCACGCTTTGATGTGTCCGGACTTTTGATGGCTTCGGACTAGTAACTGGGGCATCCAGTAGAGAGGAGAACATTTCTCGTTAGGCTTTTTAAACGAGAACAGTTCTCGCTATTCAACGTGACATATGTCACTATATCGAGTACCTGCAATTAATGACCAACCCCATCATTAGTTTGGGATTTCCCCACACTATTGAAACACGTAATGGGTCAGCAGGAGTTCGAGCACAAGCTGGCGGCGGCGGAGCGCAGCGGCGCGCGCGACCACTGCCTGGAGCTGCTGCACTACGTGCGCAAGGAGAAGATGCGCGAGCCGCGCGCCGTCGCGAGCGTGGGGAAGCTGCTGGTGACCAAGCACAGCTGGGGGCTGGGCGACGAGCGTACGTGTGCTGGTGTCGAAACGCCGGATATGCTGGATTAACCCCTATTACAAGAGTTTTAACACATAATTCATTTGCCTTTACACAGTGTGGAGCGTGTATGAGCAGACGTTCATCGCGGCGCTGGACCTGCACGACGACGAGCTGGCCGAGGTAAATAACCACGTGAAACAGAGGTCTTGTGTGTGTATCCTCATTATAATGGTTTGTACTTTATTCGTTTCGGTGTTTAAACAGACGTGCCTGAAGGCCCTGCAGACCAAGTTCCCGGGCAGCTCGCGCGTCGCCCGACTCGAGGGCATGCAGCTGGAGCAGCTCGGGGAGTTCGCCAGGGCGCTGGCGCTGTACGACGAGCAGCTGGAGGCCAACCCGGCCAACGCGCTGGTGCTCAAGCGCAAAATCGCGGTGCTCAAGGCGCAGAAGAAGACGGCGGACGTGGTCACGGCGCTCAACGAGTTCCTGCGCAGCTTCGGCACGGATCAGGCGGCTGTACGTTGCAGCTGTGTTGTGTGCGTTGCGGGAGGCTGTTGGTTTTAACCATTATGATGCTCATTTTGTTGATATTGTGCTACAGTGGACGGAGCTGGGCGAGACGTACCTGTCCATGGGCGCGTACCGCTACGGCGCCTTCTGCTACGAGGAGCTGGTGCTGCTGAACCCTATGGACTCCATCGCGCACAGTCGCCTGGCTGACGTACGTCGAAACGTGCAGAGTCGGCCGACCATGGAGAGGCACTGAACGCTTGAATGGCTGTTTATTTAGATCTACTCGACGATCGGCGGCCTGGACAACCTGCTGAAGGCGCGCAAGCACTACGCGCACTCGATCGAGCTCAACAAGAAGCAGAACCTGCGGGCGTACTTCGCGCTCGTGAGCTGCACCAAGTCGATCGCGACGCAGCGTGGCTACCGCGCCGACCAGGACGACGACGGCATCAATGAGCGGCTGGAGAAGTTTGCGCTCGACTATATCCAGGACTTTTACGCGGCGAACGTGTCTCCTGACCTTGCTGAGATCGGTAAGGCAGATTGTTGGCTGCTACAGTTATTTAAGGGTTTCACAGGCTAACCTCTTTTGCGCATGTGTTGTTCTCGATGCTAGCGCAAACCGCGATCACTGCCCTCTAGACGCTTTAGGGACTCGTAAAAGACGACAATCAATGAGCCTACCAATGATAGCAAGGGTGTTCTATTGGTGGTAAGCTCACAGGCGTAGGTTGCTTGTTGTTATGTTAGCATGAATGAAATTGTCGTGTCCTCTATTGATTGTCTCTAGCCTTCGTCTAATCCAACGTTCGCGCAGCTCCGTACGCGACAGCGAGGTCGGGGTCGATAGTTGAAAGTGGCGCACGACCTTGGAACATCTCAGTGAGGCGCTGTCGCACCCACGGGATGCGCGAGGACCCTCCCACCAGCACCACGGCATCGATCTCCTCCGTCTCCATGTTGTTTGCCTCCAGGACATCGCGCACTGGAATCATCGTGCGCTCCAACAACGGCCCACACAGTTCTTCAAACTGTGCTCGCGAAGCTTTGACCTCGACGCGGGTCTTGCTTCCACCTTCCGTCCAGACACAGGTAGCGCTCGCTGTAGTAGCGTCAGTCAGTCGTCGTTTCAACAGCTCTGCAGCACGGCGAACGCCTGCCAGTGTACAAGGAGGGTCCGTTGCGTCGTCATCCAAGCTTTTATCCTCGACCTCAGCCCCTCGGGAGGTAATGGGTGAGCCAATTTGTGCTTCAAACTCCTTCACGAGCCACGCGGTCAGCAGCGCGTCTACGTCTTCGCCTCCCAAGTGGTTGTCTCCCAGCGTATCGAGGACACTGATGGCTCCATTGCGCGCAAAGAGCAGCGACACATCCAGCGTGCCGCCTCCAAAGTCAAAAACGAGCATGAAGCTCACGTTCGGGTCCTGGTGCAGGCCATAGGCAATGGCCGCAGCCGTCGGCTCTTCCAGCACGCGCGAGACCTGCAACCCAGCAGCTCGAAATGCCGCAACAGTAGCGTCCCGCTGTCGGGCGTTGAAGTCCACAGGCACTGCGATCACCGCCTTGGTGATCTGGTCGTGGCCGACGAAACGGTGCGCCATGCTGCGGAGGTGGCTCACCACAGCGCTCCCAATCTGCACGGGAGTAACACAGTCCTGCTGGCCAGGAACGTCAAGCGCGAAGCACACGCCATCGTGGGCGTCGTCGAGCACCGGCTTGACTGCGAACTCGTAGGGTGAGACACCGGTCGCGTCGACCTCCGACGCGACAACGTCATCGAAGCTCCGACCGATAAACCGTTTGGCGTTGAAGATGGTGTGCTTCGGGTCCGTTGTGCGGTGAGCTCGAGCTTCCTTCCCCACTACCACCTCTGCTCCATCATCCACCACAGTTGCCGCGTTAATATTATAAGTACAGCAACAACACGCTACAGAGTTAATTAACTGGTTGTTGTTCGGACCGGACCTCCATTGGGTAGGAACGCCACAGTCGACGGCACCAGGACGTGGCCCCGGGCGTCTGCAATCGCCGTCACGTTGTTCTTCTGGGAGATGGCCACCACCGAGTACGTCGTGCCCAAGTCGATGCCCACCACTGGCAAAGAACAATATATGTATTAATAGTCGGTTAGTGAGTGCATTGCCAGCAGCACAGTGTGAATAGTGTGGTTTTGCAATGCGGTACCGTGGTCTCTGCCCGTGAAGCCGTGACGAGCAAGAAGCGCCGCGAACACAGCAAAGGCGCCGCCAAGCAGCAGTAATAGAGAGCCCACGTTGACCCCGCTGAAGGCTCCGGGGCCCTGCGGCCGGCGAGCGGAGCTCGATGCGGGCATTATTGTTGAATGCCACGTCAGCGAATTACTGCGGCGAGCACCCATTGGCTGATGTAAGAAACCGACTACATGAGGCTAAATACGGTTTAGGTCGATAGTACTAAATCTGTAGAGGCTTTTAGAGGGACCGTTTTTCGTGAAAAACGGTATCCAAAGACACGTAGTGGATACACAAGATTTTTTCGTGCTACCACGTACGTGTTTTCGGCATCCGTCGAACGATAGAAGTGAGTTCTCATACCGTTTATCTAATTTCAAAATCACGTAAAGCGAAAGTCGAGAAGATGAAGCATGTGGGGCAAGTGCACGTTCACAGAAGGCTTTGGCGGTGGTGGGGACACGCTTGTGGGCGTGGGCATGCCCTAAATGCCTAAATGTATCACGTGGGCTATAAAAGCAGGGCTGTGGAAAATATGATTGCGATTGTAATATTGCCAAGATTGTCAATCACAATCATCATAACCTGGGTTCGGACGCGGTCTCCGTCGTGCGCACGTATAACCGATGTTATTTCCCTAGCCACCGGTACAAATAAGCCAGTTATCTGCCCCCATGTCCTCGTCACACCCATTGGCTGAAATGGAGGGGAAGGGGGCGAACTTCCAGCACTGAAGAACATGAAGCAGCACTGAAAACAGGAGCACCATGACCGAAGAATCTCTCATGCGTGTAGCGTTAGAAGAGTCTGTGCGCCGCACCTACGAAAAATCTTCTAACATTCGTCCACAGAACACTTCGAGCGCATATACAAGTAAGCAGGACGAGTTCAAGCGGTGGTGTGACGGCAAGGGCGCGGCTTTCAGCGATCTCACTCGGTTCACAGTAACATGACCAAAACTTCACCTTTTTCTTGTGGAGTGCGTGATTGGAAGGGAAAAGCGACGAAAGGGTCATGAAGGGAGAAGCGAAAAAGTTGGTAAATCGACTATCAACACCTACGTGGCTGTCATGGTTGACTTGTGGCGGCAACAGAAGCGACTGAATATCAACAGCAACCCGTCTCCTCGAGATGGCGCTGTTACAACACTTCTCAAAATTACGACGTACGAGGAGGACCAGCTTCGGCGAAAGAACTTTGCAGATCGAGGAGCTGATACTTTACTGGATGGCTACACAACAACGGATCAGCTACAACAGATTGGTCGCTACTTTTGGACCTCGTCGCACGACCCTGGAACTAGCATGAGGAATTTGTTGGCGTTCCTGTTGTCTCACTATGCGCTAATGCGTGGTGAAGTCTGCTCGGCTGATGGAGCTAGCTGATCTTCACTCGATTGTACTGGAAAATGAAGGCTACAGCGTTTGTCGGGCACTGGGGATGGTCATGACACAAGGGAAAACCAATCAAGTTGGTCGTATTGAAGTGGGTGCATGTATGCGCAGTAAGAAAGTGGAGATTTGTGGGCATGAATTGCTTCGATTCTATCTGGCTTTGGCGATGGCACGTGGCCAAAGAGGCGTTTCCTGAATTCACGAAGTCGGGACAATGGTATCCTATAAAACTGCTAAAAACTGGGAAAGATCCAACCAAGCCAATGTCGTACAAGGTTCATCGGGCGGCTATTGTTGACGCGCTCGACCACATCCGTCTATGCAGCAGGGCCAAAACACATCTAGGCAGAGGGTCGGGCTCCCGAATGGCAGACCGTGGTGGTGCCAGTGAAGCTCAGATACGGCGCCTAGGGAGGTGGAAAACTCAGGCGATGGAGAAATGTTACCTCACCTCGCTCCCGCGAGAAGCAATGCGAACGCTTGCAGGCTTTGAACCAGGAAGAGGTAGTTATTTCTGGCGCGTACTTGCGTTGACCCTCGCCAAGCTCTTCCGAAACGTGTTTTTCCGTTGGTGGAGGCGTGGCAGTCGAAGATGATTCAGGTGAATGTGAACAGTCAATCGCGGCCGGTGGTTTTCTTGAGCTGCTTCAGTATCTGCGCACCGTAATTCTGCAGGATGCTGCCATTTTGTCCGAGCAAATTCCGGGACATCCGATTTGGAACAATGAGATCTTCAAAAGCGACGATTTTAAACAATTTCAGCTGGACATGAAGAATGCCATAAACCACGTAAGTGACCCCACTGAGCGTCAGCTTGAGAAAGCCATGGCCGCGCTGAAGTCAACGCTCGATGGTGTTCGACAGGAGGTGAGAGCATCATTGAGTGGTATTCAAAATAGCCTGGACGCGGTTGGTGAAAGTGTAGCAGATGTCATGGAAGTTCTTGCCCCATTCAGGAATGGATCAGCATTTGTGGAAGTTAAGATTGTGAACGGCTTACAATCGACAACCCCCGGCGCCACCCAAGCCGGCCCCGGAGCTAGCACAGGTAGCAGTACACCGAGCGACCCCTCCGCGATTACCAGTTACAGACTCAGTCGGGGCATTCAATCGGTTCGCGAGTTGTGGGCTGGATGGACATGTGGCCTCCCTGGTGGTTATGCAGTTGAAAAGCTGGAGCAACAGCTCGGTACCAAGTGGTGTGACCATCACGAGAGACGATTCTTCAACCGACGACGGAAAATTATTGATCTTGTAAAGACCATCGCTAGCTGGGTTTGCAACCAAGAGGCGTTCGACAAGTATCAGGCAGTCGAAGAGGCGATTAACCCACCGGCGACCGTTAACCCGATTTAGCAGGGATAAGAAAAACCTCGGGGAAAAGTTCCGGTTCAAACCATACAGGTGGTTAGGGTACTTGCGACTCTTCAAGGTCCCGCCGACGGCGTTTTGACCAATGCGATCTGTTTGCGGATTTCTCGCCTGCTGAGGTTGATGGGCACCTTCCGCGCCTTCCGCGCCACCATTGGCCACTGCACTAGAATTTACACCCGCAGATTGCCAGGTGCCCACAACGGATTAGAACTTCCCCGGTATGGTGAAATTCTGAATTGATAAGATGCACCTCTCACTAATCGCTAACTTTCTTTTCCCTTATGTATGTACTGTATTATCATTGTCTTCTGCAGGTGCCCACAAGCTCGATATATGGTGGTCGAGAAGCTACGAGTACGGCTGTACCGACGCCACTGCGAAGACCGAGGTGTTCCGATCGAGGCCTGGACGCTTCTGTTCGTGGAGGAGCCCGACCGCTACTTCGGAAATGTACGTGAGGCGTCGGGGCGAGGAGCTTTAGCAGAAGGGAGGCTGACGCTGAGAGATGTTGTGGGTTCGGTAGGAGTGCGAGCTGGACATCATCTGCAATTCCCGCAAGGTAAGGCGGCGTCTTGGCAGCTTTGGCATTCATATCTAGGGGCTCATGCTGGTGTTGTTGTTGTCGACAGGCGCATTTACATTCTGGACGAGCTGTTCACCGGCCACCCCCGGCAGGAGTCGAGCAAGGAGGCGATCTTGCGTATCAGCGCCCACCTAAGTTACGTGCCCCCGCCGCTGTGAAACCGTGCGGGTGATAACAATTCACCCTAACGCGAATCGACTCCACAGCGAATGCCCAAGCGCGATGCCGAAGGTACGACGGTGGAAGCAAACGGCAGGGAGGACGCCAAGAGCACGACAGGGACAGCGGGGGGGGGGGGGGAGGGGCAAGCCTCCAAGAACAACAGATACAACGGCGGCTTGAAGCGTGGAGTCTTCATGGGCGGCTGGAGCCCACGATGCCGTACGTCGAGTAAGCTCGTCCGCTACGAACACTTCATCGTGTATTGGGTTCTCTAGACCTCGTATGGCAGCTCATGGGGCGACAGCGGCTTCGTTACGCTGTCAAACTCAACGGCGGGTCGAAGTTAATTAGAGTTGTCATTGATTTTCATGCAATTAATACATAGTTGTTGTTTTGGCCCCTCGGCGGAAATGTTACGTGTGGGGATCGTAGTTACTGCATCGACCATCTTGCTTCAGCTGCGTACAGGTGTAAATCCCGAAGGGAGCTGCTGGAAGTCATCGGAACCTGAATTGTTTTCAGTAACCTCCACCGCTTGCAAAACGAATTTCGGCACGTATTACGATACCGCGGACACACTCGTTTTGTAAGCGCCACCAGACGTAGATGAGGTAGCTTCATGCACAAAGCACGCATTGCCAAAACCACATCTTCTTCGAACACAGTGTCGTGGCAAAATAAAAGAGTGGCGGAGCTGATAAGGAAGCTGGGTTGAGCCAACTTCGACTCTGGGTCAGCACTGATAACAGTATCACTGCCTTCAGCAATATTGTGGATGTCTGCGGTGACGACGCTGATCTTGAGCAAGTGGGGAAAGCGCGATGTCCTAGACGCAATCCGCTCCATACCCCTAGCGGCCAGGTAACGTTGGATCTCAATACCAACCACACGAAATGCTTGCGTTTGCAGAGCGATTTGAGCGAGAACATTCCCACGCCGGATCCAGCATCCAGAAACACGTCATTCTCTTGAATATTCGCTTCTTCGATCAGCATGGACACCCCAGCCATTGTAATCTCCCCGATATTTAGCTGACGTTCACTCGCGCGCATATCACGCCTGGTGAGTATACAGAATAGTCCTTCAGTGACGTTGTAGGTTTCTTGCGGTGATAGGGTCGCTATGGTATGTGGTGAAGGCGAACATCGTAGCGGAGACGCGGCTTTGGCTTCCAAATACAGTCCTACTTGGTCTGGTAGCGGGCGGAAATAGCGTGGGGGGAAAACTCAGCACGTTATTGCCATATCGTCTCTTGAGCGTCTTGATTCGCTGTTGCAGTTTGGCTGCGCTCCATGTTGACGGCCCCATGTCTTTCTCTACTGACAGCCAGTCGATTCGTCTTCCCGCTTGCTCGTACGCCGCCGCGAGCTGAACGAGTAGGCGATCCTCGCCATCTGAAAAGTCGGCCATTTTTTCGCTTCGGATACTGTCTATACAAACTCAAGTAAAACGACCCTTTGGGGATTCATACTGGAACCGAGTTTATTTTTTTTATTTGTAAGTCAACGTTGGGTCGCTGTCGACTGAGTCAATGTCGACTCGTTCAGAGTCAACGTTGGGTCACTGTCGACTGAGTCAATGTCGACTCGATCAGAGTCAACGTTGGGTCGCTGACCACTGAGTCAATGTCGACTCGATCAGAGTCGACATTGACTTCGATATTACTGAAACTAGTATGTTTGAGCCAATGTCGACTTGTTCTATGTCCATGTTGATTTCACTACTGCTAAACCCACTGTATGTTGACTCGGAAATGTGTATCCATTCATCGTTACAGCACACAAACAAATACAGAAGGATGGCACTCTTAAACGCAGCCAACACTTCCAGAATCCTACTGCATACATTCGCATATCTGCCGTGGTTCATCGTCTGAATTGCGTTGCCTGTCTTGTCGTGGATCAAAATCTTTCTTTTCTCCCAGAACTCGATCGCAAGCGCCTCAAACTCTTGAGCGTCCGCCGTCTTCGAACCAAACGCCTCATTCATTTTGCCCAGAATGAAGTCGCGCTTGCTCGTATTACCTATTTTTTTTAAACAGAGACAATGGAAGTCAATACAATGTCAAACCACACTGAAGCAGAAACGCAGGCGGCTTACCATCTCGGATGACGGCGTTCCATTGCGTGAACTCTTCGATAGCTTTCTCGGTTGCCGCGCTATGCTTGAACATACTCAAGTACAGCTCTAGCTTCGCGATGGTGTCTTGCAATCCGCTATTCTCCATTTCACCGCCGCTAGCGCAGCCTTCATCGATTCCAACTCCGCTCTCACACGATCCTGATCTGCTTCCTTCGTCGCGCTCTCTTCCTCGATCTGGTTACACTTGGCTTGAAGCTCTTCAAATGCTGGCGGGCAACCGTTGTTCTCGAACTGCTCTTCCAGGAGTCGGGTCTGGTGCTTCATTTCATTCAACATCTTCGCCTGCCTCAGCGATATTCGATTTCCTTGCTGCTTCTCTTGACTCGACTTCTCTCGTTTCTTTTTATCCGCGTCCAACTGCTCCCGCTCCCGTTGCAGGCGATGCGTTTCGTTCTGGAGACGCTGCCCCTCCTCTTTGAGCCTGGCCTCATGAGATTCCAGCTCCTTGGATCTGACTTGTAGTTCTTTCTCCTTATTCTCCATAATCTTCTCTCGCGTAGCCACCTCCTTCTCCCGGCCCTCCAGTTTTTGCTTGCCCTCGTCCACCTCTCTCGTGAGATTGTTCATGTCCTCTTGCACATCCTGGAGTTTCTTAGCATGGCTGGCCTGCACCTTGAATAGATTGTCTGCGTGCGTGGTGACGGATTCCTTCGACAAATTCAACTCGGTTTCCACGTGGGCAAGCTTGTTGCGTAAGCCACTTGAAATCGCCTTCTCCTCAGCTAGTTTTGTAACCGTCTTCTTCCACTCTTGCGTTATCACGGTACATCTGTCGCCACCACTGCTACCATTCCTGAGTTCGGCCAGCTCCTTCGCTGTGGCTGCTAGCTGCTCCTCTAATTTCCTTGAGCGTGCCTGCTCCTCCTCCAGCTGTCGAGCCCCTTTCTGCTTCTCTTCCTCCAGCTTCTCTCCAAACTGCTGCAGTGCTTGCGAAACGGAGTGTTCAAAACTCGCATACCCTCCTCGCAAAGGGTGGCTTTGCACGCTCCCATCTTCGACTTGCGATGTCTCGGGTGTCTCCGCTTGGACGGAGACTGGAGGCTCTGGACTCGGAGCTTGGTCTAACGCTGACGCTGCTTGGTTTCCGGTTGCCGTAAGCTGCTAAGCCGCCTGGATGTCGCGTTGCTCGATCTACACGTGCTCGGCTCCATCATGTTGCGACAGCATCGGCGAACTTGATCCAGCGGCCTGCGCGTGTGCGTATCCTTTCAGGGCTTGCTCTGCTAAATAAACCTTGTAGAGCTCTTTCAGCAGCGCATGCTCGTGACATTGGAGCTCGTCTGGGTTGTCTTTGAACGCACTGAATTGAGTCGTCGTGCTCAAAGCGCGGTAGTCCAATGCCTTGTTGATGTTCCTCGCAGCTGTGTACCTATCCGCCCACATACGCTTCTGGTAGTTAGCAAGCTTGTACCGATCAGCTGCCGTGCGCCGTGGGCCTTGCCGTTTCTCGCCCTTTTCTTCGTCAAGCTTCTTTTGCAGAGCCAAGCACGTGGACCGGAGCGCGCGCTTGGGAACCAGGGGAATCGCCTCTCCATCTTGAGTCGTCATCTCGTCCTCCGACGCACCCGCGGCGGCCAGCTCGCCCGTCGTCCCCTTGGATCCTTGGCCAGCCTTCCTTGTAGTCTTCCTCCGCTTACCGGGGCTTGGTGAAGTGTCTTGCCGCTTCCACTTCTCCTTGGCATTGCCGGTGGCAGGCGTGGTCTTGGCAGCGCTTGTTGACTTGTCAGTGGGCGCACTCGTCCGTTTTGTCGCTGGCTTGCCCGTCGCCTTTGCAGCTTTCCTACTCCTCGTCATGGCCGCCTGGTCCGTAGCACTGCCTGCAGTCTCCTCGCTCTCTGCAGCCTGAGATCGCCGCACCCTGCGCTTCGCCATTAACACTTAGCTGCAGTCAACATTTTTTAGTGTGAGAAAGTGAAACGCAAATCCTCGGTTGAGAGAAGTTGATTCGAACCAAATCTAATACTCTAAGTCGACATTGACTTGGTCGGAGTCATTGTTGAGCTGGCTACTAGTACCAAGTATCTAATCTGAGCCAACATAGGCCCCAAAGTCGTAGCTGACTCAATAAGAGAGGTACTAGTAAGTGCGCATGGCTTGCAGCGTTGTGCTCACAAAAAGTAAACTTGGTGAAGACGAGTGCCAAAACAAGAGTGGATACGTCAAATTAGAGATTTATTGGAGCTACTCGTCACCTCAACGGATTTGTCGGAGTGACTTAACTATCTGGAAGAAACTCTTCCACTGTGATCAGATAGGTGCGTGGCATATTGTTGGTGGCCAGCTCGTCCTCGGTATGCTGCTCGTTGTCGGTGTCCACCTCGTCGTCGGCGCGGCGCGGCGTATTGTGCTTCCAGCTGTTGAAGTACTCCACAAAACTGTGACCAGGGATAGCGTGGCCAATACGATTAGCTCGCTCCAGGAGCTTCGTTGCTTCCGCTACACCAGGGGGGCATTCGAAAGCAGCAACTGCAAGCTTGTCCGAGGGGATGTGGAGATCCAGATAGCGATCAAAATCATCCATCCGAAGGTTGGTGTTGTCGACGATAATGATATCCACTCCACAATCGGGTCTGCGCCAGAGCAGTTCTTTGCATTCTTCGAAGCAGCTTCGATGTGCCTCCCAAAGTCGACTTGCGTCGAACACATAGGTACCTCCACGCTGGAAGAAGTGGTCCGCTGAGCAAATCGACGAGCGGAAATCGAGCGTTGCGGCATAACGAGCGACATCTGAGCAAACGTTGTCTTGCCAGAGCCCGGAAGGCCTCTTATGATCACGAAGAGCCGTGGCGGGTACTGCATATACCAGCGGCAGTCCTCCCAGTACGCCCGGTAGTCGTCTACGATTCGTTGGGCTTTATACTCCATCAAGCGTCGGCTTCTCAAGTCACCGCCCTCCAAGATTCCGCTGCTTTCGACGTGGGTCACACTACACGGTCAAAATCCGTGTGGACCACATATAACATAACCCAACGTTGAGTCAGCAACGACATCTTGGACAGACCCAGGTCCTCGGCGTGGACGGCGGTCGGGCAGAGCTCCAGCGGGTACAGCGAGAGCAGCATGGGGAGCGCGGCGGTGGCGAGCATGGCAGCCGTCGGCACAGCGAGAGCAGCATGGCGAGCGTAGCGGTGGCGAGCATGGCGTAAGCCGCCACAGCGACTGCAGCATGGCGAGAGCAGCATGGCGAGCGTGGCGGTGGCGAGCATGGCAGCAGTCGGCACTGCGAGAGCAGCATGGCGAGCGTGGCGCTGGCGAGCATGGCGGCAGTCGGCACAGCGAGAGCAGCATGGGGAGCGTGGCGGTGGCGAGCATGGCGGCAGTCGGCACAGCGAGAGCAGCATGGCGAGCGTTCGACGGACAAGATCAATGGTGCAGCGCTCACCTATAGAAACCGTGTGCACGCATTGGTTGGTATTTCATATCTGCGGATACCGCGTTTTGTGAGGACACCACACTGGCCTAGGTAGCGAGGCGAGTGACGTTCAGGCACCGTTTGTCATCGTTTCTGTTGCAGATGAACGTGCAAAAGTAAGTTACTATAGAACTGCAAAAGAAATGCCCCCGTACTAGGGTAGTCAGTCACTAACTCAAGAACTACTATAATTCGGAGTGCTTATCGAGGGTTGAAGTTGAAGCTAATAAGCCAATCAAAATCGGCTTCACCCAAAGGTCACAGACACAAAGTGGTATCAGCCTGGTCAAGCTTCGCGCAACACACAGTTTTTCGCGCGCTTTCCAACTTGCGTGTGAGTTCGCGCAACACGCAGATTTTCGCCCGCGGGTTCGCTCCGGTATCTACGCCAATCAGCGCCTCCACGTTTGAATTTGCGACGTGTAATTGGCCAGCCATTTCGCGGCCAATCACGCTCGCGCTGCGATCCGTGCCGGAAGATCGTTTCCGCGCGCTCAATCCCAACCCTCATTTCCGAAATCGTCAGCTCCTGCTCAAGCGCTTCTCCAACTATGCCGACACCTGGCTCGCATCGACCGTCGCCGCCAAGGCCGCCACCGTGCTCGCCATGCTGCTGATCCTCACCTGGCCGCTGCTATGCTCGCCGGAACGCTGCCCGACGGTCGCCCTCGCCGCCGTCGCCACGCTCGCCATGCCGCTCTCGCTGTGCCGACTGCCGCCATGCTCGCCACCGCCACGCTCGCCATGCTGCTGTCGCTGTGCCGACTGCCGCCACGCACGCCACCGCCACGCTGGCGGTGCTGCTCTCTCGGCGCTGATGTCGCTGTGCCCACCGCCTGCACGTTCGCCGTCACGCTGTGCCCGGGCTCGCCACCGCCATTCTCGCCGTGACCCTGTGGCCGGCCTCACCGAAACGCTGCCCGACGGTCGCCCACGCCGTCATCGCCACGATCGCGGTGCTGGTGTCGCTATGCTTGCCGTCAAGTCTTCTGGTGAGCTTCGATTGCTCGCTGATCTGGAGTTCCAGCGCAGTGTCAATGTTGACATCCCCCAACCCAACGTTGAGCCCCTCTTCTTTACTTGCACGGCCGTCATGCCCGTCGTTTCGCTTCTCGCAAGCTCGGTCGTGATGCCCGTTGCCATGCAGCGGGTTTCGTGCACGACGCCGAGCATGTATTTATCACTGTGAAAAAAATGTTGAGGAGCTCTAGAAGCAATGTAGGACATCTAGCAGTACCAGTCTATTTGCTATGCTAAAGGAATCTGCTAAGCTTTGCGATGTCATCATTGGCACTTGCAACTCAACATCGAGATATTATTAGTATACGTTCTCTGTCGTACTTCGTATCCGGATATGTTTAGATCGGAAATTTAATATCTGTATTGTTGTATGATCAAGGTCAACAACGCCCACGTATCCGGATGCTAGAAGTGCGCCTTTTGCTCCCCCCACTTCACTCGTCGAGATGGCACAGAAGCGCCGAGTAGGCAGCGGGCGCGACACCCAGCCGTCCCGGAAGGCGCGAAGAAAAGCAGCGAGGACAGTGAACTCCGAGGCATCTGGTAAGCAAAACGCATCTTTCACTAGCAAAGCGTCGTAGGGATCTTACAGTAGACGCTCATAATGCGGCAGACGACGAGTTTGAAGTCGAGAATATCATCGAGATGAAGTTCGTGCGTGGAGAGACCAAGTACCATATGAAGTGGAAGGGTTACGACGAGACGTCGTGGGAGCCGGAATCGAATCTGCATTGTCCTGAGCTCCTCAATAAGTTCAAGGCAGCACAACTTCAAGAGGCACGCGCGTTGAAGAAGAAAAAAAAAAAACGAAAAGCGGACTTGCCTGACCGAGGTAGCCACATGACGGCTAAAATCCCTGCAAAACACCAAGAGGATTCTGAAGGTAACAACCAGCACGTGTCTGTCAAATTCTTATGTTGGTTTTGGGGAAAATGTACTAACTGTAATAATGGTGCCCAGGCTCGGAGGGAGTGTACGAAGTGGAAAAAATTCTTCGTGAAACTTTTCGTTTTGGCTTGTCTTACTTTGAGGTGAAATGGAAGGGATATTCCAAAACGAGCTGGGAGCCTGCCTCCAATCTGAACTGCCCTGACAAATTGGAGAAGTTTAGGCGTCGCCAGAAAGCAGCACGTCAAGCTATGCTCCAAAACCCAGCTCCAGCTGAAGTCACCGATGCTACTGGGACGGTAGGCCATGACAGTCCTCGGAAAGGTACCGATGAGAACGAGAAACCCAGCGGTGGGTCTTCAGTTCGCCAAGCAAGCAGAGCATCGATTCCAGAAAATTATGGAGTGGGAGTAACCAATGATGCTGGCAATGTGGTCACCGAGAGCCGGCAAACCGATGATCGAACCGAAAATGACTATGAGTACGATTTCCCGGATTACTTTCCCGAGACTACCGAGGAAGAGGCGATCTCAAATGCAGGTGGTCCTGTTGAGCCTTATGGTGCCGGGGTCTCAATCAGCCTTAATACCGATGGAAGGAATGCGGATGCTACGCCAGTACCGCGGGCAGACTCCAGAGGGTCAGACAAGGCTCCCAGAAAAACAAAATCGCCCCGGCAGACAGCAGAAACAACCGCAACACCCTCGCAAAATCGACGTACTCTTTCGTCTCCCGGAAGTCGAGTATCTGGGAAGAAATCGAAAAGACGTGCGGAGATGCTTGCTGATGAAGTGAACGTGGGTATTGATGGCGAATACGAGGTGCTGGAATCTGATGGTTGCCCTAGCGAGAGTGCCGACGACGATTCTGAAGATGAGTTTGCAGATGAGCTTTATATTGCGGATGATACCGGAAACGAAAGTTTTAGTGTCGAAACAGCAGCGGAAATTCGCGCGGTTGCCGGCCCCCAGGACTACGTAACAGATAAAATGCTTCGAGGCATGTCTGACAATGGTTGGGAGTTGCTACCGGTAACCGACGAACGGGATGACTGGGACCTGTCCGGCGCTACGGATGTTTTTACGGACCCCCCCTCGACTTACTGCCTCGGCTATAGAGGCAGCGAAAACGATGAAACCTTCTGATCTTTTTTTTTACTTCATGCCGAAGACTCTCTGGACGGAGATTGTCGAGGAAACTAATCGTTACGAGCGTCCGACACGACCGGAAAGACTTCGACAGGTGAAGTTGTCAATTGAAAAGAAGACGGACGACAGGCACAAACGCAATGAAATGTTTCAAGCAAAGAAAAAGGAACTGGACGCGTTCAAAGAAGCACGTGCCGCGGAGATCATGCATTTTCTGGCCCTAGTAATATCCAGGGCTATTTGCCCGATAAAGTCTCGACTGGAAGATCATTGGAAGACGCGAGCCCGTGGATCGATCCCAGCTGGAACTTGGTCGCCATTTATGGTTCGAAAGCGTTTCAAGGAGATTAACAGGTACTGTGACTTCCACGTTACTTTAATAAGGGCCCACTAACACGTCCTTCGCCAGATTTCTCCACTTTACGAACAACCAGGTTCCGCAGGCTAAGACGGACCGGGCATGGAAGATTCACAACGTGATAAACAAGTTACAGACTACTTTCAAGGGTGGTATGGAACTAGGGCGCTGGGTTGCATTCGACGAGATGGTTATCCCTTCAAGAAGTTCGCGGAACACAATACGAGATTTCCTGAAGAATAAGCCGCACAAGTACGGCACCAAGCTGTTCGCTGTGTGTTGCGGGAAAACCCACTACTACTCCAGGTATGGTCATTTGCGGTATTTTTATATAGTCGGTATCTGAACGCTGTGAATTCATGCTCAGGTTCGAGGTTTAGTGTGGTAAGAAACAAAACAGTCAATTTGTTGACACCAGAAGCGGACCAGCTGCTGTGGTTCGAAACCTTAAAGCCTTGTGGGAACACACGTCGGGTGGATCGATCCAAGAAGCGAATCATCATCACTGATCGCGAGTATTCTTCAGTGACGTTGGGGTTTCGTTTGATGGACATGGGGTACTACAATATCGGGACGGTGGCTACGACGCGTCTTGGCTTCCCCGAAGACTTGAAGACCGACAAAAAATCAGCTTCGACAGGGATGCCGCGCGGCTCATACGTGCTTGCCCGGAACAATACGAATCGTCGGATGTACTCGACGCGGTGGGTTGACTCAAAAATTTGCTACTTTGTGGCGACTGGGGCCTCCGCTAGACGTGCGATTGTGCGGAGGAAGCAAAAGGACGGCTCACATGCAAACATTCCGTGTCCGGAGTTTGTGGTATTGTACAATAAGTACATGGGGGGTGTTGACAGCCACGACCAGTTACGTCTGCAAAGGTACGTGTTGCTCTGTTGCGGTTCTGACTCCCTTCACTTACGCCGAGAATGCATTTGACTAGATGCTCCATCCAAAGGGTCATGCGACCGAAGAAATACTACAAAACTGTTTTCTACGGGCTTCTCGACATAGGTGTTATTAACGCTTTTATCGCCCACCGTGAGTACGCGAAGTCTGTGGGGGGAAAACCTCTTTCACACGCGGATTTTCTAATTCAGCTACTCGAGGAGCTACTCGCTCTCGGAGACGATGACTTTCTGGAAACGGTTCCAGTCGCCAAAGCCGCTGTTACCGAGGTGGAGTCAAGATCTAACCAGACACCAGTTTTGACGGCATACTCGCTAGCAAGCTCGAAGCATCCATTGATGGTCTCGACGGACAAGACGGCAAAGGGCAAGTTCAAGTTTCGCGTGTGCAAAGTTTGTTCGGTACTGCGCAGTCCTGGATCGAATCGACCTCCCGGTACAACGCGTCATTACTGCAAGCAGTGCTCCACTGATCGAGGAAGACTGTTTTTGTGCTCCAAGGCGCGACACGTAGCCGATGGTAATTCTGTATCGTGCTTTAATATTTGGCACTCTAAGTGGAAGAACGGAGATCAACTCCCGCACAATGAAACGGTCGGGCGGATTCGAATGCGTCCGTCGAAGGAGGAGTTGCGCGCGGAAACGATGGACACAGCCGCCTCGGATGCCGTACTGCCAAGGGAAATCGAGACCGATGTTCAGAATGCCGACAGGGCGGCTTCGGCGCCATCTTTGCCGTTACCGTTTCCAAGTTCCAGACCGCGAAACGTAGAGGTACAAGTGCATCAACCACAGCGGCTCGGCGCAGATGCAGAAGGACAGGATGAAGAAGGAGTAACTGCGACTGAGAGGCCCCCGGATGAGAGCGAGCGGGAGGCCGTGGCGGAAGTGTTAGCGGAGCTTCTCGCCGCGGTAGAATGTATGGTTAGTGGGGACGAACAGGAGAATGAGTCGGATAATTAGGTGGGGGTCTATGGTTTACAGTGAAGTCAACCTTGACATCATGCATACAAAGCTGAATACAAATACGCCTGTGAGAGAGATGCGAAGCCAACTTTGACATCGACGGCGGCCAAGCTGGCTGTCAACGTTGACATCTATGTTTTACAGTAAAGTCAACCTTGACATCATGCATACAAAGCTGAATACAAATACGCCTGTGAGAGAGATGCGAAGCCAACTTTGACATCGACGGCGGCCAAGCTGGCTGTCAACGTTGACATCTATGGTTTACAGTAAAGTCAAGCTTGACATCATGCATACAAAACTGAATACAAATACGCCTGTGAGAGAGATGCGAAGCCAACTTTGACATCGACGGCGGCCAAGCTGGCTGGCCACGTTGAGATCCATGCACCGTCGAGCAGGCTACGAACGAATATATGCAGGCATGGGCTTCTTGATTACATCTCAGCACTAACAAAACATAAATGCTTCTGTGCAGCTGGACTAGGCACTTTCAGACCCACTAGTGTCTCAGTGATACTCCAAGACGAGGAAACATCACTTCGGTTTGATACGTCCAAACAGCAAGCCTCTCGAGCGCAGCAGCTTCTTGGACTCGAACTTTATACTCGAGCTCTTTGAAGAAACCCTCCTTGGAATGCTCCCGGATAGCGTTCTCGTCGTACGATCCGTCTGCCTCCATGGCGATGTGGTGTTCAACATGGGAATCGAGAAACGCGTCTAAGCGTTCAATGTCCCACTCGAACAGGGGCTGTCGACGCTTTATCATAGACGGCGTTATCTACACAAAGGGCAATGGTAAGTTAGCGTTGGGAGTACACCTGGCACCACTGAACGCGTGAAATACCTTCGAGGCTTTCAGGGACGCTTGCAGCCACGCGTAGGTATGACTCGAGTCTTCGTCATTCTGAAACTGCGCATACATCTTGTAGAGCGGAAGGGCGGCTAGAAATGCGTCTACATGGTTGGTAGACCTGAATCTAGGCTCGTAAACCTGTTGAACAATGACATTTGTTAGACTACGCCTCAGAACTCAAGTAATTCGCATACCCACCCGCTCGCGTGAAGGTTTGCGTAGTGGCTGGAGGGTGTGAAAGTCAAGGAACACCTTGTGCCATTGAAATCTCTCCAACGTCTAGGCATACATCTGAATTGAGCGCTCGTGACGCCCACGGAAACACCAAAGATACGTGCACGTACCTCCCCTACAGACATTGGCTTGCCATAAATTTTCTTGTTGTTTGACGCTGTTCGGTTGGCATCCGGCGTGAAAGCCTGTTGTATGCAAGCAGGAGGGTTAGATATCAAATAGCCAACACAAGTAGGACATACATGCGCACCGGGACAGCCTCAAAGGTGTAGTTAGGGTCCGAGAGAACAAAGTAGGAGGAGCGGTCAAAGTCGGTATCTTGATCGCTGAGCTGCCCTTGGCTCCCGGAGCGCCCTCGCGCTGCGAGCTCCTGTTGGTTCGAGTGTTCGTCGTCATCGCTGCTGCTGCCGCCCACAGTGCTGCTGCTGTCGGCCGCCGTGTCGTCGGTGTACATACTTGCGTCGGCCATGATCTTCTCGGAGAAGATCTTTCCCCCCTCTCGCAAACACGATGTACCACTGAGGAGCTATCGCGACTTTTTGACTGTCGCTCAAT
Organism: Phytophthora vignae f. sp. vignae; assembly: GCA_016169955.1. Lineage (NCBI taxonomy): Eukaryota > Oomycota > Peronosporomycetes > Peronosporales > Peronosporaceae > Phytophthora > Phytophthora vignae. The sequence continues at coordinate 257,643 of JABJUM010000056.1, read as the reverse complement.
TCTATGGAATGCCTTTATTATATTTTATACTAGACCCTTGCATACTCAATGCATCCGCCTGCAAAGGCTGCTGTTGTAGTGAGAGCTTCTTTTGGCGGCACCATTGGGTATTGTAGCCCTCTTCGCCTTACGTGCCACCGCCATTTTGATCCTCGCTTCACAATCTGATTCGAGATCACACGACGGACTGCTTGATCGTCCTGCAGGGTCTTGTGATGTGTTGATGTCGTCGTCGAGCTTGAACATGCGCTTCTTCTCCTTTGTTTAGGGTGCCTCACGCGAGCGCTTGTCCGCGTGCGATGACGTATGACCGCCGCCCACAGAGTGTCTCTAAAAGCCGCCCCCGAGTTGTATCGATAGACCGTGAGCAACAGCGCGTAGTACTGACCCGGGTGCTGATGGGCTCGTAGTCGAAGTCCCCCTGCTGCGGCGTCGGGCCTGCTGGGTCTGCATGTGCTCGGGTTCACGCGCTGCCGGAGTTCATGCACGCCGAGTCATTGAAGTCGCCGCTATTGGTGCCATGGTCCAGGGGGTTGTAGTAGAGCTTGGAAAGTTTGCCGCTGCGCTGGTGGTGCAGCGAGTGCGCCTGGTACTGCGAGTTTTCGTAGTCCTGCATGGCGAAGAGGAAGGAGGTAGTCAGGCAGGGATACTGCCGATGGAATGGAGGGGGGGGGGGGCTTGTGCCACCAGCGCTCGCCTCGCCTGCAGTCGAGAAACACGTCAGCAATGGGGCAACAGGCTGGCTAGAGTGAGCGGCTTACCGAGATTGAGTTGTTCTCCTTTCGGTTGTGCCTCGTACGTCTCGTCTTCGCGGTAGAAGGCGTCCCTCATGTGCCGTGCCGTGCTTGCCCTGAGATAGTGTCACAGCGATTGCCGAGCACGTACATCAACTGCGATATTCAGCTTAGAACAATTCACTCACTTGGCGAATGTATGCATGATCCTGCAAATTACGCCAAGGTTTTTTCGATCGAAATCTCGACAGAGCTTAATATTACGGCCGCATCCAAGCTTTGATTGGATAACTCCGACCAATGAGATTGACAGCCGGTGGAACCCAAAGAGTCGGGGCAGGCCGCTGTGGACCTCACTTACCCTATCCCTCCAGTATACAAGCTCCTATATTAATCTTATCCCTGCAAAATCGGGATAAGAGCGGTCGCCGGTGGGTTAAGCGTGTTGACAGCATTCGCTGTACTCGAAAAAAAATCGCGCAGTTGGATTCTCAAAACGTAGATGTAATTGCATACGAGCTCGGACTACGAGACCAGGACGTTTAACATCAAGCACAGCCGCGGTCATACGCCATAATTGCACACTTCAGATAAATTACAGCGGTAAATACAACTCTCATCATTGTAACTTTGCGGTAGATGCTGCAGTGTAGGTACCGCAGTACGACATCGCGGTAGCTACCGCAGTACGACATCGCGGTAGGTACCGCAGTATGACTTCGCGGTAGCTACCGCAATGCAGGTACTGCTGGGTAGCTATCTAAGTGTGACTTTGCGGTAAATACCGCAGTATAGCTACTTAAGTGTGACTTCGCGGTTGAGCTGTCGTTCAGGCGAGGTGGCAGTTATTGAGGCAAAAGAACTGTGATGAGGAACATTAGATAGATGCAAATTACGTATATTGGTTTTGAATGTCTTACTTACCCTGTTGAGGCCCACGTGCGACTCTGCTGTGGACCTTGGAGCGGTAATGAGCAGCTTTTGTAGCGTTAAAGTCTGTCGATATCCATTCACTCAATTTGTCCTCAATGGATTGTGGTTCGGCTGCCGCTACGGGTTTCGAGATTACATCCATGTAATGAAGCAGGTATAGTCCATAATCCACGCTGTTTGATTGTTGTGGATTCGTGTGAAAGACAAAAGTCTTCCATTCAAATACGTCAAGTTCCTTTTCATGAAGTTTCGACAGAAACCACTTGGCGACATCGAAGGCGTAGGCGGAACTATGAGCCCTTCGCAGCGAGTTGATATGATACACCTTCGGCGGCGCTGAATGCAGCGGATTTTCTATCACGAGGAGGATCCAATGCTTGCGACCGGATACGGGAACTAGGATGTAGCGATAACGTTTCCAGTCGAATTGCTCAATCAGAGTTTTGAGCAGGCGGCGTTTTTTTGCGGTTTCAGTGTATATCGGGCGACCTCCATCGACAAGTAGAGTGTGGTCTCGTAACAACAGACCAACCCATCTTGCTTGACTATGTCGCGATGAATAAAGTAGTGAATGGTCGTCGACGTCATAAAAGAAAGTGGCAGCAAGCTATCCAAGTCCTCGCTGTAAAACTGGAAACTTTTAGCGTCTCCAGAACCCTGGCATTCCACCCAAACAAACAGCGCATCATCGTGCGACTTGCACTGCCTCAAAACTCGACGGTTGGGTACTCTGGGGGCGGCGGCCGGTCCTTTCGCGCTCTTTTCCTTGTATACACTCCCGTCGGAGCAGATCGAGTTTCTGATTCCGAGCTTTGATATTTGTCGCCCTCCAATCCCTCCTCGTAATGAGCACTCTTTCCGTTTGCACCATCGCTTTCGTCCTCGTCATGCACGCTATCACTGCCCACATCGTCTCTATCATTCGAGTTTTCATCCCCGTGCTCATTGTCTCCATTGTCACTATCGCTTGCGTCATCATGATTCTCATTGTTTGCTTCGTCACTAGCACTTGCTTCGTTATGGCACTCATTGTCCACATCGCCGCTACTCCTCTCCTCCTCAGCACTGGCCATACGTACATCGGCTTCACGTGTACCAACGTCACTAGCCGTATCTCCAATAACGCCACTAACTAATCGAGTACCATGAGCCCCGCTTAAATTGTTCACAATTCGAACTTGAGCGACTGCAGTTTCGAGGTCTTGCTCGTGCTGAATAATTCGTAGTCGTTTCCATGAAAAATCGTCCGTAATCAGGGTTGCCTCGATTGTGGTAGCCTCTCCACATGTAGGTACGTCGTCTTGGCTAAACGCACTACACTCAACCGATGCCGACGTGGATACAGTTGCCAGCCAGTAACAGTGCCTCAGGTGAGCAATACTCACAGCGCGATACTTCTCACGTTCTTGATACATAGTCTTCATTTTGGGGTCTGAGTGCATGGTGCTACGAACGTAACTGCAGAGCGCTTGATCGGCGCTACGAACCCTCGTCACACTGTCCGCGATGGCTGCGCTCACCTCACCATCGGTGTACATTGTCATCTGTGTTGTAGCAGCCCGCACATAAGCAGCCACATCACTAGTGATACCGACGACCCGCTGCCGAGCTGATGGATACAGCTCTGACGCGATCTGCGCTCCCATGCATTCCACTATAGCCGCTGCTCGGCTCACAACGTCCTCAATCGCACCCCCTTTAATCGCTCGAGCGAGTGCGGTAACCTCGGCGGCACGTGCGGCACGCACCAGCTCCCCTCGGTACGAATCCAGCGCTTTATTCACAGTAATGTCCTGGTCGTTGGAGCTATTGCCGGCCTGCACTGCCGCCGAAGCTTCCTGCACAACCTGCGGCGTCGATACATCTGCACGCACCATCCTAGGGTATCGCCGACGGTCCTTGCGGCCATCCACGATGCCTTTTGGGTAGTCTTGCAGCGGGAAGGTGCCGTCAGCGTTGTTGAGAATGTACGTCTGTCGACGCGGCGGGCTTGCGCTGCAGAGCGGATATGCGGCTTTGATCTCTGTTCATCCCAGGTGGATGTGATTGGCTAAAATGCAACTGGCTGTTATTACCCCCAGGTCCTCAGCTGAGTCCAATCACGTAGAGACCGGGTCCCGGACTCAGTCGGTGGCTGGGCTGATAGCCCATCATTATTGATTCATGCTCTTTCGTAAGACGATACTTGACCCCAGAGAGCCTACCGTAAGACAAGCCGTCTTACGTTTTCCAATCAACGCGTTTTGCCTATATCTTGGTTTTTGTATACCTGTGCCTACAATGTATATTGTCTGTCAAAACGTAAGACAGTTTGTCGGACACCAGTTTGCGCCATACTATTGGTCAAAAGTGTTCTACCTGAGCACTGCTTGACGTGTTGAGCTGCGTGTGCATGCCCTGGCCCACTCAACCACGACAGCGTTATCATTGCCGCGGAAGCAGTCGATATTGGTGGCAGCTTTTGTCGCAGAGACGATGCAGTTGCATGGCGCGTAACTAGCATTAATACTACCGTTCGATGACCGGTGTCGTTTTGTGCTGATTGAGGTGCATTGATTTTAACGCAACTAACTCCTCTTGTTATTAATAGTGGTGACCTCATTGGGCGCCGTCTATCTACAAGCATGCTATACTATCAGCGTGCTTGTAGACAGGTACTGTACCGTCAGTGAACGGCTCCTGTTCCGCCAGCTTGGTTTTCAGCCCTTGCCCACGGCCTTGGCTGCGGCCGTCGACAACAGAATGCTGTTCTGGCCGCAGCTATAGCGGCCTTGTCGCCCTTGACCGGGCCGTCCACAAGCAGCTGAGTCACCGTCGTGGCATGCACCAGCAACGGATAGCGTGCTGACGATTCCGCTCGTCAGCATGCACGTGCATTTGTTTCGTTTTCGATTTCATAATAAGGTGAAGTGCATCCCCAGTCATTTGGTCTAACTAAAGACCTAGGTTCTTTAAATGAAGGTGTGTATTATGCATATTTTATGAAGTCCAAGGTGCTGTTCGATGAAGCCGCGTAGTCGTCGTAGAGTAGGGAGATGTCCATCTGAGGATACGACGCGGTTGGTACACAAAGAACTGAATTGTGCTTGAGCGTACATTGAATAGCAAACGACTAGAATGCACGCTCAAGCACTGTCTAGAAACTTGCCAACAAAATGGCAACGAAGACACTACGTATTTGAATTTGAATTTGTTGCGGTTTAGTCGGCAACCTACTCCCGGAGACGCGCACAGCTGCATCTCCGCCTACGATGTTCGTACCCCTAGGATACTAGACCGCGGCGGGCGCCCAAAAACGAAGACACTACGTAGATTCAAGATTAGCAGGCAACAATAGTGTTGAGTTTCAGGCAGATATAGAGCGAGTGACCGCGCACGAGCGGAGAGGAACAACCGAAAGACACTTGCTTCCCACGGAGAAAGAATGGGATTGAGGGGGAGAAAACCTCGCAGGTGACAACCCCCTCTACAGTTATACAGTAATGCAGAAAACTAACGGTCGCATACAAAGTACTCAGTCGCACACAGGGACTAGACGCAGGAGCCCTTGAACTTCAAAGTGCTGTGAGCTGGCGGAGCTCGACACGCCATCTTCACACTCCCACTTCGAGTCTGCCATGCTCTCATTCCTTGTTCTTCCAGCTCGCAAGCTAGTTGCAACCATCTGCATTGCCATCCTCAATGGCAGTTGGTAGCGGCATCACGTTCAGCTGCTCCCGAAACTTGCGAAATAGCGTTGGACCCAGTGCCTTCGTAAAGATGTCCGCAAGGTTCTCGCTCGACGGACAGTAGACGACTTTAAACTCTCCACGCTCGTGGAAGTCGCGTACCTTGTGGTACTTCAGGTCCACGCTCTTCGTCTTGTAGTTGCCCTTGATCTCCGTCAGCACGGTGATCGTAGCCTGGTTGTCCTGGTACAGCACCGTCGGGTGGTACCGTGTCAGGTTCAGCTCCTTGCACAAGTTGTGCGTCCACACAATCATCGTGGAGCACTCACTCGCAGCGACGAACTCGGCACAGCACGTGTCATCCGTCACAATCCGCTGCTTGCGGGATTTGTACGCATACGTGCAGCCGTTCAACTGCAGCACGTAGCCTGTGATCGAGTGTCTGTCGTCCTTCTCGTTCCCGAGATCGGCGTCTGCATACGCCACAAAGTGCAAGTCGGGCGACTCTTTCTTCTCCCACACGAGACCGAAGTCCGAGGTCCCTCGCAAGTACCGCAGTACCCGCTTCGCCATAGTGTAGTTCTCGTGCGTGTACTTGTTCAAGTACTTGCCCAATGCACGCACCGCGTTTGCCAGATCCGGACGCGTGCACTGCACAAGGTATTGCAGGCAGCCTACTATCGCGCGATACGGCACGTTCGGGTCGTTCACATCCTCATCATCCGATGTAGCGGGAAGCGGTAGAGGTCCAAGCGCCTGAGGCGTAGCCACGGCACGACACTTGTCCATCTGGAAGCGAGTCAAAATCTTCTCAATCTGCCCGCGCTGTGAGATCCACATCGCCTGGCCGGGGATGTACTTGATCTCCATGCCCAACAACAAGCTCACCGACCCCAAGTCCTTGATGCTGAACTTTCGTTCAAGCTCACCAACGACCAGCTTGACATTCTCGGCATTCGCAGCAATAATCACAACATATACGTAGACCGTGAGAAAGATGGGACTTCCTCCCACTACACGCCAGTAGACTCCATTGTCCATCTTTGACCTCTTAAAGCCACAAGATCGCAAGTGCTCGTCCAGCATCTTGTACCAGATCAATGGCGCTTGCTTCAATCCATACAAACTTCGTAACAGCTTACAGACGCGACCAGATCCGTCGTTGAAGTATTCGGGCATCTCCATGTAGATCTCCACGTCTTCTCCGATCGGCCCGTTTAGAAACGCCGTCACAAAGTCGACGTGCTCGCAGAGCAACCCGTAGTGCAGCGCAAGGAGCAGCACTAACTTCACAGATTCATGTGAGACCACAGGAGCGTAAGTCTCCCAGAAGTTCACACCGTACTCCTGTTGACAGCCCTTGATTGTGATGCGCGCGCGGTGCCGAACCACTTCGCCCTTGTGGTTTCGTTTCCGCACAAAGACCCATTTACTATCCAGAATCTTCTTGCCTTTGGGGCGCTCCAACACCCACGCATTGTTGCGCATCAAATCATAGTACTCCTTCTCCAGCGCCTCTATCCACTTCTCAGCGTCGGGGCCTTGCAGGGCCTCGTCAACACTCTGCGGCTCCATGAGAACGTTCACAGCCTCAATCACTAAACTGGCAGCAATCTCGATCTCGTAATCCTGGAGTCGAACATTTGGGCGTCGAACCCGAGTAGACCGACGAAACGATGTAGCAGCCCGTGTGGCTTCACCTCTCCACCCATCGGCTTCGTGGTCATCTTCTTCGCTGTCATTGTCTATGAAGCCTTTATATGTCGAGAGTCGACCCAACAGATCAGCAGGGTCTCCAAAGCTAGCACCCGCGTCATCCATCTCAATGTCCCCATCCCCAGCTTCGTTGCCTGCAGCATCATTGCTGTCCTGGTCTCCCACTGAACTCGAGACTCCTCGATCCGGTGGCGGTCCGGCCATCTGCATACGACTGCTGTTAGGCGAGTCTGCAGCGACATTACTACCACTTTCACGACCTGAGTCCTCAATCGGAGGAGCGTTACCTCCCAGCTGAAGCACACCCTCGGGTGTCGGCGGAGTTGCTGCCGCAGCAGTGCTCGTCGGGACCTCTGACTCACCCACCAGCCAACATCCAGGCGCACCTGACGCTGCCGATGGAGTCGGTCCGCTTCTCGCTCCAGTAGCAATACCACAATCAGCACGATGCTCACAGCATTGACGCTTAGATTGGCCATTGTCATCACTCTCAGAGCTGCGCTTCAGCCCCCGAGACACTTAATATACGACAGGAAGACGCACGTACGGAATCACCGTAGGCAACACGTGCCGGCCCTTTCCGTAGCGGTTCGACAGTAACTTCTCCACGTATGAAGACTCCACAGTCCACTCTTCTTCAAACTCAACTGAGCGCACTTCATTAATCTTCCCAGTCACCAAGTTCAGTATCCGAAAGCTCTCCGAGTGCTTCGCGTAGCCCACGAACAGCCCCGGCTTGCCCGGGTTCTCCAGCTTGCTCTTTCGCAAGACCTTCGGCGTGAAGATGAACGCGACGCAGCCCCACGTCCTCAACGTGGACACGTCCGGTCGCTCACCGAAGCGGCGATAGTAAGGCGTCTCTCCACCGAGCGCACTGCTCCCACTGATGTTCATCACTTCAACAGCAAAATTGAAGGCTTCGCCCCACAGTGACCACGGCATATTCGCCGCAGTGAGCAGGCATCGCACGCGAGACATCACCACCCCGTTCATCTTCTCCACCAAGCCGTTCTCTTCCGGACTGTATGCGTTCGTTGTAGTATACTCGATTCCATTTGCTTGAGAAAGAACTTCAACTTGTTGTTGAACAGCTCCGGACCCTGGTCAGAGCTAAACACCTCAACTTTGTGGCCCTGAGCCAAGACCCACTTCACATGAGCCAGTACAACCTCTGATGCCTCTTCCTTCCTGTGCATCATGAAGCCCCACAGATACCTGGTAGCCTCGTCTTGGACCAGCTGAAAGTGCTCAAATCCGTTGTATGTAACCTCACCAACGTAACACATATCACTCATCAGCTTTTGGAACGGTCCGGTAGCTCGGCGAGTCACAGGCTTCTTGTAAGACATCCAAGTCATCTTGGCAGCGTTGCATGTCCAGCAGGGTGAGGTCATGTCTTCAGCCAGTTCCTCATCCATGCCAGCAGTGACCTCATGCCTCGCCATTCGCTGCAAAGCAGGCAGGTTCAAATGCGCAAAGCGCAAATGCCACCGCTCTAGTGACGAAGCATGATTCTTCCTAGAATGCTGCGCAAGTGCCGTTGAGTCACTGGTGCGCTGCTGAACTTGCTGCGCTCCGCTTTGCACCGTGTACACTGCAACCGCTGTCGCCTTCAAGCGGTACCGACGATCAGTCTTCAGCAGTAGTAACTCGACATGGTATTTACGTAGCCAGCATACGCGTTGCGAGTTGATGAAACCAAACTTCACAACCCATCCATCGCGTTCAAGTGTATCCATGCTCAATAGATTATCCGGAGCGGTAGGCGAGAGCAGGACGTTCGTGAACGGCAGCTTCAACTCCACATGAGGCTTCTTGTTGTCCGTCACCCTCAGTGTTACGTCACCAACATACTCGTCCTCTCGGGCGTTGCCGTCGTACCCTTGGAAGAAATGCACCTCATCCTTACGGACATTGTGCAACACTGAGCGCTGGTTGCACACGTGTACGTCGCTTGCTGAGTCAAGCACCCACTCCATCTCAGTACCAGCTGGAGTCTTGACCGACGCAGCAGTAGCAACCGAAACACCTCTAACATGGCAGCAAACAGCACTCGTGTTCTTTCCACTACGCTTCCCGTTGTTACCACCACTGGATTTCTTATTCTCCCACCTCTTGAACTCCGAGATGACAGGCTTTACAGCAGAATCAGACTTGAGGCTCGGACAATTTGCTCGCAAATGCCCAGCTTCACCGCATTCGTAGCACGTACGGGTCTCCTTCTTCTTGCCAGCCTGCTTTCTCTCTTCATTCTGCTGCTTGGACTTGTACCGGCCCTTTCCTTTTTGCTGCTTGCCCTTGCTTTTGTTCTTCTTGGATTGCTGTGAGTCATCGCGCCCCTGCTTGCCACACGAGCAGATATGCGCTGGTTTCGATTCTTCCTCACAAGCAACCCGCTCATCCAGAGCTGACTCAGCACGCAAGGCGTTCATCACTTGGGCAGCGGTCGGAACGGGTCTGACAGCTCCACCGTCACGGACGACGTAGTGCTTCGAAAACTGTCGTACGACGTCTCGGTGGGTCCGCGATACATGTCCTAGGAGCGTCTCGGCAAAGTCCTCATCTGACACTTGTTTGCCGTAATGCATGAGCTGCCGACGCAAGCTCTCCATCTCCCGTAGCCATTGATCCATGGTCTTGTCAGGAGTGTACCGGTTGGAGACAAACTCATCACGGGTGAAGATGTAGTTTGAATACTCGCGCTTCGTCTGTCGGTCGACAAAGCTGCTCCTCATTGCTTCTGCTGATAGTTCTTGACAGATCATCTCAGCATCGGCTGCCGGTACACCATGCAGGATTGCTTCACGCGCAGCATTATCTCGCGCAGCAAAGCCAACCATCCCCTGAGGATCAAGGCGATAAGAGCCATCCACGACACTCCAACAGCCAAGGCGGGTAAGAAAAGCACGAAGCTGCACAGTGTATAAATCAAAACTTCCTTTCATCACTGGCGGCTTATGCGAAATATCTAGCTTCATGGAAATCGATCCGGGTTGAGGGGCTCCAGCACCGGGATGCTGCACTCCAAGTCCGACTTGGGGTACTCCAGCACCGTGTGCACCAGCTCCACCAGCTACGTGCATCCCAACAGGTACAACTCCACCGGCAAGACCAACGCCACTGCTTGGCACAACTCCAGCACCAAGTGCACCCATTCCAGCAGCAGGCCACGCACAACCTCCAGGTGCCAGTCCAGCTAAAGAGATTCCACTCACTCCAACTCCAGATGCGACACCAGCCACTCCACCGAGAACGTGAGCTCCAGCTCCAGCAGCTTGGCCTCCAACACCGGCGACTTGACCACCAGACACTCCAGCAACATGCCCACCAACACCGGCGACGTGACCTCCAGCTCCAGCAAGTCCTCCACCAGGTCCAGCTTGGCCAGCATGGGCCGTCACAACAGTCGTCGCCATTGGCGGCACAGACATCATCACCGAAGACGTCGCCACTTGCTGCACACTCGGTGCTCCACCCGTTGCAGAAGTTCCAGCACCCGTCGCAGACGTCGAGGATGCCGAACTCGGCGGTGGCGGCGGCGAACTTGACGATGGCGGCGTGTCCCCCCTCATCGCAGTCACGAAAGGCTCGTCGCGTACTTGGGCTCAGTACCTGTTGAGTTTCAGGCAGATATAGAGCGAGTGACCGCGCACGAGCGGAGAGGAACAACCGAAAGACACTTGCTTCCCACGGAGAAAGAATGGGATTGAGGGGGAGAAAACCTCGCAGGTGACAACCCCCTCTACAGTTATACAGTAATGCAGAAAACTAACGGTCGCATACAAAGTACTCAGTCGCACACAGGGACTAGACGCAGGAGCCCTTGAACTTCAAAGTGCTGTGAGCTGGCGGAGCTCGACACGCCATCTTCACAAATAGACTGGCGCGGTTATAAGCGCTCTAGATTTCCAAATCGCTGCCTCTTGTGCTACGTAACTATCGAAGGAAGGCTTGCCCGCATCACAACGATAGTCTGACAGTGCGAAACCTCCTACAATATTTCCCTCCTGACACTATTCCTTCGCAGGCACTGAAAAGCTCTTGGCGTGGCATTATGAGAGTAACAGATCAGAGCAGCCTTACCGCTAAGGCTTCACGGCCAACACTACGCATAGTATTAGCCAATCACATCGCTAAATTTGATTTGTCGTCAAACTGTCTTACGAATGCTCGACACAAGTGATTGTTTCGTGATCTCAATCGGCAATCCCGTTCCCATATTGTTCCTATACTGATTTTGAGCCTTTGCCAGCAATCCCGTAGAGCAATATGCAACGTCAAGCCTATGGAATCGGTTCTAGCCCTAAAAAATCGTTCTGTGTCTTCTGCCGCTTTGAAATGCGGAAATGAGGGGTCATTGGGTGCCTGGACGTGGTACACGCTCAACAAGACCCAGCATTGCATTTTGCCAAGTTTTTTTTTAAGGTTAACACACATGTAATCGAATAAGCAATGGCCTTAATGCGACAGCGCCGCCAAACAAGTAAAAATATAAACCCAGCAGAGGAAATACAAGCGAGAACATAGATTGCAATCCTTTGTTTTTGAGATTGTTGATATTGCAATAATTGATTGTTCCAGATCTGAGCCGTCAATCAACTAGAGGATTCGGCTGGTAGCGCTCAATTCTAGTGCCGACCCACCATCGAAGCTGGCTGAAATAGCATACCTAACTGAACACAAACGCGATTCGCCTGCGCATTGCGTTTTGAATAACAAAACTGTCAGGTAATCTACAGCAAAATGTATGCTAACTTCAAGATACTGTAGCTAAATATTCATATTCGTCACGGTCGCCGAAATGACATCTGCCGTAAGCGTACATGTATCAAGATGAATTATTTTCAGAAGATGTTTAGGAGAGTTCTGAAAGAACTTGACTTGGTGCAGCGCGTCTCGGGCCATCAGAACTTCTCCTACGATTCTTCTCATTCTTCAGTGTGCTCGGTTGCCGCGGTAGCCCCCACCCTCCGCGGGCTCATACTCGCCGCCGTGACACCGAGCACGCTGTTACCAACCAATCTACCAATCTACAGATCAACCATGCAACCATGCAACGAATCAACGCGCTGTGCTCGGTTGCTGCGGTGGTCCCCACCCTCCGCGGGCTCATACTCGCTACCGCGGCACCGAGCGCGCTACTACCATACGCTACCTGTTCATCAATCTTACGGAACTAACTTTTGTGTGCATATTATATTTCCTAGATTTACGACATGGTGCCGTGCTGCGGTGACGTTTTCGTTAACGCGGGGCACCGCGATCCCGAAGCTATGCCCAATTGCATCGAAGTGTCGAGGGCGAATGTCATGTTGGATGCCGCGCGGTGTTGATTGAGTATGCGGGGCACCGCGATACGAGAGCTATGTCTGATTTGTTGAAGTTTTGTTGGTAGTTGTTCAGACAACCAACACCTACAATTAAAGCTAAAGCACTCTTAACAAGCAACTAAGCTTCGTACACGACCAGGTGGCTTCGCGTGTAGTACGACGACACCACTATAGATCTTAAAAAATGGTAGAGCACGAATAGGCCTTTGTAAGGTAATACACCTACGTAAGCATTCGATTTACATTCTAACTAACATCGGATACGTTCGCGTACGGTATGCGTCTAACGTATTGCACGATAGAAGTCACTGAAATAATGTAAGATGCCATTTAAGCCTATATCCTGTAATACTTTGTAATAAAACTTGTGTAAATCAGTTGATTTGTGTTTTTGATGAAAATTATTAGATTTATAAGACCATTACACTTGAAATTTGTATTGGTACAGTACCTACTTTTATGTGGACCACATATTTCACGTCTCGTATTAATCCCTGTTGGGCTTCTCGTACTACAAAGTAGCACTACCAGGATAAACAATCTATATTTCCACAGCCCTGCTATAAAAGCTATGCACTTAGATTGATACGGGGTTTCACCACGTCATTTTGATAAACGGTACCGGTAACCCAAAAGCAGCTTCCTTAATTGAGATGCACACGCAACAAAATACAGTATCGATCTACGTGTATTTTGCTACGTGATTTCATTTATCGGTGCTTCGAAAAGCCTGTAATGGCAAGTGAACGTTATATATCAAACGAAGAAACATTCATGCCTCTGGGTCTCAGTTGTAGCAGCGGTTCCCTCACCAAGTCTCCCATAGCGTGACTTTGCCGGGTCTCCGATGTTTGTACGCTCGCTCACTCCGTCAGCACTAGTTTCCTCCTTACTACAATAGAGAAGTAGGCGAACGATTAGCCGTGTTGTTGGTTATCTGGACTTCTCAATATGCAGAATTGTACACTATCATACACAAATGTAAATACTGGCGTCGTAAACTACAACGGTGGAGCCCGTAGGCGCCCCGAGGCGTTGGTATAGAGGGCAGGCTGCCGGAGATTAAATAACCGTGGGTGGGTTGCAATGAAGCGACCCAAGCAGGATGAAGTAGGGAACTGTCGGAGGCATCGGCGAAGTCTTGCTCGTGTTGGTTGGTCCGACGTTACTACAATAGAGAAGAATATGAGTCGGGATCAATACATGCACATACACTATATTTCAACATCTTAGCGCCTTCACGGGCCTACATGTAAGCCTGCGAGTCGCCTCGACTGTCGGATGCTTCGAGAATGAACGTATTCTGGTCGTCGTCCGTTTCCTTCGCCGCCGCCTCCTGCTCTTGCAGGTGCTTCCAGAACATGAGCATGGCCAGCGGGTAGTGCAGCATCGCGATGATCATCAAGAAAAATGCCGTCTTCAGTGACGTGTCGTCCTTCTCCCCCAAAGGCGTGGCCTGCACGATCCACAGCACGAACGTCAGCATGGCCGTAAAGCACGCTACACCCGCCAGGAAGAAGCCACCACCGACCCACTTCTTGTTGCCCTTGCGGCATGTGATGGCGCCTACGATCGAGATGGTGGCCATCAGGCCATTCGACATGCTCATGCCGCCGAACGCCGGTGAAGCCGCACGACTTGTCCAGAAACTTGCCGAACTGTTCAGCGTTCATGCCGGCGGCAGTGGCAAGCACCGTCGCGTACTTGAGACGCTCTGCGTCGCTCACGTCGCCAGCCTTGTTGTAGCCTTCGCACGTGGCGTACTGCGAGTACTCGCCCCAGACCTTCTCGTCGATGACGGAGAGCTCTTCGTCCCCCGAGCCGAACTTGTAGTAGAAGCAGTGGTCGAGTATGGTGCTGGCGTTCGTGAGTTCGGTGTCGATGCAGAAGCTCATAAGGCCGGCCTTGAAGTTGGTACTGGCGACTTGGTCCGTGAGACCCGAGTTGACGGTGGAGTTGACGCTCCACATGGGGAGGATCATGGCGACGGCGTTGTAGAGCGTGCCGATGGTGATCATGGCGATGGCGCCGTACCCGTGCTTGGAGATGGCCATGTTTGGTTGGTGGCAAATGTGGGAGTGAGCATTGTGATACTCGTACAAGGTCCTCTACATGCGAAATAAACTTCCTCGCCCCGTGCAATGCGTAAGCGTGCTCATTACCAGTTGTGCTCTGTTTGGGTCGCCACGAGAGAATCCAGGTGGGGTCAAAGATTGATTATCGTTTGTGTGAGGAACCAGAGCTGACAGTAAACTCCTAGAATTTGGGATTTAGCAACATAGAATACCAAAAACATGTATGCACCACCAGGAATCGACTACTCAATACCAACTATCCTTACGCGGGCACGCCATAATGGCTACTCATCGCTCCAAAGCACACAAAAGCACTCATTTGTTCGGAACGAAAACTGACCAAGCAAAGCGTGAATTGAAGCGATATATTCATACATCATGTGGGCTACAGGGGTGTAAATCTATACCAAACTCATAGGCGCAGTTCCACCGTACTGCGGCGTCTCAGCTCCCATGTACGTCGTATGGTCCTCCTCCGACTCCTTGAACGCCTCTACTTCTTTCTGCTGCTTCAGGTATTTCCAGAACATGAGCATGGCCAGCGGGTAGTGCAGCATCGCGATGATCATCAAAAAGAACGAGGCCTTGAACGACGCGTCGTCCTCCTCGCCCAGAGGCTTCGACTGCACCACCCACAGCACGAACGTCAGCATGGCCGTGAAGCAAGCTACGCCCGCCAGAAAGAAGCCGCCGCCGACCCACTTCTGGTTGCCCTTGCGGCACGTGACGGCACCCAGGATCGCGATGATGGCCATGAGACCGTTCGACATGCTCATGCCGCCGAACGTCATCGTGGCCGTGCCCAGCAGACTGCACGACTTGTCCAGGAACTTGTCGAACTGCTCGGCGTCCATACCGGCGGCAGTGGCCAGCACCGTCGCGTAGGCCAACTGCTCGGCATCACTCACATCGCCCGCGTTGTTGTACGCCTTGCACACGCCGTCGGACGAGTACTTGGTCCAGACCGCGCTGTTGAGCACCGACAACGCGTCGTACGACGAGCCGAACTTGTAGTAAAAGCAATGGTCAAGCGTGGTGCTGGCGGTGGCGGTGGTGCTGGTGGTGGTGGTGCTGCTGTTACTGGCGTTCGTGAGCTCGCTGTCGATGCAGAAGCCCAGCAGTCCGGCCTTGAAGTTGGTGCTCGACACCTCCGAAGAGAGCGCCGAGTTGACCGTCTTGTTGACGCTCCACATGGGGAGGATCATGGCGATGGCGTTGTAGAGCGTGCCGATGATGATCATGGAGACGGCTCCGACCGCGAACTTGTTGATCGCCATGGTAGATGAATATGGATAGAGTAGCTGAGTGGGTGGGTTTGCAGAGGCTGTATGGAGTGAAGTAGTTTGCTTGCGGAGAAGCAAAAGTGAAAATGAGTTGGTTGACACCTTGGTTGGGACCCTCGCATGGCGGTGGTCTTTCTTTAGTGGGACAGTCCTGGTTTGGGATGGCTTCAAGTGCTCGGGTTGATATAATAGTTGGCTAATGCGCTTAAAAAAATCGAGGATGAAGCAATCGAGAGTAACCGTGGCGGTGCCGTGAACACCCGCTACCCGATCTTCTCGGCACATGAAGCCATCTCGCACAGACGAATTCGTCGTACAGTACTGGACGGTACTGTACTGACGTACTCTACTGTACGGTAGCACTCGGTGTACATCCAGGTGCACTGCATTCATGTCGGCAACCCTGACTGGTTTGGTAATGGGCCTGTAAACGTTGATGTTGTATGGCCCTGGCCGTGAACAGACGTTGAAATAACGCGGAGATCATTTTTTCTTAGAGGACTATCCCACCTGAGGCCGCTGGCCTCAAAACTTATTGCTATCGGTAGTGTTTACTACTGTAGCTTTGCACTTTGCACTCTGCCGAGGAGCTGTATTCAGAGGGAACCCCCAAGGTTGTACGAGAGCCCCATTTATTATAAGCGTTTTAAAAAAGAAGGCGACAAGTGTATAACTAGGTTGACTCGTGTTGTCGATAATTAGTCGAGATGGCTGCCCTGGGTGGCCTTTGAGCAATGGCGAGCAGCGCTGAATACTGTAGGATGCGACTGGTCTCACGGAGCCAAAGTTTACCTTCAGTTTCGATCGCGAAAAAGCAAAATCCAGCTGGAAATGATTACATGGAGTGCGAGTTCTCAACTCCATGGTAATCTTCACATACTCAACAATGTTGTGTTGAGTCAACATAGAATATTAACGTATAATATCATATAAGGATCAATCTGTTGAAAGTATTGATTTGATAGGCTACCTTAGTGACACTAAAGGACTTTTGCCAAATGATGGCACATTTTCGCAAAGCTAGTCAAACGATGACAACCTTCGCCAAATGATGGCACACAAAAGATATTTGATGGTACACGTTATTTCAGGCGATGTTCATTATTTATATTTAGACCACAGAGGACGAGTTCTAGTTCGATTCGTTTTCAGCTACTTCTTCAAGTGAGCAGCACGAGCAGCCTCCGCGTGGTAGACGAGAAGAACGTCAAGTAACCAAGGGGCAACTCAAGGTGGCCCCAAAATCGACCTTCGGAACTCCCCGCCCGACCATGACTGAATGTACTGTGACCGATTCCCAAGGAGAACTGATAACACTTCGAATGAAGATGAATTTCGCGACTCGACAAGATGCAACCGATCTCATCAAAGCCTTTGTACTGGCCCAAGGCAGAAGCGTTCGGCAGTGTCGCAAGCGCACTGGGAAAAATCGAACCGTGTATATCTGCACGAGCAAGACCGAGTGCTCATTTGTGGCGATTGTTGCCAAAGCCAGGGGTAAACGTGGCGAAGGCTTTTTCCTGAGTTCGTTCGTCGCGGAGCACAACGGCTGCACGGGTGTGGCAAAGCCCACCGCCAAACAAGTGTGTGCTATGGCGTCCGCGGTTGCGTGCGTGCAAGGTGACCCATCGGTGAAAGGAAAGACCCTCATTAGTCAAGTGAAATCGCTCGACGGTGTGACCATCAGTAACCGCATGAGCTATCGCGTCCGCGATAGTATTGCGGCGGCTAGAGCGGGGAGTTATGAGGATGGATGTCAGCGTCTCGAGTCGTTGCTGAGCTTATTTTGCAGCTCCAACCCAGGCGCAGGTATGGCATTTGAAGGCGACGCTGATAAACGATTTCGTCGAGCCTTCCTTTCGAACCCGGACGTATCCGCCATTCCGAAGAGCACCCAACGAATTCTTGGGTTCGACGGGGCGTTTATGAAAACATTGGGGCACAAGAATACCATGCTGATTCTTGTTGGGCGCGACGGCAACAAGAAAAACATTGTGATGGCGGTTGGCCTGGTGCCATGTGAGGACACAGCTAACTGCCAATGGTTCATGTTGAATAGCATGAAGGCAGGGATTCAGATGTGTGATGTCCCGTTCTTCATGGATCGCGGTAAGGCAGGGATATCGGCCGGGAGCACCCTCGGGCTTAAACTGCGCTTTTGTACACGACATATCGCGGGCAACATGAAAAAGATATTCAAGGGCAGATTCACTCCTGAACACGAGAAGCAGCTATTTCAGATCCAGCGAGCTAAGTGCGCAGAGAACTACGAGTCCATGTTGGTGAATTTCGGCGTCAACAACCATGACATGGAGGAGTACATTAGAAGGATCCCACCTGCCAATTGGGTACTGTATCCTCACCTTGAAACGTAGAAGTTGTACGGCTGGCGCACTACCAATTTCGTCGAATCTGAAAATGGGCGAGCTCTTGCAGCACGTGAGCTGCATCCTTCTGGGTTCTTCATGTACTACATGGAGTCGTTCATGTCTACAAAGTATGCTCGCTGGAAAGAAGGTCAAAAGTGGCTCACGTCAAAGAAAGTCATTACCGACTACGCGCAAAAGAAATACGACAAAGAGGACAAGACTGCCGGATACTTGTCAGTTCAGATGAGCGGTCCAACCATGGGGTACGTGTTTGACATGAGATCGCTGTCGACAATTAAGAAGAGCGTTGATATTGCAGCGAAAACCTGTGAGTGTCCGTTCATGCGCCAGAAGGGCATCCCGTGTAGCCATTTCATCGCGGTGCTGACACATCTCGATCTCAAGAACACCGTCTACGATTACTTCGACGATTGCTACTTGGTTAAGAACTACATCGAGCTGTACAACGTGGAGAACAATCACAACGTCAAACTACCGCCTCACGGTGCTGTGCAGACAGATACAACGGTTCTAGAACCTGTCCCCACCGTGAATAAAGGACGCAACCAGAAGAAGCGCTTTGCCAGTGGTGGGGAAGCACAAAGCAACGCGACAGCAAGGCCTCGGCGCTGTGGAAACTGCCGCGAGATCGGACACAACGCGCGGTCGTGTACAGGCAACGACGCTAGTACAATTATCGAGTAAACACCCAATACATCAACTTTATATGCTGTGTACCATCAAATATCTTTTGTGTGCCATCATTTGGCGAAGGTGGTCATCGTTTGACTAGATTAGCGAAAATGTGCCATCATTTGGCAAGTCAGCGGGCTTGGGTCACACAACATCAACGTTTACAGGCCCATTACCAAACCAGTCAGGGTTGCCGACATGAATGCAGTGCACCTGGATGTACACCGAGGGCAACCGTACAGCAGAGTACGTCAGTACAGTACCGTCCAGTACTGTACGACGAATTCGTCTGTGCGAGATGGCTTCATGTGCCGAGAAGATCGGGTAGCGGGTGTTCACGGCACCGCCACGGTTACTCTCGATTGCTTCATCCTCGATTTTTTTAAGCGCATTAGCCAACTATTATATCAACCCGAGCACTTGAAGCCATCCCAAACCAGGACTGTCCCACTAAAGAAAGACCACCGCCATGCGAGGGTCCCAACCAAGGTGTCAACCAACTCATTTTCACTTTTGCTTCTCCGCAAGCAAACTACTTCACTCCATACAGCCTCTGCAAACCCACCCACTCAGCTACTCTATCCATATTCATCTACCATGGCGATCAACAAGTTCGCGGTCGGAGCCGTCTCCATGATCATCATCGGCACGCTCTACAACGCCATCGCCATGATCCTCCCCATGTGGAGCGTCAACAAGACGGTCAACTCGGCGCTCTCTTCGGAGGTGTCGAGCACCAACTTCAAGGCCGGACTGCTGGGCTTCTGCATCGACAGCGAGCTCACGAACGCCAGTAACAGCAGCACCACCACCACCAGCACCACCGCCACCGCCAGCACCACGCTTGACCATTGCTTTTACTACAAGTTCGGCTCGTCGTACGACGCGTTGTCGGTGCTCAACAGCGCGGTCTGGACCAAGTACTCGTCCGACGGCGTGTGCAAGGCGTACAACAACGCGGGCGATGTGAGTGATGCCGAGCAGTTGGCCTACGCGACGGTGCTGGCCACTGCCGCCGGTATGGACGCCGAGCAGTTCGACAAGTTCCTGGACAAGTCGTGCAGTCTGCTGGGCACGGCCACGATGACGTTCGGCGGCATGAGCATGTCGAACGGTCTCATGGCCATCATCGCGATCCTGGGTGCCGTCACGTGCCGCAAGGGCAACCAGAAGTGGGTCGGCGGCGGCTTCTTTCTGGCGGGCGTAGCTTGCTTCACGGCCATGCTGACGTTCGTGCTGTGGGTGGTGCAGTCGAAGCCTCTGGGCGAGGAGGACGACGCGTCGTTCAAGGCCTCGTTCTTCTTGATGATCATCGCGATGCTGCACTACCCGCTGGTCATGCTCATGTTCTGGAAATACCTGAAGCAGCAGAAAGAAGTAGAGGCGTTCAAGGAGTCGGAGGAGGACCATACGACGTACATGGGAGCTGAGACCCCTGTTAGCGGCACCCCCGCTAGTCTAGTATAAGGTCGTGGATGGGCTTTCGTATAATTGTATGAGTGCACTTACTAAAACGAGTAGGTTGGCTTTTGTCTTTATTTTTTTTTTAGAAATACGTTCTGTCAAGTCAAAACATGACCTCTCTTGATATCTAACTGGTAGATTTGTAGGAAACCGGTACGACTCCGGAGCCGTACTGGGTCCTCCAAAAGGCTAACTTAGCACTGTATATCCTGATCCGGTATGATACCCACCAAACCGGTATAGTCGCGGTGCCGCACTGGGCGCGTGGG
Organism: Phytophthora vignae f. sp. vignae; assembly: GCA_016169955.1. Classification (NCBI taxonomy): domain Eukaryota; phylum Oomycota; class Peronosporomycetes; order Peronosporales; family Peronosporaceae; genus Phytophthora; species Phytophthora vignae. The sequence continues at coordinate 237,109 of JABJUM010000056.1, read as the reverse complement.
CAGATCGAACCGGTGTGCTACCGATGACACTGGATCAGTACCTGCGTACGGACCTGGTGAAGAAGTACCGTATTTGAGATCTCCTATTGTGAAACCGATTGGTTTGTCCTGCTGAATTAGCCGGTTAAACATCGCTCATAGCGGATTTGAAGACTAATAAATCGGGGATGTCTCAATTATAATCGGAGTATAAATCGCTCATCGGTCTCGTAATTATGTGCAGCCTAGCAATTTCGATCAACATGCATGTACCCTCGGCCAAGTGCAGTGACAACACCGCGCTTAAACGCATCGCCTGCATATTTCAGTTACATGCATTATATCGTGCGGCTTTTCCTTCTTAGTTCTGATGTTAGTGTTGTAAACTTGACTACCTAGCCAAGAGCGACTGCAACGATTGTTGTGTAGCGGCTACAAGGAGCGAATGCCGGTTGCACATCGGACATTCCGTCTGAATAGCAAGCAAATCGGCCGGCTCTGGCTTAATCGGCCGATTAGCAAATGTAACTCTGACTCGTATGCTCTGACTCTGTAAGTCGTCCTAGGTTGTAATCTTGAGTATAAATCGAGGTACCCCAGTCTAATTAGGACATCTGATTTATCAAATCGGGGGTTCTCGGTCTTATTAAGCCACTAAATAGGCGGATTAACAATCCAATAAGACGTTCTAATCGGTTTTCACAATACTTCAGAACCTCATTATTGAAGTTGGAGCGTTGTATAATGTTTTTGTTCATTCTCAGTCCCTTTTGTGCAAATTATGGCCATATTCTGGTCATTTTGCACCTGTTCTACGCTATGAATTAGGAGATCTGTCTGAAGTAGGAGATCTCAAATACGGTAAAGTGAACGATGAAGGTGGACTGTTGTAACGGGGTTACATGGAATAGTGACCCTGTCACTATTCATGGATGGCTACATCGGTCACTCCCCTGGATAGTGACCAAGTGGTGTCAGAGCCAACAGATACATTTTTGTATGGAACAAACTATAGGCAACTTAGGATTTATATGCAGGTCAAATCTGTACCAACCTGTAAATACATTCAGTCTTAGATCTACCTCTGTTTCAAGTCAAGTCGTCCCCTTCAGACCAGGGACACGTGAACGGCTGTTCACTTGGAGTTTGTATACTCCAGCTTCCTCTGTTAAGAAGTGCTGTGTGCCCCGTCACACTTTGTAGCACTTGTAGTCAATCTTGCGCCTACGCGGGTAGATTGGACTACCTGAATCCTCTCTGGTCTCATCGAGTGAGCCAAGATGGATCAGACGGAGTTTTCTCATCTGAACGACTCGCAGTACGAGTCCGTTCGGAAGATGACAGGCATCTTTGGGACAGATGCCCTGCGCAGCTTAGCGGCGGCGACACCGGCTAAGCAGGTTGAGCGTATCAACGCGTTCAACACCTACAAGCGAGGGCTCATCGTCCACGTCCAAGGGCTGCAGGCCACTGCGGTCGCGCCGAAGCCGGTGCAACAGAAGCCTCTGCGGCTGAAGGTTCACCACTTCGAAGGGAAGGAAGGAGAGATCCTCCACTTCTGGGTTCGAGAAGTTGAGCTCGCGATGGACGCGGCTCTTGTCTCGGACGAGCGACTCCGCGTCGCCTTTGCGCTCTCCAACCTTAGTGGTCGCGCTAAGAGCTGGGCGTACACGCGCGAAGCGACGGCGCCTGGATGCTTCGCATCATGGTCCCAGCTGTGCGAACAGCTGCGGGCCGCGTTCCTCCCGGCGAACTACGAGTACCGCCAGCGCTCGCGCTTCCTCGCCTGCAAACAAGGAAGGCGCGAGCTGCATGAGTACATCCAGGAGATGCGAGTGCTCACGGCCTCTCTGGTGGGGAACCCCCTGCCTGAACACATCAAGGTGACCGTGTTCATGGACGGTCTGCGTGTCGGTCCTGCCCGCACGCAACGGTTCCGTGTGCAGGCGAACACTATGGAGGAGGCGATTTAGATTGCCCTCCAGGAGGAGTACAGCCACAAGCAGGCTCGTACCCCCGCCACGGTATGGCAGAGAAACCCTGCCTCTGGCGGTGCGCCTAATGGCAACTCCGGCAATGGGGCGACCAACGGGCCGCCTCCCATGGATCAGGGCATGGCCAAGCAAAACAACATTCGCTGCTACGGCTGTGGCAAGCTTGGGCACATGAAATGTGCCTGTCCCGCGGGAGGACTGAAGAAGAAGTTCTCTTCGAAGCCCTTTGGTTTTAGGGGTCGCTGGCAGAAGCCGCGCCCCAGGAACCAGGGGAACACCGGACACCAGTAGGGGCGGGGCGCCCTACTGGGGAAACACTAAGTCTTCATGAGGGGCGTGCGGTTGGTGCATGGTATGGTGACTTAGCCCCTGAGAGTCTGTGTACTCTCGAAGCGGAGAAGGGCAGCGGTGGGCTGCTTGTGGTATACGCAAGTGTATCGGAATACGATCATCCCTTGAGAATCCTGATCGACTCTGGGGCGTCAAAGGACTTTGCACGCCGCATGCAATCGCGACAAGTATGCCGATGCAAGGCAGCAAAGGCAACGGGCTGGTCTCGGTAAGACTGGCCGACGGTACAGTGGTAGAAGTACCTCGGGTCCACATGGACCTCGATGTCAAGTTCGAGGACTTCGACAGCACGGAGCCGTGCTTGGTCCTAGACATGGCCAAGTACGACTTGATCCTTGGCATGCCGTGTCTGGAGAAGCACGAGCCTTGGATCGACTGGCGCGGCAAAGACATTGGGCTAGCCGTCCCCCACGCTCTGACAGAGCTTTGGTGGGTCATGTTCCATCCTCTGGCAGCGACTGGGGTGCCCGTGAGGGCCGCCAGGACGCAGCAGCGTCTAACGAGTTCTTGGGGTCCGTCGAGACCGACGTCGACTCCGACCGGGCCGGGCAAGGCCTGAGAGTGGAGGTGCCGGACAGCACCTACCTGGTGGGTAACGTAGGTCCACACGCGGGTAACGAAGTACCGCAGGCAGTAGACGCTGCTGGAAAAGGCGCCGCTGGTGCGGGTGTGGGTAACCGACCATAACTGATGCGGGAGTCGCTGGAGGCGCTCCGGGTGTGGGTAACCAAGTTCCACACGGCGAGGTGGGTAACATAGTTCCACACAGCAAAGTGGGTAACCAGGTTCCGCTCAAGAACAAGGCGGGTAACATAGTTCCCCACAAGATCAAGGAGATCAGTGGTGCCGTCAAGGCGGTGCCAGAAGACGAAGGCACCCGAGGGTCACGCCGTAAGCCGGGCCTAGTCGTGAGGCCGACAACGCCAGTTGCCAGCGACTCCGAGCCCCCAGTGAGGGATCCAGCCGCCGAAGAATGCTATCGCATCTCCGACGGCGTGGCCGTCCGTCGGGTCAAGGCAGGGGCTGTCAAGCTCACAGCACTGCCCGAGGTTTCAGAGTTGCTGAACCTTGAAGAGCTCGCCATGGAGGACTTCATGACCGAGCTACAGGCCGGGGAGATCACAAAGTTGGTTATCCCCCACGTCGGCCGAGTTGAACTCATCCTCGGTCATGGACAAGGACGTCCTGGAAGAGCTCCGAAGACAGCGCGCGTCGCGCATGGTTTCTGATATCCTCAAGAACCCGAAGGATCCGGTGTATCCCTTGGTGAAGGGTTCGAGGAGTCCAAGGACCCGCCGTCCAAACTCCCACCAGACAGTGGAATCAGGCACGAGATCGACCTCGTGCCGGGCACGAAGTACTGTGTCACGAGGCAATGGTCTCTTCCCCGGGAGTAGTGTGAACTCATTGATGCCTTCTTTGCCGCCAAGGCGAAGGCAGGCATGGTGCCGGAGTCGAAGTCTCCGTACTCGACACCTGCCTTCTGTGTTCGTAAACCGAACGGAAAGTGGCGTCTGGTTCATGCTTACAACAAGCTGAACAGCGCGACAGTGCCTGCGCAGACACCGATCCCAAGTAATGACGTGTTGCTTAACAACATGGCCGGCTGCACGCTGTACAGCGCGCTGGACCTGGTGGCCGGATACTACCAGATCCTGATGCGCGAGAGCGACATCCCTCTCACGGCAGTGAGTACGCCGAGCGGCATGCTCTGGGAGTGGCTGGTCATGCCTCAGGGGCTTTCAAACGCCCCGGCAACGTTCAATCGCTTGGTCACACAACTGTTCCGACCTTTGCGCGCGTTCGCACAGACGTACTTTGACGACATCTTCGTCCACAGCCGTGCCGAGGCAGGCCAGACGGCCATGGAGGTGCATCTCCAGCACCTTCGGCGTGTGTTCGAGGTCATGCGGGCGAACAAGCTATACGCCAACATCGACAAGTGCGTGTTCGCAGCTGAGGAGATCAAGGTCCTGGGCTGCTTCGTCAGCAGCGCCGGGGTCCGGGCGGACCCGGAGAAGGTGAAGACCATCGTAGCTTGGCCGCCACCTCGGTCACAGAAGGACCTACGACAGTGGTTGGGTTTTGCCAACTACTAGCACAAGTACAGTTCTGGCTACGCCGGATTGACACAGCCGCTGTCGGATCTCCTGAAGAAGGATGTCGACTGGCGCTGGGAACAGCGTCACCAAGATGCGTTTGACGACATCAAGGGGAGCTTACAGCGCGCGCCCGTCCGAGCCTTGCCGGACAAGACGAAGCCTTTCAGCGTTGTTTGGGATGCGTCAGACTACGCAGTTGGCTGTGCGCTATCGCAGGCCGATGATGATGGCCGCGAACGAGTGATCTCGTTCCAGTCCAGGTAGCTCAAGGCAGCCGAACGGAACTACCCAGTTCATGACAAGGAGCTACTTGCAATGAAGTACGCTCTTGTCAAGTTCCGAGTGCACCTCCTGGGTTCGACGCCCTTTGTTGTCTATACAGACCATACGTCCTTGCGGACTGCCGTCAACTCGCCGCACCTCTCTCAGCGGATGGCGCGCTGGCTGTCATTCTTCGAGGAATACAACCTCCGCGTTGAGTACAAGCCGGGAAAGCTTAACGTGCTGTCGATGTCCTGTCGCACCGACCCGACTACGAGCTTGCTCACATTAGTCGGGTCACGACGGATCTGATGATCGCAACCGGTTGGCATACCGAGACGATGCCAACCTTGGGTTTCTGGTGCGGTTCTTAGTCGCTGGTACTGACGCCAAGGCTGAGTAGCTCATGCCCCGCCAACGTACCCAGCTGCATCGCTATGAATGGGCTGATGGCTTGCTCCGATATAGGGTGGAGCCCGAGGATCCTCCCCGTATTGGCGTGCCAAACGACGAGGATCTCAAGTACGACACCCTGATGGAAGCGCACGATGCGCCATCCAGTGACCATCTCGGCCGTGATAAGACGTACGCGTCCGTCTCTCAGATGTTTTGGTGGTCTCACATGTACAAGTGGGTCGCCACCTACGTCCGGACGTGCGAGACGTGCCAGCGCGTGAAGCCTGCTGATCACGCCTCGGCTCCTTTGCAGAGCCTGCACGTCCCCGTGGACTGCTGGATGTCGGTGAGTCTCGACATCGTCTTTGGGTTTCCGGCCGATGACCGTGGCAACACCGGCGTTGTTGCCTTTATGTGCCGTCTGAGAACGATGGTACATTTCGCTCCGGTTCGTGACACAGTCACTGGCGCTGAGGTCGCACACCTGTTCATGGACTGTGTCTTCCAACACCACGGTCTGCCCGGGACCATCGTCTCTGATCAAGACCCGCGATTCACCGCTGCGTTCTGGCAGACGCTGGTTAGCCTTCTGGGCACACGGCTGTCAATGTCGACGGCGGATCATCCGCAGACTGACGGCCAGACGGAGCGCGTCAATCGCGTGCTCGAGGAAACGCTCCGCAGTATCTGCGCGGAGATGCCCGGCTCTTGGGCCGATCGCTTGCCCATGGATGAGTTCGCACTCAACAATGCGGTGCGTGCATCGACGGGCTTTATGCCCTTTTACCTCAACGGGTTGCGCCACCCTCAGGTGCCGCTCACGTTACGAGGCAGCACCGGGGCTTCGATCGTAAGTGGGGGAGAGGCTCGAAAAACCCTTTCCCCCCAAGTCTCGGACGTGAGTCCAGCCGCCTTGCGGAAGCAATTGTCCTCGTTTGTCGAAGATAGGCTGAACATCATCAGCAGGGTGAGAGACAACATTGGCCAAGCCCAAGACAAACAGAAGGAGTACTCTGATAGAAATGAAAGAGGAAACATGAACGTGTTTAAGTTTGGGGATTTAAATCTCCTAGATACTAGAAACCTACCGCTAAACATAGTTAGCTCGGTCGAGAGCAACAAGCTGAAGCACCACTTCATTAGACCCTTCGCGGCCCTCAGCCGACACGGCGTGGTGTAAACGATAGACTTGCCTAAGTCGATGACGACTCACCCGACATTCTACGTGGGCCGTCTGAAGAGGTATCATGAACCTCAGGCTCAGAATACCCCGCAGGAAGCTGTGGGTGCCCCGGCCAAGACGACCGCACCTCCTCGAAGCGCGGCGTCGGGTCGCGGTACGGCGCCTGCACGCGCACTGGTCGTAAGACGAGGCGTACGTCGGAGCGGCGTACGCAGGGCTTGCTCATATGGGGCCTGATAATGGTGTGCCGGCTCCGGATACGACATGGGACCACGGAGCTCGGCCCGAAGGCCAGCGATCTCGCTTCGCAGTGACTCCAAGGACGCCACGTCGGCCTGATGGTCGAATCGTCCGTGGAGCTCACGAGTCTCCCGAAACAGCGAACCAACATCTGCACGGAGCCGCTCCACGGTACCAGGCTGGCCAGCACGAGAGGCATCCTCGCCACCAAGACCGACACCAAGCGCGATCTCAAGGACGCACACGCGCTCCCGAAGAAGATGAATCTCCTCTTGCTGCAGGGCCACCACCTGCCTCGGGGCCACAGCATGCGGCTGCGTTGCCTCAGGCTCGTAGCCACGTTCGTGCGAGTCCCCCGCCGGCCCTCACTAGCCGTAATGGGCAGATCCACTACCACGTTGAACGGGTTGTCCAGGGGCGGCGTCTCCATGGCAAGCGCCAGCTGCTCGTGAAGTGACGAGGTTACCCGGAGTCGAATAACTCGTGGGAGCCTGTTGAACAGCTGCAGGCGGATTGTCCGAAGGCTGTTGCGATCTGGGACGAGAAGCAGCGGCAACTTCGTAAGTAGTCCTTGGCTTCTTGGTCGGTGCACGGGGCACGGTAGCAGACGTAGTCGCACCGCGCCCACGCTCGTCACGATCTTTGGCTCTCGCCTCTTTCTTGAGCTCGTCCATCTTCGAGCGGAGCTTGCGCTTGCTCACGAGTTGAGCAAACTCGATGCGGAGCTCGCGCAACTCCACGATGGCGGGCAGAGTGCGATCCTCACGGAGTTCCTTGAACGCTTGGTCGGAATACCCCTTGAGCTCGACGTAGCGCCAGAAGAGGTCTTCCACCTCATTCCAGGTCATGCTGTCATGTGGCTTGACCCAGTGGAAACCCCACAAAGGATGGGGTCAACCCTTATCCTCCGGCTTCTAGCGAAGCGTGGTGAACTCCTTCAGTGTCAGCTTGTGTGGTGCTAGTAGCACACACCGGGCAACTTCAACGTCGCCAAGGAAGAGTGGCTCTTTCTCAACGAGTGCACGCTCATATTAACCCCTTGAGGGGTTCCCGCCGACAAGGCCACGAGGAGCCGAGAGCTTCTCCAACACGGCAGGCGCTCCAGTGCCAGGCTAGGGCTGGAAGTAGCCCGGAGGATGCGTGACTCCCCCGCCTGAAGAAGACTCAACAGCAATCGCGGCAGTCGACTGCCTGGCATGAGCGAGCAGTGTGGTATTGCTCCTGCTGCTCGTCGAGATCGTTGGAGAGCTGTCTGGGCTCATGGACGCCACCCTCCTCGCCCTCCGAGTCGCTGAACAAGTGGGTGCTTGGTCCGTGGCTGGGCGACCTGAAAGCGGAACGCTTCATACCGGTGTTACAGGTATCATACAGGTTCAAGCTGCCCACGGCCCAGTGCGACACCGTGTCCATACCGATGTGATGGGTATCGTACCGGTTCAGGCTGCTAAGCCTTTTGGAGGTATCGATAGGTTGGTTTTTTAATGATTCGTTAAATCGCGGTTAAAAAATATTTAAAAAACGGTCTTTTATCGAGTCCTGATTATTACCATTCGGTTTATGCCTAGAGCAAAAGAAGCAACTCTGATCCGGTTTCAGTTTCTGCATTTGTTAGTCCAGCGGGAAGGATAAATAGAGTGCGCTCTCGCTCCTCCACTACTCGGCAACGACTCGTCGCTCTTATACACGGACACTTCTTCTCTACTATTGGCATGACTACGGGTAAACACACTCTACGATACTAGTAGGCGTGTCTACCGACAGTCATGATCCTACCAACAGGTTTATCCAAATGCTACGGGAACTCACCGATAGCCCGGACGTCTTCCTTGTGTGGTTGGGAGGAAAAGCTGTTCTGTCATTGTTGCCCAAAGGGCTTATCTGTTCTATCTTCTCTTTCCTATGGTTCAATACAAATATATAGTCTAAACGCGTCAGTTTTGGATCTTCCAAGGTAACCACCCGACTCTTCAGAGCCCTCTCGACGGCTCGGATGGCTACCCGACGACTCGAAGAGTCGCCTTAGGTGCGGGTCCCGGCCAAAGTTCGCGATAGGTTCGGGTCGAACTTGAAGCTCCAGACTTCGAGCTTGGAGGCTGTCGAGCCTTCGTCACCGGTCCAAGCTAGCCAATCAGTGGCCGTCGAACACCATCGAACGAATTTCGATGTGCCTCGACTTGCCAGTTGAGTTGACGCCGAATGCCGCGGGGCTGCGGTTGGCTTTCGCGCAGCATTCTCGATATCACACGGATAAACGACTTCTGCAACTTCCAAGAACATGTTGAGTCATCTCGCTTCATGCCCCAACATCATGAGATCGATCAGGAGGCGTTATCTGCTGCATTAGCGCTAACCAGCATTGCTCTCATGCCAGACTCGGTCTTGTTCCCCAAGCACGAAGAGTTCTAACCTGCAGTAGGAAGAGAGTCCATCTACAGTGCTGCTACAAACTATAGACGCACTCACGAATTTGCTGTAGCAACCTGAATATTATGTTTTTTAATCTAATGTTCTGGTCAATACGAGCTAAACTCAACCTGATTAGAACCCACTATCGCTCTGTGGTCGAGTCCGCAAATTAAGAAGTGTAGAAATTTTTGACAAAACCGGGGGTGTCCTAAACTATAGACGCACTTTGACCAAATGCGTAATTTTTCAAACTTAAGAGCTCATTTTTGCAATTGCTGGGCATATCCTCTATTATAGAGCCAAAAGCCACCTCTACGCAAAATCTGCGCGGTCAAAACATTTTTTCTTGCGTCGTGGGGGTTCCAACACATACCAAAACATATGAACCCATTTTGTATGGAGATGCGGACTCGGAGAGCTCTAGAAATACATGGCAACGTAGATTTCATAACCTAGCTGGTCTAACCTCCGGCAAATTTGATTACCTCGAAAACCACCCCCAAAATCATCCTGCCCATACAAACATTAAGTGTAGCAACTTTGAGTTATGATGCCGGTTTCCCCCCGGAGGTTTGGGCGAAGAATCTACATAGACTATCACTTTTGGGCGTATGCGAGCGTTGCCAAGACGTGAATAAAGGGATTAGACCAGCTAGGTTATGAAATCTACGTTGCCATGTATTTCTAGAGCTCTCCGAGTCCGCATCTCCATACAAAATGGGTTCATATGTTTTGGTATGTGTTGGAACCCCCACGACGCAAGAAAAAATGTTTTGACCGCGCAGATTTTGCGTAGAGGTGGCTTTTGGCTCTATAATAGAGGATATGCCCAGCAATTGCAAAAATGAGCTCTTAAGTTTGAAAAATTACGCATTTGGTCAAAGTGCGTCTATAGTTTAGGACACCCCCGGTTTTGTCAAAAATTTCTACACTTCTTAATTTGCGGACTCGACCACAGAGCGATAGTGGGTTCTAATCAGGTTGAGTTTAGCTCGTATTGACCAGAACATTAGATTAAAAAACATAATATTCAGGTTGCTACAGCAAATTCGTGAGTGCGTCTATAGTTTGTAGCAGCACTGTAGATGGACTCTCTTCCTACTGCAGGTTAGAACTCTTCGTGCTTGGGGAACAAGACCGAGTCTGGCATGAGAGCAATGCTGGTTAGCGCTAATGCAGCAGATAACGCCTCCTGATCGATCTCATGATGTTGGGGCATGAAGCGAGATGACTCAACATGTTCTTGGAAGTTGCAGAAGTCGTTTATCCGTGTGATATCGAGAATGCTGCGCGAAAGCCAACCGCAGCCCCGCGGCATTCGGCGTCAACTCAACTGGCAAGTCGAGGCACATCGAAATTCGTTCGATGGTGTTCGACGGCCACTGATTGGCTAGCTTGGACCGGTGACGAAGGCTCGACAGCCTCCAAGCTCGAAGTCTGGAGCTTCAAGTTCGACCCGAACCTATCGCGAACTTTGGCCGGGACCCGCACCTAAGGCGACTCTTCGAGTCGTCGGGTAGCCATCCGAGCCGTCGAGAGGGCTCTGAAGAGTCGGGTGGTTACCTTGGAAGATCCAAAACTGACGCGTTTAGACTATATATTTGTATTGAACCATAGGAAAGAGAAGATAGAACAGATAAGCCCTTTGGGCAACAATGACAGAACAGCTTTTCCTCCCAACCACACAAGGAAGACGTCCGGGCTATCGGTGAGTTCCCGTAGCATTTGGATAAACCTGTTGGTAGGATCATGACTGTCGGTAGACACGCCTACTAGTATCGTAGAGTGTGTTTACCCGTAGTCATGCCAATAGTAGAGAAGAAGTGTCCGTGTATAAGAGCGACGAGTCGTTGCCGAGTAGTGGAGGAGCGAGAGCGCACTCTATTTATCCTTCCCGCTGGAGTATAGCTCCGGCACCATCGTATCAAGCCGTGACTGGCTGGAACCCTTCCTTTCTGAGGGCCTGCGAGGTATATTTACGTGTGAGAGTGTGCTAGCCTGTGCTCGTGGCTAGTGACGCTGGGTTTCCGTCAGTTCACTAAGCGGAAACACGGTTCACAGAGGAAACATCAACCCGGTGCAAGGGAAAGTTCCTGGGCCTTCAGGTTCTAACCCTAACAAGCTTATTGAGTCTTCGGGCGTAGTGAGTGTTGTTGGTGGGGAAGTGTGCATATATATATATATATATTAGCGCGTGTTCCTACACGACATCCGCAATGGTTGCATGCCGCCCGGTCAGACTTGAAGGGACCTTTGGAGTGATCATGGAAATTATCCAGGTGCTCTAAAATCCGGAATGACTATTGCGTTGCATGTAGGCATGCTATCATCCATTCAACATAATGATTCTAGTGTAAGTTCATCTTCGCCTAACGGTGGGTCTAAGCGGCAGCCCCATTACCAGGCGGTGGCTGTGGACTTCGATGAGTGTAAGACGAAACCAATCCGAATCAGACCATCAAATCAACATATAACCAACAAATTGGTTTGAAAAGCAAAAAAAAATGATTAAAAAAATCATTCCATATTTGGAGGGCCCAGTGCGCCACTGGAGTCGTACCGGTTTCATAAAGATGTACCAGTTAGATGTCAAGAGGGGGTCATCTTTAGACTAGACGTAGTGGTACGGTACCACGGATATAATCCTATTTGGTCTGCGATAGCAGCACTAACGTTGCTTCCTATCAAAGTATAGATCTCAACCATGCATGTGTGGCCTATCCATTTGAATTATTGCAAATACTGTGCTAGAGGAATTTCCATAAATCAGTGATTTTAACTGAGATTTGACAAAATGATTGTGATAGCTTGAAACTACTGACTCAGTGCTTTGGTAAAAAGTAATAGTGCAATTCTTCATATTACTATACTATTCCGATGTGAACCGAGGAGATGTTGCAGTCTCTCGTTGCATCAGGCGCTAGTCGATGTGAAGGAGACAGACACCACAACGGATGTTGTAGCATACTGAAGTATGTGTTGCAATGTATTTCCCATTCACAACCGACCAGAGTGCCGCGGTAAGAGACTTGCAAGAGCTGAGCACCATTGGGACCCGAAATACTAAGCTAGCATGGACCGAAAACCTTGTGACGCACACAACGTTTGCAGATGGGCGCGGCAAGTACTTGTCTTTCTACATTGTGGGAATTCGTCACCTTAGGAGTCGCCATACACTAGTAGTAGATACTATATCGCAACATTTGTTCAATTGCATTACTGTAAGTCGCTGGTTCATAGCTCTTTTTACTAGTTATTCGCGGAGTTAGTTGTGAAGCTAACGATTGGGGCTAAGAAAAATCAAATAACTACTGGTAGTCTTTCTGATATAATTACTTGGCTTCGCATTTGTTGTGAAATAAATGCGTGTTCCAGTACTAACAATCAGGGTTTACCAGTAGCGTGATTTTTGACCAAATTACTACAGTAGTTTGGAGTAGCTGCAGCTAAGTTTCTGCTTGAGTAGTAGTAGTAGTTTCAGTGATCTTGATTACTACAGTAACAATACTATAGTAACTTCCAGTAACATCCCAGTAGTCGACCTCCTAAATGGCTACACACTGCAGGTCGACCTCTTAAATGGCTACATCGCCGTCGTGTTCCATCATGGATCTCCATCCGGTTGTGCTGGAGCAGCACCTGCATCTCGGCGCGCTGGTTATCAGTGCGCGATGAAAGGTTGCTCATAACGAAGCCTGCCGTCGAAAAGACCCGCTCCTGGAAAGCATTCGACGGACTTCGTCCCAGTCAAACACGCGCGAGAGCTGCAATGGAAGGGAACCGCTTGCTGCCACAGTCGCGATACTAGTGAAGGATGTCGACGTACTCGCAGAGCGCTTCGACCCTCCAGAAGATAACGCCATTCTGACGAACAAGCAGTAGTGGAGCGAGGTCTTCAGGTGTTACGTGGACTGTCGACTGCTGTTGCGCAACCTGCACCCAGTCTACGGTGTAAGCCAGCCATTCGTAGACGTCGTTGCTGCAAATGCGGTGGACTCCCAATCCACACACGATGCACGGGTCCGTCGTGTTGAGGTCGGCAAAGAAACAATCTGGACTTGCACACTTCATCGACGCGACGGCAGAAAGATACGGAGTGTTCTGGGACTTCTTCGGGGTCTGGCAAATTGCAGAATGCCGCTCAAAAAATAAAACCAACGCAATAAGCCGCAACCTTCAGTGCTTTTGTCCACGGTTTTCGACGTGTAAGCCAACCAGCAAGCAGCGAGCCCCATGGCTGCTTGCGCAGCGGTAGACAGCAGTACTCTGTGTTGGTCAAAAGTGAAGATCGCCAGACTCCCCTGGATTTCTTCAGGATCTGAGCAGTAGTTAGCAGTAATTTAACAGTAACAGATGCCCTCGATCTGAGTTACTTGCTGGGCAGTAGTAGTAATTGGCCTCCTCGTCCCAAATTACTACTACTAGTAGTAGTTTGAGCAGTAGTTTCCAGTAACTAGTAACTCACCAGTAATTTAGAATGAGGCTACTGTCAAACCCTGCTAGTAACAATTCCAACATTCGACGGGTCGCGAGCAAGTGTCTGCCAAGTGTAACGGGGTTACACGCACAAGTGGCTACAGCCACTTGTGACTATAACAGACGCGATATCTGTTATAGGTACAAACACTTCCTCGGCCTTGATGTACGTTACATCAAGTGCCACATTCATTTACGGTCACCACGACGGGTGGCTCATAGACATTTAGGATTCCTATTGGTTGAAAGCAGCATCTTTTAACCAATGAGCGACATGCATAGCAGTGGAATTCTGCCAACCAGCCGTTGGCAGATTCCTAACTTAGAATATTACATTTAGAGGAAGTCAGAAAGCATAAAACAAAAATAGCAGTTCTCATTTTAACCCAAAAACATTATTTGGATCGTTTATTTAGATTAATCTATACTCGGAGGCCCGAGTATAATTAACTCTAGTTTAAACCAAGCTACGCTTCCTCATACACGTGCGCACACGTGTAAGCTGTTGTAGTGGGCCAAGGTAGGCCCATTACACCTGGTAGCACTTTGTAGTCCGTCCAACGACCGACTAAGTTGAGTTCGTACGTTACCGCACGAACACGGGGCCGAGAACCTTCCCATGGATACCGAGGTGCCCATGGAAAGCTCCACGGCGCCTGCAACCCATGTTGCACGCGCTGACTGCCCCCACCTGTCAGACCCAGAGTGGGAGGCCCTCCAACGACTGTCAACAGTCATTGGTGAGGCGGCTGTAGCTACGATGCTGCGTACGCTAACGCCGACAGAGCAACACGGTGTTGCTCTGGGCTTCATCTTGAAGGAGCAGCGAGATGCTGCTGCCACTACCGCGGTGTCGTCGGGGACGACACCACGCGCGCAATCGCTGAAGCTCAACGTGAGCAACTACGTAGGAAGAGAGGGTGAGCCTCTCCTCCGTTGGCTTGTCGAACTCGACACTGCCATTGCGGCTCGACGTATCGTCGACCCGTTGTCGAAGGTTGCGTTCGCCATGTCCTGCCTTGGCGGACGTGCGAGGAGTTGGGTGTATGGACGCCGACTCTCAGACCCTACGTGCTTCAGCACGTACGAGGTGTTCAAGGAGGAGCTCAGACAAGCGTTTGAGCCCCCGCAGAATGAGTTCCGGTCGAGGGCGGAGTTCCTCGACTTGCAGCAGGGTAAGCATGACGTCCATGCTTACGCTCAGAGAGCGCGGTACTTGGTCTCGAACATCGTGACCAATCCGATTGACGAGGCGACCAAGGTTGTCACGTTCATGAAGGGACTGAGAGATGGGCCTGTGAAGACCTATCTCTTCCGTGAGTACCCGAGTACTCTCGAAGCTGCAATCACTCTTGCCATGCAAGAGGAGTTTAGCCTGCGGCAGGCTAAACTACATGCACACGTACCGAGGCCGCAACCGCGCCCGGTAGTGAGGACGGGAGGGCCAGAACCAATGGACCTCTCGAGCGCTGCCACTGCTGGACCCCAGCAGTCGCAGGGAAACAATGTGCGATGCTACCGTTGCGGTAGGATCGGTCACTTTGCTCGAGAGTGCACGGCTCCTGTGCACCAGCAGGGTGGCTATCGCGGCGGTGCCGGGCACCGTCGCAATCAAACAAAAAACGCTGGACGCCAGTAGGCGCGGGGCGCCCTACTGGTAATGCAGTTCCACGTGTCAACCTTGGACACGCGACACTGAGGACTGCAGTCCCCAGTGAGGTTGACTCTCACTGCAAGAACCAAGATGACAAGCATGACCTTGTCATCCTGAAAGTGAAGTCGACGAGAGCAAGAGACTCTCGTCGTGCTCTGGTAGATTCCGGCGCGTCGAAGAACTTTGTTCGACTGCGAAGTCTATCAATGCTTGACTTCGAGGATTTAAAGATACCTTGAAGTATGTTGGAGGTACGCCTGGCGACAGGTGTCGTCGTCAAGACCGAGAAGCGCATGGTACGCGTGCGCTTCACGTACAAAGGTCGAGTGTTTGTCGAAACCTTTATCGTCCTGGACCTGGACGATAAGTTCGACATGGTATTGGGCATGCCGTGGCTCGCACGGCATGATCCGGTAATCGATTGGGAGAAGCGCACTCTTGTGCGCTTCGGTCGCGAAAGCGGAACAGAGAGCGATGGCCCTGTTACCGCCCCACACGCACCAACCGGTGCGCGCGATTCCCCAGTCGAGACAGCACCTAACGCTGCTGTCCCGGAACACCCTGAACGCGCGCGAGCGCGCGCGCAAGAAGATGTAGCGTCGGCGTTGCCGCCGACGGCTAGCGAAGGAAAAGTGTTGACCTCGGAGGTCGACACTCGCTTTTTAGCGAATCAAGGACAGTCTCCGGCCTCAAGCGGCGCGGATGACGAAAGCGAGTCACACGCTTCGGCCGAAGAGGCCGATGCGAACCTGATTGGGCCAGACCTGGCCAATAACATTGGCCAGGGAGAGAGAACGCCGTCAACTCCGGGAGTCGATGGCATGGATGAATTTGATTCGTCGGCTCTGGGAGCCGACGCACCCTCCATATTGGGGGTCTCCGCCAATGGAAGGCGTCGAGGTGTTGAAGTCACGTCGGTTCCGGGAACCGACGCTGCGAGAAGAAATTCCGCGTCGACTCTGGGAGTCGACGCACCCTTTGTAACGAAGGGCTCCGCCAATAACAGGCGTCGAGGTGAAGATGGCGTGTCGGCTCCGGGAGCCGACGCTGCAGGCGGTGCGGACGGTTGCAAACGTCCCGCACCGGAAAAACTTGCATGCTGTCGTGCAGCAGGGCTGCACGACGAAGCGCCGGGCGACCAAGCCGGGCTTGAAGTCGCTCGCCCGCGGGATGAACCCGCCGGCGGTATTAAAGAAGAACACCCGTCCACGGCTGGGCCTGGACGAGGTCAAGGGTCTAGCGGAGCTGGGCTCCGCAAGACGAGAAGACGGCGCATGCGAAGGTCGCTGCGCAAGTCTCGGCCAGGGGCCGAGACGCTACAAGAGATGTCTGCTGGGCAGACGGAGGCAGAGAAGCCGGACGTCGAGACGTTGAACGTCTTGACGCGTACCTGTGCCGGATTCCGGTACAGGGAGATGACTCTCGCTAATCCTCCGACGCAAGCGTCGGAGTTGACTTCGCTTCCAGTCATGAGCTGGAAGCGCTTCGCGCGTGACCTGCACGATGGACGCATCGAGCAGATTTGCATTCTTTCGGACGCCGAGAGAACGAAGAGCGAGAATGAAGAGCTGAGGCAGTTCTTCATGGAGAGCACCACTGAGAGCGAAGGCACTCTCAGTGCGAAGACGAAGAAGGAACGCTTTGAGGAGCAGAGCTGGGACTCGCTGAAGACGAGTCCCTACTACGAGATCCTACGGGAGTACGCCGACGTACTTCCGGAAGAGATCCCTGCGGAGCTTCCGCAGGACAAGGGCATTCAGCACGAGATCGATCTCGTGCCGGGCACTAAGTATTGTGTCACGCGGCAGTGGCCACTGCCGCGAGAACAAGTCAAGGCGATCGACGACTTCTTTGAGAGTCGTCGCAAAGCTGGACAAGTGCGGGAATCGAAGTCCCCGCACAGTGCTCCGACGTTCTGTGTCAAGAAGCCACAGGGCGGCTGGCGCATCGTTCATGCGTACAACAAGCTGAACGATGCGACGATACCGGCGCAGACACCGATACCGCGAAAAGATGTTATCATCGATTCGATGGCCAAGAGCACCATCTACAGTGCTCTTGATCTGCGCGACGGGTTCTATCAGATTCTTATGCGTGAGAGTGATATCCCTCTCACGGCTGTGAGCACGCCAAGCGGCATGCTCTGGGAATGGCTAGTGATGCCGCAGGGTCTGAAGAACGCCCCTGCGACCTTCAACAGGTGCGTGACGCACTTGTTGCGCTCGGTGCGCGACTTCGCACCGAGCTACTTCGACGACGTGTTCATCCACAGCCGGGCTGCGGACGGGATGAGCGATGTTGAGATGCACAAGGTGCATCTCCAGAAGCTGCTTGCGCTGATGCGCAAGCACAAGCTCTACGCGAACCTGAAGAAGTGCATCTTCGGGGCGAGCGAGATACCCGTGCTCGGGTGTCTCGTAGGGAAGAATGGTGTCCGCCCTGACCCTGAAAAGGTCAGAGTGATCAACGAGTGGCCGACACCGTCGAACGTCAAGGAACTGCGGCAGTTCCTTGGCTTGGCCACGTACTTGTGCAAGTACGTGAAGGACTATGCGGGCACGATACGCCCGCTGTCACAGCTCCTAAAGAAGGATGCCGAGTGGGTTTGGTCTGCTGAGTGTCAGCAGGCCTTCGATGCAGTCAAGCGGGGCTTGACTGAGGCGCCGATCTTGGCGGTGGCCGACCAAGATCGCCCATTCCACGTAGTATGCGATGCATCCGATTTCGCAATCGGATGTGCATTGATGCAGCACGATCACGAAGGCCGTGATCGCGTCGTCTACTACCAGTCGCGTCAGCTGAAGCCAGCTGAACGCAACTACCAGGTGCATGACAAGGAACTCCTTGCCATGAAGTATGCACTCGCGAAGTTCCGAGTGTACTTACTCGGAAGCAAACCGTTCGTGGTCTATACGGACCACGCGTCACTGCGGACGGCTGTGAAGTCGCCGCACATCTCGCAAAGGATGGCGAGATGGTTGTCTTTCTTCGCGGAGTATAACTTCCGGGTCGAGTACAAACCCGGAAGACTTAATGTGGTGGCCGACGCGTTATCGCGTCGACCTGACTACGCTTCAGCTGATGCCGACGTCAATGCCATTGACGCCATGCGGTCGAGCACACCTACGTCGTCTCTGCTAGACGACGTGAAGGCCGCGTACGCGCACGACGCGGACGCGAAGCTCCTGCTGGCCTATGGCTCAGCGCCTTCTGACAAAGCTCGTCAGAAGCTGCCGAAACATCTTCGTGCTCGTGCACACCGTTATCGGGTGCACGACGGCTTGTTACTCTACAGTGCAGTCGACGACAACGCGGATCGCGTTGTCGTGCCTAACGATCATGACCTGCGCCTCAGGATCATGTATGAATATCATGATGCACCGACTGCGGGGCATCCGGGCCGTGAGAAGACGTACGCCCTTCTCACGCGCGACTTCTACTGGGCCCACCAGTACAAGTGGGTGCGCAAGTACGTCCGTGCTTGCGAGGGAGGTATGCCAACGTGTGAAGCCTGCGCCGTTCGCGCAGGCTCCCTTGCAGTCACTACCGACTCCGTCGGAGTGTTGGCAGTCCATGTCTTTGGACTTCGTGTTCGGTCTTCCCCCGGACAGCCAGGGGAACACGGGAGTTGTGGTCTTTGTTGACCGCTTCAGCAAGATGGTGCATCTTGCTGCGGTACCCGCTGAAGTGACTGCGAAGCAGACGGCACGTCTGTTCGTTGACATGGTGTTCAAACACCATGGCATGCCGATCGACATTGTGTCGGATCGAGACCCGCGTTTCACCGCACACCTGTGGCAAGAAGTGTTCACACTTCTTGGGAGTCAGCTTTCAATGTCGACTGCGGACCATCCGCAGACGGATGGGCAGACCGAGCGCGTGAATCGCGTGCTCGTCGACATTCTCAAGAGCTACGCTCACTCGTTCCAACATTGGAGCCAGTGCCTGTCGATGGCAGAGTTCGCCATCAACAACTCGGTGCATGCCTCGACCGGGAATACACCGTTCTACGTGAATGCCTTGCGGCACCCACGCCTCCCGAGCCTGCTCGGGATGGTGACTCCTTCCTTAAGTGGGGGAGGATCTACGGCCGCAACACAGCAGCCGCAGAATGCCGCTGACACTCGCACAGTGTCAGCCGCGACTACGCGCAAGAAGAAGAAGCATGCGTCTGTGCAGGGCACAGACGCCGACAAGCAAAAGAAGAGCAACAAGAACAACGTGTCTGTGCGGGGCACAGACACCGCGAAGACCAACGCAGAGGCCGAGCCTACTGCTACAGGCGAACTGAACGAGTTCAGCTCGGACGCAATTGCATTCGTGCAGCGCAGACAAGCCGTCATTCGGTTTGTCCAGGACGCTATTGCAGCTTCTGTCGATCGACAGAAGCTGAACGCAGACAACAGTGGCAGAGGTAACACAAATGAATTCAAGAAGGGTTCATTGGTTTTGTTAGCTACTCAAAACCTGCCTAAACATGCAGTCTCTGACTTCGGGGCGAGTAAGCTCGCTCCGCGCTTCATCGGGCCGTTCACAGTGTTGGCACGGCATGGCAACGCTTACACACTAGACATCCCGTCTAGCATGCGCCTCCATCCGACCTTTTACGTCGGGCGGCTGAAACCATACCGGCAGCACGAGCCAGCTAGCTCGGCTGACCCGAAGCGCGGGCCGAACCCTTCTCCAGCGCGCGAACGCGCTGGCCCAAACGCTCGACACGACCTCCAATGTCGACGGAGACGTCAGACGCGGTCTGCGAGGCCTGAGCGACTTGAGCCCTCAGGTTTGCAATCTCCTGCCTCAGAGCAGCGAAGTCGCTGCTCTGAAGCCGCTCCACGGCAGCCACTCGGTCCTCGAGAGACGGAGGCCCAAAGTCAACCCCAGGTTGACCATACCCGGGGCGTGTTCCCACCACCGCCGCCTCCGATCCGTGACGCCCACGGCTCAACACGTTGGATTGTTGAGCGTATTGTCGACCATAGTATCCCGAAAACGAACCGGCACCCGGTTCGTTATCGTATTCGTTGGAGAGGGTTTCCGCCCCACCAAGATACATGGGAGCCGCGGGACGTCCTGCTGCAGGACGTTCCGGAAATGGTGAGGGCGTACGAAGCCCACCACGCACTGCCGGCGCGAAGGTAGTGCGAGCGCTGTGGTCACCCGCAGCGCTCGAAGCACCACGCTCGTCGCGTTCCTCGCGTGCCAGGAACTTGGCACGGAGATCCTTGAGACTCGCAGGTACACGGATCGTCGTGTACCCGTTTAGGTCGCGGTCGCTCAAGCGCGCCGCACCCGGAAGACACAACGTGCACTGCTGGTCTTCGGGCACAGCGCACGGAACACCTACATCCACAGAAGATCTGTGGAGCTGCTCCAGCCTCCCACGCGTCGAGAACGTCTCGAAGCGCTCACGGGCATGCTTAACCCGCTCACGGTAAGCTGCCGGATTCTTGTTGAAGTTTTCAACAAAGGCATTCCAACTTTGACAAAGTGCCTGCCACTCAGGCACTTTGCTGCGAGAAGAGGTCTTCTTGCTAGAGTAATATCGGAGCTCATGGAAGAGTCCGATGTAGTAGTCGCGCCTTTGATCCGTCATCGGATCAAAGTGCTGTCCCTCCGCCACAGCATCATCCACAATCGCGCTGCATACGTACAGCGGGATAGTATTCGGTGGCACGGAGTTGCCCACCCTTGCCGCGATCTCAGTCGCGGACGGCATCCACGGATCGCGCGCTGCATGAGCAGCGCGCAGAGAACTTGAAGTCGCCACGGCGCGTGGTGAGCTCAACGCCCCAGCAGCAGAGAGTGGAGTCTCACCTGCGCTACGCGAACGCTTCGAGCTCGAAGCGTCCGAGTCGTCTTCCTCACGAGGGCGTCTCGACCCGGCATGCGGGTCGAGACTATCACTGTCGATAGACTCCTTGCGCTTGGACGGAGAGCTCTCGCCCTCCTCAATCTCCACGTCGCCTTCCTCATAGTCAACGGCGTCGTTGACTATGCATGAGCCTTGGAGGACAATCCCAGGCTGAGTTGTCCCCGCCGCACGCTTTGCTTGCTGGCGCTCGTGGTAGTCCACGACAGAGAGCTTACCCTCTGTCGTGTC
Source organism: Phytophthora vignae f. sp. vignae (assembly GCA_016169955.1). Taxonomy (NCBI): domain Eukaryota; phylum Oomycota; class Peronosporomycetes; order Peronosporales; family Peronosporaceae; genus Phytophthora; species Phytophthora vignae. The sequence goes on along the minus strand of JABJUM010000056.1, from coordinate 215,964 downwards.
GGTGGTCTTCTCCTTTGGCGAGCTCATTGCGGAATGAGCTCGAGATTTTCTTTCTCCCAACGTGAAGAATTGACGAATGGTCAATTGCCTGATTGACGTGCCGTGACCGGCGCGTCTAACCTTAAGGGGGGGATGGTGTAACGGGGTTACACGCACAAGTGGCTACAGCCACTTGTGACTATAACAGACGCGATATCTGTTATAGGTACAAACACTTCCTCGGCCTTGATGTACGCTACATCAAGTGCCACATTCATTTACGGTCACCACGACGGGTGGCTCATAGACATTTAGGATTCCTATTGGTTGAAAGCAGCATCTTTTAACCAATGAGCGACATGCATAGCAGTGGAATTCTGCCAACCAGCCGTTGGCAGATTCCTAACTTAGAATATTACATTTAGAGGAAGTCAGAAAGCATAAAACAAAAATAGCAGTTCTCATTTTAACCCAAAAACATTATTTGGATCGTTTATTTAGATTAATCTATACTCGGAGGCCCGAGTATAATTAACTCTAGTTTAAACCAAGCTACGCTTCCTCATACACGTGCGCACACGTGTAAGCTGTTGTAGTGGGCCAAGGTAGGCCCATTACACCAAGGGTCGCCTCCAAGGATCTCCGGACCCTTGGCCTTCCTGGGGGGAATCCTCCCTCGGGAGCCCAGGAAGGAGCATGGCGGCAGCGGCGACGGCTTTCGCGTGACCATGGCTGACGAAGGCAGTCGGCACTGGAGCAGCTCGCGCGTGACGACGGCGATTGCGCTCCAAGAGGGCAGCAACTCTATGGGTCGCTGCCACGGTGGTGGGAGGCCCAGCCTTCTGCCACTCTTTCAAGCTCGCGGCAGGCGACCGCGGTTCAAGCACTGAAGCCACGCCTCCACGGAGGCATTTGGGCGGTGTCCTTTGGGATGCTGCCGTCATGCGATGTTGTGAAGCCTAGACTCACGCATCCTACAGCACGCGCCAGACGAACGCGATTACGCTCAAGTCAAGTCCCTGTGGGACAGCGGCTACTACGGCCGCATTCAGGTGGGTACAGGGCCTGTGCCCTGTATCTACCGAACCTCGTGGGTGGCGAGATCAATCACCTGTCCTCTCTGAGGTCGCGCTTCGGAAATTTCATCGGACTCTCCGCAACCCGGCTCGTGACGCTTATAGCACGAGTGGGGCCAGGCTGCTTTGTCGTTAGTTGTTGGTAGACAGCAGTAGTAAGCTACTAGTAACTAAATGACAATGCACGTCTTCAAGAAAAAAAACTGCTAACAATTTTTGAGCATGTGCAGGTTGCTGCAACACAGTCTAATATCATCCTCAATGAGACGTTTACACGGAGTACCTTTATTGGTTTGGTAAGATGTTTCTATTTACAATATTCTGGTATAACAAGAGGCGATTACGAGCGAGGATCGTGCCCAATGGAAGGCAACGATCGCCAGTGAGCTCAAGTCACTGATGACCAACAAGACATGGAAGTTGGTTCCCAAGCCCAAACACCAGCGTGCTATTGGCTGCCGCTGGGTGTTCGCGTTGAAGCGCGATGAGACGGGGAGAGTCGTTCGGTACAAGGCTCGTCTCGTGGCCAAGGGGTACTCGCAGCGACAAGGGATCGACTACGAGGAGACCTACTCGCCGGTTGTGTACCTGAACTCCATTCGCGCGAAACTCGCGAAGTGCTGCGCTGACGGAATGGAGATTGACCAGTGTGACATCGACACTGCGTTCTTGTATGGAAAGCTCGAAGAGGAGATCAACATGGTGTTACCTGAAGGACTTCGAGAACTCCTGGATTTGGCTGAAGCTCAAGGTGAAGATGACGTCGTCTGCCTGCTACTGCAGAGTTAGTATGGACTCAAGCAAGCGTCTCGCGTATGGAACGTGACATTCGACGCGCACCTCAAGAGCATGGGATTTCGAGCTGCCGATGCCGACCCGTGTGTCTACACGAGAGGTGCTGGTGACGACGAGTGCATTGTGTGTCTCTACGTCGATGGCATGCTGATTGCATCTCGCCAGCGGACCGTCATTGACTCGGTGAAGGCAGGCATCGCGGACAAGTTTCGCATCAAGGACCTCGGACGCGCTCGATTCATCCTTGGCATCGAGATCGACTACGACATGGAGGCCAAGACGCTGGACATCTGCCAGCGGGCGTACACCGCGTCGATCATCAAGAAGTTCGGCCAGGAGAATGCGAAGCCGTGCCTGACTCCACTTGACCCAAGTGTGCAGTTGACCAAGGCGGACGAACCCCAATCCGAGGAGGACAAGGCCAAGATGAAGTCGAAGCCGTATCGCTCTCTTGTGGGAAGTCTGATGTACCTGGCGTGTGGAACTCGACCGGACATTTCAGCTGCAGTGGCCAAGCTGAGTCGTTTTCTGGAGAACCCTGGTGAGAAGCACTGGGATGCTGGTATCCGTGTGGTACGCTACCTATTGAAGACCAAGTATTTCGGAATCGTCTACGACGGATTGCTTGGCACGGGGCTGGTCGCGTATTCGGACGCCGACTGGGCTGGCAACCGCGACGACAGACGCTCAGTAAGCGGAATGATGCTGGTGATGTGTGGTGCTCCCGTGGTTTGGCGCTCGACTTTTCAGAAGACGGTCGCGCTAAGCTCGACTGAGGCGCAGTACATGGCTCTCAGCGATTGTGTGAAGGAGGTGGTGTGAATGCGACTACTACTCAAGGATATGGGTGCAGAGCAAGATGAACCTACGGTGATCTACGAGGACAACCAAGGTGCCATGGCGTTGGCAAAGAATGTCGGCTACCAAGCTCGCGCCAAGCACATCGACATCCGCTACCACTTCATCCGCGAGAAGATCACGAGTGGTGTTGTGGAGCTCGACTACGTTGAGTCGAAGACTCTTCGCTATCTGCTCGAGCGCAGTAACATCACTGAGATTCTCGGGTAGACTGCACTTCGCAGTCTAGTTGTGTGTCTCCTTATCGAGGCACGTACTTGCTGTGAAGTTGTTGCCGATGGTAGGCAATTGTGGTACACGTGGTGGAATACTCAGATCTGATTGGCGGAATCCCAAGATTGGACACTTCTGGTTGGCTGAGAGAAAGGCAAGTTGAAGTTGCCTTTCTGGATACGATCTGCAACATTTACTTTTTGCTCCCCGGCCTTCAATACGACGAAGTAGGAGGTGAGCGTTGGTACGATTCATGTTTAAGCATAGGAGACTAGGATATGATAGTTAGTTTGGCCTAACTCATTCTAATTCGGATTTCCTTCCTAACCAACACTCGACTACCAAGCCTCGCCCGCATAATCTCAAGTGAGCAGAACACCAGACACGTTGTATAGTGCAAACAGTATAACTACCATACAGTAGCGCAGTGAACCCCACACGGGAACCCAGTTGTGGCTTGCAGTTGTGAGCATCCCACACCTTAACGCTAGGAAGGGGGATTCAAGCGTAGTTCAGATATCATGTAGGTGCCATTGCCAATGGCCGACAGTTGCGAGATTCAATTGCCATACTGGGTGTACTAAAAGCATCTATGAAGCAGCGCTCGATAGCGACGATGGTGAAGAATGTATGTCTACTGTATAGCGCCGCGAGTAGGTATTAATACCGACACTGATACTATATTATGTAGCATTAATTGTAGTAGGCAACATTATGTACTGTTTTAGTATTACTATAGTTTCATATTTGACTTGAAAATTGTATGACGCGCTAGTTCTATACTAATAAACCTGCGTCAGTAAATTCAGGCAGACTATCACAATCATTTTGTCAAATCTCAGTGAAATTCACTGATTTATGGAAATTCCTCTACAGTGCTACTGTGTGCAGGGGCTAATGTTAACTCCAAAATGGGTAATATTGATATTGATATAATATCGACACATTCGGTTTTGATTTATAAAATATTATATAATATTTTAACATCTAGGGAAAATAATATTAATATTTATATTGATATATCATGTAATATATCAATATCTCATTAAGTACGAAATGATGACGTATTTCTAGTATGTTTTGGCCAATCGTTAGCCAGCTTGAACCAATCTGTCGTCATTACGAATACCCGGTTGATATTAGTTGTGGGCCACAACTTGTGGCAAACCATACACGCAAGCTGCGTCACGCTGCGTCCCATTCATTGTGTACCCAAGCATGCGATAGCAAAATGTGGGGCAAATGCTCAAGGTACCAGAATTTGGTACGTTTGAACCATTGCAATACCAACAAGTATAACCCCGTACTGTATTCACATCCAAGGTATCTGAATAAGGCCGTGCTATACCCGGAACAGCTCTGGGTTTTACGGTATATAAGTTAGTGTACAGTACCGCGTTCTCGCTATTTGTTAGCTACATGAGGCTCATGTAGCTAACCCGGTCCAGCTGTATCTAAATCCTGGACCGAGTACATATTGTGCTTTGCAGATAAAATTTCGCCCCGTTTTATGGCCTAGATCGAGGAAGGCCGGTCCACAAATCAGGGTACAAATCACAGGGGTTAGCATGGACGATCTCGATTTATTATAGATCGGCTCGAATTGCGCTTTTGAAAAAGAGAGTGTTTGCTGCACCCGACTGGCACATCCCACACTTTCAATCATTTTCGTGTTGTTGTATTGCCTTCGTCCGCACTGGTATACATACCATGTATACCCCTGCACACCACCCATTTCAGTCGCCATTCAGGATTTCGACAGCTCCAGCATAAGGCTCTGTCGCGTCGATATAAGCGCTGGGCGAAGCAGCGCTGAAGGTAATTCGAACTAACCGGGTGTTATTAGGGATGTCAGAACGTCGGAGTGCGAACTTCACGCCGCGCCACTCTTCGCAGCGCGAAGAGGCACCACCAGAGGACACGTCGTCAAGATCCTTGCGGACAGCAGCGCCTGTGGGGATTGCTACGCGGACGGCTGCACCGCGCTGTGCTGATAACAAGACATGCTCGCTGTGCGGCTAGCCGAGGTGTCACAAGATGCGCTTACCTCAAGGACGCCTCTGCGCTCGGGCTGGACGTGTGTGAGTGGGTTCCGACCGACGAAACCCGACTGAGCGTGGTGGGTGCTTTTTCTTCTTCTTTATAGTGCTTAGCGGTTCATGTTTGATAGCAGTAATGAACCTTTCAACCGTTAGAGAAAAGCGTTGTGTAAACCGACGTTGATAGGAGTGCTGCAGTGCCCACGTGGGTGGGGCGCTTACAATTAATAGGGTAGTGTAGCTTTCTCTAACCGCATTCCCATTCCCCTTGCACGTCCACCGTGCCCGTTACATTCCCCACAACGGAGATACAGATTCCGCCCTCACTTCCGTCAGGCAGTGCCACTGTTACGGTACTAGAGTGATATTTATTATAGAAGGAGATTACGTCTTAGAAGTGAAGTTCAGAGGCTCGCATAATGACTTCGTCCACACGGTCAACCAACGCACCATGTCGATCGTAAGAGGGTAGGCTTGAGTGGGAGGGTAGGCTTGGGTGCTGCTTGCGAGGTAGGAGGCAGTTTGTGAAGTGTCTAGTGTAGTGCAAACGCGGGAGGTATCTGCAGGTCCATTTTCGCGCGCTCAGTTTGATTTCAAAACAAGGCGGCGGGGGCATTTACCCTATAAAATAATATTATAAGCAGCTATCAGGTTATCAACTGATTTGGGTGACGGAAGTGAGGGCGGAATCTGTAGCCGTCAACACCTGGGTCAACGGGTAGGGGCCGACTGCCAGCAAGCGCGAGCCGTAGTAGTCGACCAGACAGCTACTGGCCCATCAACCTGACGCTCTCGAGATAGGGACGGCAAGGAGGGAGCGTTTTCGGCACCTGGGCTCCGGCATCCACAGGCTGCCCCCAGCAGGACCAATCCGGACATACAACATACACAAAGGTGGAAGAGCTCCGTCACCACGTGCCGTTCGGCTCGCTCCGGACTCTTCCCACACGGCCAAGGTGCTCCTCTTCTCCGAGCGTTCCTCGTGCCCCCGTGGTCTCTCCCCACGGTCCCGCCACCCTGTTCGACCAATCTACGCTCCTAAGGCGCTGCCCGCCACTATCGCCTACCTCGCTGTTACTCCGTGCGCTAGCCGACCTCCGCGATCGCAGTACTCAACGCTGGAACCCGTGTCCCTTCGGCGCAACTCCTTGTATTAGCTGAGACTAGTCACAAGCCTGTAACTAAATCGCAACTGAGGGTCGAGCTGCATCCGCAGCTCGTAGCCCCCACTTAAACTATTCCCCGTCGATCTACCTACTCCTACCTACGGCGCCTTCCTACTCCTACTACTTGGACCTCTCCCCCTTTGGGGCCTCCTCTCCGTTCTCGTCGCTTGCTGGCCGCACGCTGCGGTCGTTGATGTCGCCCCGCCCTCGTCGATACTTGCCCTCCGTCGCCGTCCGTCGTTCACTCCTCCCCGCGATCTTCCGCAGGCGCCGTACTTCAACCTTGGCCTCCCCGCTGTGACTCGAGCCAGCTGGCTCGCTCCTGCCACCGTCCGTCATCTTCGTCACTCTTCTGGTCACCGTCCGTGCAGCCGCTCACCACACTACTCGGCCGTCAAGTCGATCACCGTCGGCTCTGCCTGCTCACGTGGGCCGCCGTCACCAGTGTGACGTAACCCCTGCCTACACGCCATCCCCGCCGACAAGATCGTCCGCGATCTTGCCAGCGTCGTCCAGTGCTTCGAATTCGGCATGTGAGAGCCACCGCCGCTCCGTGGGCTCTCCTGGCGCACTGCTGAACTCGACTTCGTGTTCGACTTCGTAACGGCCGGCGCGGTTCCGCGCTCGACGTCGTGCCCGCTCGACGATGTGTCCTGCTGTCTGCACTTGGAGGAGGGCTGGCATCGGCTCGGGCCGCCTCGGCCGGCCCCGTCCACGAAGCATCTCGACCACGGCCCCAGTCGTGGCCGCTTCCATACCACGTGTCGCTCCTGTCGGCATAGCACTTGCTCCGGGCGCTCCACCTTGGTCACTGTCAGTGCCTTGTTTGCCTTTGTCGACGCCATTCTCAGACTGCTCGCGTCCACGTTGGTGGTTGCCGTCACCCCCCTGTGCGCGTCCACCTTCCTCAACGTCGTGTCCACCGTCACCGACTTCACTGTGAAGCCGCCCACGTCCACGCTTGTGTCCTCCGTCGACTCCTTTCCCTCCAACGTCCTGATCTGCTCCTGCTCCAGTTTGGAGGGCGTTCGTACTTCCACGAACCCCACCAACACGGTTTGCACCCACTGCTTCGACTGCTGCTGCTGTCGACTCGTCACGGCGAGCTTGCCGTCGTGCTGCCCGAGCTCCTCGCTCGGCGTCTGCATCTCGACGCCGCTGCTTGCCTCGCTCTCTCTCTTCGTGCCCCGCATCGGCTGCTGGTGTCTTCCTCTTCCGTGGTCGTCCGCGTTGTGTCGTTGGTGGTCGCTTACTTGCTGCTGCGGGCCCCGTCCTGGTCTGCCCCGGGTCCGGTGCTGCTATTCCTGACCGCTGGTGCACGGCCGCTCCGTCGCTTGATGCCAACGGTCGCTGCTCCCCTAACCCGCGGTCGCTCACACTTCCGCCCACCGTTTCACCAGTACGCTGGCTACTCATGGGCGACGCTTGCCCGGAGCCACGCTCGGGATCTCCGCCTGGCGCTGCTCCTGGTCACCGGAGCCGCCCACTTCTTCAAGTGCCGGTGCCGTTGCCGCCGTCTGCTCCATCTCCGCTGTCTGACCCGGTATCGTTGTCTGCTCCGTCTCCGCCGACGTCACGGCGCCCGTGCCGACGTCCGTTGTATCCTGGTTCTCGTCCTCGTCCTCGTCCTCGAGCTCGGCGATGACTCGTTCCGCCACCGCCCCTAGGGAGTCACTCGGGCACTGGCTCGAAACCAGGAAGCTGCTGTGCACCACGAGGTTCTCGCCCGTGTCCTCGCGCAGCACTTCCCAGTTGTCGTACCCCGCATCCTGTACCAGCCTCGCTGGCCCGACCCACTGATGGGCGAGCTTGGTGATCCCCTTGCCCCGTGGCGGCTTGAGGACCCACACCAAGTCGCCGGCGCTAAACACCGTCGTCCTCCTCACCCGACGATTGTAGTACTTCTCCCTACGCTGCTGATCGCGCTCGAGGGCCGCGCGTGCCGCGGCCGACGCCCGCGTCATGTTGTCCACTAACGCTTTGTGGTACTCTGCGAAGGGCCCAGTCTGCGTGACCCCGCTGGTCCTCAACAACTCGTTCGGCGCTCGCAAGCGCCGCCCCATCATCAACTCGTTGGGGCTGTAGCCCAACGCCGAATGCTTCGCTCCGTTGTACGCATATGCGGCGCACGGCAGCCACGTATCCCAGTCATCCTGTGCCTCCGCTACGTAGATCGCGACCATGTCCTTCCAGGTGCGGTGGAACCGCTCCACCAGGCCTAACAGAGCGGGGCGGTAGGGTACCGGCGTCAGCTGCTTCGCCTGCAGTGCGTCCACCAGTGCCTCCACCACTTTACCATTCAGCTCTGGGGCCCCATCCATCACGATCTCCCTCATTGGTCCGTGGACCAGCACCAACTTCTCTGCAATGAACTTCGCAATGTCCTTGGCCGTGTGGCTCGGTGTCGCAGCCACCACAGCGTACCGCGTCGCATAGTCGACGGCCGCCACCACATACCGGTTCCCGTCTTCCGTCATGGGCAACGGCCCCGCCACGTCTAACGCCCACCTGTCGCCAGGGCTGCCGACGCCTTGGCTCCTGAGGGGCGGGATCACTTCCTTGGCCTTTGCCTTCCGTGACCCGCAGCACGACACGACTGCACCCACTTCCTCACGTCGGCGCCTGCATTCTCGACCACGGTGTCGCCGCCATCGTCGCCATCCCCAGTCTGAGAGACCGCCGCCGTTGCTTCGGTGCCCGTCGCGCCACCCCCAGACCGAAGCACCGCCGCCTCATCCGCCGTCGCCTCGTGTACTGTACCCGCCACGCAACTCTCGTCTTCGAACGTCTCTCTCCTCCCACGGTCATCGTGCCGTTGCGAGTCCGCCGGTCGTCCTCCTTCCTCCGGCCGTTTCAGCGGCCGCACCGGCCGTGCTGCCGCTCGTCTTCCGCTCTTACCCGAACCAGGTTCAGCGAGGCGTAGGTTCGGGCCACCTACGCTCGCTGCTCGTTTTCCTGATCCTCTCCTGGCTTCTGACCGAACCCCGAGGCCGTTGGAGCGACGCTAGCCGCCAAGTCCGCCGCCTTCACGTCGCAGTCGCGGGCAAAATGCCCTCCTTCGCCGCAATAGAAGCAGATGCCGTTGTCTCCGGCCCCTCGTCGTCGCCTCTCGTTGAGGTATCGTTCGTGGTTGCGCAGGCGCCCCTCGCGCGTAGCAAGCGCAGGGTTGCCGTAGGCACCGCTCTTACCCACCGCTCCACCGTACACGCCCTCGACCTTCAGCGTCTTCGCCGGACGCTTTGTGTCGTGGTCCGCTGCCTTCTGCCGCTTGTACCGCCCACCAGTCTGATCCGGGCTGTTACTGGCCGTTTGAAATTTCAACCCGCTGGACGCGATCTGATTGGCGCCAGCGGGCACCAGCTGGTATCCTGGTGGGATTGCTTTCCACCATTCCACCGCACTGGCTTTCCCTTCTCCGCCCACTGGTCTCCCTTCCGTGTCGAACCGAGGTTGCTTCGGTGCCGTGCCCCAGGCCGGGCCGTAACCGGACACCACACTCCCCAAGTTCCCGCCGAGTCCATACTGCTCCTTGTCACGCGCACTTGCCGTGGCCGTCGCCAAGGGGCCGCGCCCTGACGTGGCCTCCCTTGAGTCCCATGCCGACATGGCTGCCTCCAGCCCCACTCCGTAGCCTTCACCATACTCGCCGACCTGCGGGATCGCCACGTTCAGGGCCTCGTCGAGCGTCTGAGGCCTATGCCCGCGCACGTGCGTCGCCCCCGCCACGCTGCTCATGCCCTTGAGAAACGCGCTCACCTGCCAGTCATCTCCGATCTCTCCGCGCTCCGCGATCTCTCGCAAGGACTGCGCGTAGTCCACCAGACGCTCGCCGCGCATCTGGCGCCTTGCATTCAGCAGATCGACCACTTCTGGGCCCGACCTCTGCGTCATGTACTTCGTTCTGAGCATCCCCGCCAACGTGTTGATCGTCTCCTCCTCCGGAGGCACCGATTCCATGACCGTCGCGAACCAGCGCTTCGCTTCGCCGTCGAGGTTCAACGCCACCTCGTGGTACAACTGCGCATCCGTCCACTGCACGCCCATGGCCACCGCCTGCCGTCGCACCTCGGCCCTCACCGTCTTCAGCCACATCGACACGGGCATGGTGTCGCCCAGCCCCTTGAACTTGGTCAGTTTCAGGGACTTGGGGCGTTCACGGACCACAATCTGCTGCGGTGCCGCTCCTGCCGCACCACTCGCCGCCGTTGTTTCCGTCGTCCGTGACGCTGGTGGTGCACGACCCGGGCCAGCACCTCCGTTGCCACCCGGTGTCGGCACCCTTCCGCCGGTCGCTCCCCCACTCGTGGCTCTCGCCGTACTGCTACCGTCGCCACTGGGCAAGACGCCGCCACGGCTACTCGCGGAGCGCCCACCAGCATCACCGCCTCCGCGTTCGTCACCGCGGCCGCTGGCCGTGTCACCACCGTCGTTACCGCCGGACTGACCGCCGCCGTCGTTGCCGCTGGACTGACCGCCGTCGTTGCCGCTGACAGTCTCCGTCCCGCCTCCGATCGTTACGCTCGAGCTGCCGGCAGGCCCCCTCGGCGTATCGCCGGTGGCGCCGCGGATCTCCTCCGTCTCCAACGTCACTGTGGCACCGTCGTCCGTGTCCACCGTGATCGTCGCCTGTTGCTTAGCCCGCTCCGTCGAGCGCCTTTCAGCGCGCTGGGCGCGCGCTGCAACTCCCACGTTCGTAGTCATCCTTTCCGTTCTCTTCCGTTAACCTCCAATCATACAACACAATCGCACTTAGTCATCCATTTCCGTCCTCTTTACGTACTCCGGTTCGCCTGCGGGGTTTGCGCCACTGGCGCCGAGCCCGCACAACTAGTCCCCATAGCTGTGCCCGGTCAGCGCCTGTCATGACCACCATGTAGCTTTCTCTAACCGCATTCCCATTCCCCTTGCACGTCCACCGTGCCCGTTACATTCCCCACAACGGAGATAGCCGTCAACACCTGGGTCAACGGGTAGGGGCCGACTGCCAGCAAGCGCGAGCCGTAGTAGTCGACCAGACAGCTACTGGCCCATCAACCAGACGCTCTCGAGATAGGGACGGCAAGGAGGGAGCGTTTTCGGCACCTGGGCTCCGGCATCCACAGGCTGCCCCCAGCAGGACCAATCCGGACATACAACATACACAAAGGTGGAAGAGCTCCGTCACCACGTGCCGTTCGGCTCGCTCCGGACTCTTCCCACACGGCCAAGGTGCTCCTCTTCTCCGAGCGTTCCTCGTGCCCCCGTGGTCTCTCCCCACGGTCCCGCCACCCTATTCGACCAATCTACGCTCCTAAGGCGCTGCCCGCCACTATCGCCTACCTCGCTGTTACTCCGTGCGCTAGCCGACCTCCGCGATCGCAGTACTCAACGCTGGAACCCGTGTCCCTTCGGCGCAACTCCTTGTATTAGCTGAGACTAGTCACAAGCCTGTAACTAAATCGCAACTGAGGGTCGAGCTGCATCCGCAGCTCGTAGCCCCCACTTAAACTATTCCCCGTCGATCTACCTACTCCTACCTACGGCGCCTTCCTACTCCTACTACTTGGACCTCTCCCCCTTTGGGGCCTCCTCTCCGTTCTCGTCGCTTGCTGGCCGCACGCTGCGGTCGTTGATGTCGCCCCGCCCTCGTCGATACTTGCCCTCCGTCGCCGTCCGTCGTTCACTCCTCCCCGCGATCTTCCGCAGGCGCCGTACTTCAACCTTGGCCTCCCCGCTGTGACTCGAGCCAGCTGGCTCGCTCCTGCCACCGTCCGTCATCTTCGTCACTCTTCTGGTCACCGTCCGTGCAGCCGCTCACCACACTACTCGGCCGTCAAGTCGATCACCGTCGGCTCTGCCTGCTCACGTGGGCCGCCGTCACCAGTGTGACGTAACCAGGATTGGAGGAATACCTTAGCAAGGTATTAACCCAATACCGGTAATAACTATTATTACCAAGTTAGTAGAGGTATTACCATTTTGTGTAAGTCTGGTGTGGCAAAAAATCGCTTACGCTATCGTTGAAGTTCACAGTAGAGATCCCAAGCTAGCCCCCACAACTAAAAACGACAAGTGGTGAAGAAGTCTCGAGTACCATGGCGGACGATTTTTCCGATCAGGGCGGCCGGCGCTCGGCCGATCAATCTCCCAACGTCAATCTGGGTCGTCCACTTCACCCTGTGTGGCGCGAGTTCGAGATCACGGTCCCGAAGTGGGCACATCCAGGCAAACAACACCCCGACGTCAAGTGCAAGTACTGCCCCAAGGTGCTGCACCACGCGCAACCAAAGAAAAACATGGTCCCCCACCTTGTCCGCCAGTGCCCAAACGTCCCGGCGAACGTCCGTGCCAAGTTCGAGCCATTCCTGGGAAAGCGCGTTCGAGACGTCTCTACTGATTCCGTGTCGCCGAAGTGGGCGCGTGGTGCTGACTCGTCTCGCCAGCGCACTGTACACGAGCCTGTTAGTGCATCCGAGAAGAAGGAGTTTCACCGAGCCATTGCTGCAGCCTTTTACTCTGCTGGGATCTCGTTTCGGGTTATCGAGAACCCGGCCATGCGCTTCATTTTGACCAGATACCGTGCAGGTATGACACTCCCCACGCGCCAAGAACTGGCGGCGACATTGCTTGATGAAGCCTACTCGGAAGAATGGGAGAACGTGAAGGTGGTGCTGGCGGGGCAGAAGATCGTTGCCGTAGTCTGTGATGGTTGGTCTGACCCCAACAGCGAAAGTATTGTGAACTTCATGGTCGTGTCGCCGTTCATTCGACCAATTTTTTGGTGCTCCGTCCCGACACGCGATGACCAGCACACGGGGGAATATATGGCCGCTGCTCTATCAAAAGTAATTGGTGAAGTCGAAGCTGTCACCGGAAAAGGAACCGTTTGCGCTGTGGTTACCGATAACGCCTCCAACATGACCAAGTCGTGGGAGCTACTGGTGGAAAAGAATCCTGCGCTGACCTGCAACGGATGTGCTGCTCACACACTCAATTTGGTGTTGAAGGACATGTTTGCGATCGAGTATCTGGCTGGTGTTCTCAAGAGTGCAGTTGCTGTCACGAAGTTCGTTCGAAAAAGGCCGGCTTTACTCTATCACTTCCGAGAAGTACAGCGCAGAAAACTAGGCTCGAGGCAACGACGACGCGCGCTGGTACTTCCTGTGTCGACGAGATGGTACTCAAGTACCAATTGCATTTCCAGCATCGTCCGGAATGAAGAAGTGCTACGTGAAGTTTTCGCGAATGACGACTTGCTTCAACGCTATAAGCCTGCGGAGGTGAAGCTCAACCGAGTGAAGACCATCTTGGCCGACAGCAGCTTTTGGACAAAAGCTCGGGCAGTGCTGCGTTTAGTGGATCCTGTCATCAAGGCACTGGGGGCTCTTGAAAAAGATGGATGTTGTTTGTCGATGGTCTATCACTACTTCCGGGGGTTAAACCAGCATCGGGTCTTCTGCACTGAGACAGATGATGTTGAGGACGGTGTCCTCAAAGCCATCAAAACTATCCTCGAAAAGCGATGGAAGGCGATGAAGCGGGAGTCGGTGCTCGCCGCGTATCTGCTAGATCCATCTAAGTCGCCTGACGATTTTGAAGGCGACGACTTGGATAAAGCTGTTACGGCCTGCGTCGATCTAGCTGTTCGGGTTGGGCTGCGTCCGGGGGTGACAGCAAAAGATATTGACGCTGCTCTGCTGAGCCTAATTCGTGCTAAGGACGGGTGGTCGCCGCAACAATGGGAGGAAGCTTCAAGGAGGACACCGCTGGATTGGTGGAGACTTAAGAGTGGTGACTTCGCTCTTCTGAGAGATTTAGCGACACGAGTGCTTAGCATTCCTACATCCTCTGCTGCGAGCGAGCGATCCTGGAGTGTCCACGCCTTCATTCACAACAAGCGCCGCAATCGCTTAAAACCTGAGCGTGTTGAAAAGCTGGCCTTCCTGTATACCAATGCAGGTGACAAGATGGCTACCAGCGCTGTGCACTACAAGGAAGACACGGAGACAAACCACAGCGACGTCGACAGTGATAGCAGCACGGACTTCCACTTGAGCGATCCTGATACTGCGGTTGAAAGCAGACGTCGTCGCAGCAATGGTCGTCGCAGGAGTGTCCGAGGAAGTGACTCCGCAGCGGCACGATCCCTGTTTTCACCGGCTCAAGCTGATAGCAGCCAGAGCGCTCATGGTTCAACACCGGATAGGATTCATGCAAATGATCGATCCGTGACAGCATCGTTGGGTGCCCGTTCCAGTCGAAGCCAACGTGTACTAACTGAGCTCCCTTTGACACAGACGACATTATCTGGCACGGTCTTCACTAGAGCAGATGAACACCAGCTCCATGCTCGGGAAAACGTTGTTGTGGCGGCGGCGCATGGATACGTCACTCCTGCACGCACTACCTATCGGAGCGGTAGCCACTCGCGAGGAACTAGGAGCCAGCAGCGTCGATAGTGTTGATTGAGAAGCAATAAGCCATGCCAATTTGCAGACTTTGCAGCAGAAAGTAATACGTTTCATTCATCACCACGCATCCCACGACCCGGAGCCTGAACTTGTCCAGGGACGGGAACACATCGCTGTCGGACTCTACTACACGCGTCGTGCAATGTGGCGTATATCGCCTGCTCGAACCGAACGAGAAAAAACTCCATCACCGCGACAAATTTACCGACCCGCAGCGCGCCGCGCGGTGCCTCGATCATCGTGTCCACCTCGTTGCCCAAAGATTTTGTGAGGAAAGCGAGACATTGACGATCGCGCCCTGTGCCAACAACTTGACCAGCTTCACCTGCTGCCCCAGCTCTTCGAACGAGCCGACCAGCGGGATCATCATGTACGAGTGCACCGAGATGCCCTCACCGGCCACTTTCACGGCCATCTCCGTGATGACCTTCGCCTGCACCTCCGTGATGCCCAGGCAGACGGCAGCCGTGCAAATTCATCATCGTGTTCGCCTCCTTCAGGCTGGCCAGGCGCGACTGCACCGTCGCCTTGCTCACCTTCATCTCCTTGGACAGTGTCTCGCACAGCTCGTCCAGCGCGCTGCCCTCTCCGGCAGGAACTCGTGCACCGGCGGGTCGAGCATACGGATGGTCATGGAGAGGCCGTCCATGGCGCGGAAGATGCCTTCAAAGTCGTCCTGCTGGAACGTGCACAGCGCGTCGAGCGCTTCCTGCTGCACCGGCGAGTCCAGCTCCACGGCGCCGATCATGCGTCGCACGGCGGCGATACGCTGCGCAGAGCTGAAGAACATGTGCTCCGTGCGCGTGAGGCCGATGCCCTGCGCGCCGTGGGCGCGAGCCTCGCGGGCGTCCTCGGGCGTGTCCGCGTTCGTGAACACCTCCATACGGCGGTGCGCGTCCACCCACTTCATGAACTGCGCCAGCTCGCCGCTCATGGCAGCCTTCTGCAGCTCCTGCTCGCCCTTGATCACCTTGCCCGACGTGCCGTTCACGCTGATGTAGTCGCCCTCGTGCAGCACCACCTCGGCGCCGCTCGGCGTGTGCACACGCATCGTCTTGGCGTCGGCGTCGATGGACAGCGCGCTGCAGCCGCACACGCACGGCTAGCCCCAGCCGCGGGCCACCTCGGCCGCGTACGACGTCATGCCGCCGCGAGACGTGAGGATGCCCTCGGCCGCGTGCATGCCGCCCACGTCCTCGGGCGACGTCTCCTCGCGCACCAGCATGACGTTCTCGCCGCGCGCGAACCACGCCTCTGCGTCGACCGTCGTGAACACGATCTTGCCCACGGCCGCGCCCGGAGACGCCGGCAGGCCTCGGCACAGCACGTCCTTCTGGTACCCCTTCTCGTTGGCGAAGCTCGGGTGCAGCAGCTGGTCCAGGTGGCGCGGCATCACGACCGCTTCCGCTGTGAGCAGCTACTCACGCCACAGGTCCACGGCGATCTTCAGCGGCGAGTTCCGTGTACTTGCCGTGCGCGTCTACAGCGAGAACAGCACGCAGTCCTGCGTGGTGAACCCCGTGTCCTGAGCGTCCTTGAAGTGCGTCTCCTGCGGCCTCGGTCTCTTTTTCTTCTCTCTCTCTCTCGTCAGAGCGTAAAGTTGATATTTTAACATAAATGTTGTTGTAGAATGCGAATATTTCTAGTTCAGGATTTGGTATTACCATTCGGTAATAACACTGTCATTACCCCTTGGTAGTTATTAGGAGTTAATACCACGGTAAATAACAACACTAGACGTAACCCCTGCCTACAGTAGCATGATGCGCGTTGCTGTTCTATGGTGTTTCCGACTCTAGAGACACACTTGACGGCAACGCACACATTGCTACATGTAGTGCAGTAAGCCTTTGACTCGCAAGTTATGACTGCATCCTGCGTTCACACACCGACTGAGGCAGCCCGACTGAGTCGAGTACCCGAGTCGGGTAACCCGACTGACCCGACTGAATGAGTCGGTCTTTTATAATGTGGTTTACACAACTTTTGCTGTCCAGCTATACACTAGCCAATGTATAGCCAGAACCCGGCTCTAAACCCGGCTCTATTTTCAGTCGGGTTGAGTCGGTCTAGTCGGGTGTTATTGCACCCCAGTCGGGTGCAGCTGCCTATTCCCAGTCGGGTGCAGCAACAAGTGCCTTTGAAAACGCAAAAGAGATCGATTTGCCGTAGATCGACCTCGTTCTGCTCAAATCTGCCAGGAGATCGACCTCGAGCCCTGATTTGGCTTGTCGTAGCTCGAGTTGTTGCCCGGCTTAAATAGATCGATCTGTCCCTTTCTTTGACCTCGTTTTATTAAATCGACCTCGAGATATTATAAATCGAGGAGAGCTCCAAGTCAAAACGACAAAACGTTTGCAAGGCACAATACATGATGTACTAGTACTCGGTCCAGGATTTAGATACAGCTGGACCGGGTATTTATTAGATACAGCTGGCGCTACTCGGTCCAGGACTCAGATACAGCTGGACCGGGTATTTATTAAATACAGCTGGCGCTACTCGGTCCAGGACTCAGATAGTATTTATTAGATACAACGTCCTGTTATTGGATAATGCAGTACACAGTCTGTGTGTGCATACTTAGGTACATCTAAAGAGTCAATCGGAACGACGTTGTCCGTCACAAAAATCGTCACGCTTATTCGCTAAGTACGAATCCCTTGAAATACGATATGCTGCCGAGCGCAGCGAAGGCGGCAAGCGGCCCCCAGAAAGGAACCCAGAAATGGCAAAAGCAACATTTTGCTGCCGAGCGTAGCGAAGGCGGCATATTGGCCAATAATCGGAATTAAAATGATTGGTCTATACTGTGTGCGGTAATAACCACCGTTTCACTTCTCCAATGGACCCGTTCAGCTGCGCTACCTGCAAGGCGCGCATCGTGCCACCACCGCTCGGCATGGACCGCCTCGAGCTAAAGGTGTGTGGGTGCTGCAAGGCCCTGCTTGCCGGTAGCGCCTATGCGAAGCCCGACGCCAGGACCGGCGCTCGCCGTTGCAACGCGTGCGCCAACGGGCCAGAGGTGCTGCAGTACTGGCCAGACGTGAGCACGCCCGTGGTGCCCACGCCACCGGAGCCGCGGCCAGACCCACGCCAGGAACGCATGGCCCTGGTGGCTGCGACCATGGGCCCGCTGCCGGAGCCGCCATCTCTTCCTCCCAGCGGCGAGAAAAGGCCGCGCAGACGCGCCGGCAAGCGCGTCCGCAAGGTGAACCGCTACCGGGCGAAGCACAACAAGAAAGTGTAACATAAAATAGAGCGTTATCATTGGCTGAAATTTGGTTTTTGCTGTGGATACTTAGTCGTTAATTAGCTGCTACTTAGTTTTTGTTGACCACACCAACTAAGTGGTCCACTTTAGATAATACTTTTTGGCGCCATTTTCAAAGCTCGAGGCGCCGGCAGCGAGAGATCAGACAAGGTACGCTGCGTGTATGCATGTAATACTGCATATTAGCCTCCGCCACTACACACAGATAATCCGAGGCTCCTGGCAAGGGCCCTTAAGGTCCCGGCGCTGGTTATAGGGCATTTCGCCCAGCGTAAGCTGGGAGGTACTGTGCAAGGGGCCCCGGCCCACCGCCCACTCTGAGCGAGAGCACAAATAGCGCCTGCCTATTGGCCATAAATGTTACTAAATCAGTACCCGCCAGTTGAGCCGAGCTATTTAAACCAATCAGGGTCGGTTAACCTGTACGGGGCAAAGGATATCGCACGAAGCCACTCAGTACTGCCCGGCCGCCCAACCCGGACCTGCCGACTTTTAATATGACACCGCTCCGGGCCGTCAGGCCTGTGAC
The DNA here is from genome assembly GCA_016169955.1 of Phytophthora vignae f. sp. vignae. Taxonomy (NCBI): domain Eukaryota; phylum Oomycota; class Peronosporomycetes; order Peronosporales; family Peronosporaceae; genus Phytophthora; species Phytophthora vignae. The sequence continues at coordinate 197,585 of JABJUM010000056.1, read as the reverse complement.
TGTGGGTACGTTGTCGGTTACTTCGTTAAGAGATAGTAAACCTTGATGGGAGCAAGCGCACCCGGGTAGTACGAAAAGACGTCCACAAGCTATTCGGCAATAGAACGTTTACTGCTGCGTGCAGTGTGCTTGGGCTTTATGTCTAATGCGTCACGTTTACGTGTTCGCAGGCATGGCGCGAACTAAACGGAAGAGGACTCGCGCGGAGATTGAACAGGCGTGGAGGGACTGCCAGCTCGCAAATGGTCCTCCAAGTGAGCAAGAAGAACCCGCTGCAAAGCGACGAAGGCTCAGTCGAATTAGTAGTCACAAGAGCAGATTAAACAAAGAATTGGCCGCTCTAAACGATGAAGGAGGTCGCCTGAGTGATATTCCAGTACAAACCGCGAGTGCGCAAACCATGAGAGATAACGCAGCTGAGCGGCAGCGCACACACCGTGCGGGTATATCGCAAGAAGAACTAGACTCTCAGCGCGAGCGGAACACCCAGCGCCGTCGAGAGTTACGTGCTGGACTCACTCCCGAGCACGATCAGGAGGAAAACGATGAAGAGCGTGTTCGACGCAAAGAGGAGCAGGACGAAGCGCGAAAGGAAGCTGCTCGGATCCGTCGCAAGTGTGTTCGTCGAGGTCATGCGCTTACTAACCACGAAAACTTTAACAAGTCCAAGGTATCGGGCAAGAACATATCAAACGGTCATCACGTGCTCCCCGCGATGTATGAGTGCGGCTTTTGAGGAGCTTGGAAGTGGCCCGGCGAGTCGGAGGTGTCTTGCTGTCTTGCGGGGAGAGTGCGGCTCTCTCCGTTGCTGCGTGTCCCGTTCTATCTGCTTGAGTACTACAAAGATCCGGAATTCAGGCGATTGATCCGAGCCTACAACCAGGTTTTTGCGTTCACCTCAATCGGAGTCGCGCGTAGTGACGGTGTTCGCGTTCGAGGGGTGCGGGAGGATACTTCAGTCCAAGGTCAACGCGGTGTGTACACGTATCGAGTCCAAGGCGCTATGTGTCATTACTTGGGGTCTCTGCTTCCGCGCATGGAGCAGAATGGTGTGGACTTCACCCCAGCCAAGTTTGCGCAGATTTACATCGTGGACGACGATCTGAAAAAGAGAGCGGAGCGCCGAAAGGGCATTTTTCATGAGCTGGATGTGGAAAAGCTTACGACACTCGAGCGGATGATGAAAGCTTACAACCCGTTCGCTCAGCAGTTTCTAACGCACGCAGACAAGCTCCGGCAGAGCATTGAGGAAGGAAAGAGTGTCCAAGACCTGAAGTATGAGCTCCATGCCGACAAACGCAGGTCGCGGACTACCAACTTGCCCACCGTGAACGAGGTTGGAGCTGTCATCGTTGACGACGGAAACTTTAACAAGGAGAGAGACATCGTATTGCACACGGCGCGGAACAGCCTCCTTCGCACTTTCGAAACGAACCCGATGTATGATCCGCTTCAGTACCCGTTGTTGTTTCCGCGGGGTGAACTTGGGTGGACATACACAGACCAGTACGCCGATGGTAAAGAATATCGCCGTAACACGAAGATGTCTCTTCGTGAACACGTTGCTTACAGACTGTTCCCTAAAGAGGATGGTTCTGTACTGCACCAAGGAGGGCGTCTGTTTCAGCAGTGGTGCGTCGACCAGCGGGCAAAGGTGGAGCAAGAAACGTTACGGTGGATATCGAACAACCAAAAAACGCTCCGGGCCGATCTGTACACGGGTGTCAAGGACGCTTATCTGAATGAGGAGCCGACTGAATTGGGCGATGTCGACGCGACCTTTTCTGAGTTCAATCGCAGCACTCAAACACTGGAGCGCGAGCCAAACTTTCTGAACCGCATTGGGCAGAAAATTATCCTTCCTGCGACATTTACCGGTGGTCCCCGTCAGATGTATCGGTCGTACCAAGATTCTATGGCTATTGTTCGTGAATTCGGCAAACCGGACGTTTTTCTGACAAAAACTTGCAACCCCGAGTGGGAGGAGATTGTTAGTCAACTTCCTGAAGGTCAAACAGCTCAAGATCGCCCGGACATTGTTGCTCGCGTTTGGGACCAAAAGCTTCGGTCACTTCTGGTTGATTTGGACGAGGGGGTGCTGGGACGCGTTCTGGCTCGGATTCACGTGGTAGAGTTTCAAAAGCGGGGTCTTCCACACGCCCACATACTCATCATACTGGCCGACGAGGACAAACCACGTGCGCGCGAGATCATTGACAAGTTGGTCTCCGCTGAAATACCAGATGAGGCTACAAACCCCGAGCTGTACAAAACGGTTATGACTTGCATGATGCACGGTCCGTGTGGAAGTCAGAACCCAAACTGTGCCTGCATGAAGGACGGCCGCTGCTCGAAAGGGTTTCCTAAGCCTTTGATCGAGGCCACTCGCGCCAACGTTAACGGATACGCTGAGTACAGGCGTCGTCGTCGTCCTGCGGGTGTGCTAAAGTTTCGCAACCGTGAGTACGACAATGAAACTGCCAATCAGTGGGTTGTACCCTACAACCCCTACCTCTCTCAGAAGTACAACTGCCACATAAACGTCGAGGTGTGTACCGGTATCACAGCCGTGAAGTATCTTTACAAGTACGTGTACAAGGGTTCAGACAAAGCTGTACTCACTGTTCAAGCAGTGCGAAATTGTTCTCAGGGGGGCTCGAACCCACGCGACGAACCAAACGAGGTGATTCGATACCTGAATGCTCGGTATATATCGCCCGTTGAAGCCTGCATGCGTCTTCTTGGACAATCCATTCAAGGAAAGAGCCATTCCGTGGAGCAGCTTACTGTGCATCTGGAGGGAAAGCAAGTCGTTGTGTTTCAATCTGATGAGGATCCAAACGACGTAATTCGGCGTGGTGGTGACACGATGTTGACGCGATTCTTCGAGCTTTGTGCGAGCGATGCACCTGAAAACCAAATAGCGAAGACGATGCTGTATCAAGACATCCCACGGAAATTTTGCTGGAAGGACAAGCGGTGGGTTCGGCGTAAAAATTACCAGGCTGCACTCGGAAGAATGATTCACGTGTCCCCGAGAGACATCGACCGCTTTCATCTCCGTGTGATGCTGAGTCACCGCAGGGGCCCGACTTCATACGAGGATTTGAGGACGGTGGACGGTAAGCTGTGTGCTAACTTCAAGGAGGCTGCGGTTCGTGCGGGTTATCTTGACAATGACGCGGAATGGTACGCCTGCATGACTGAGGCCGCGAGTTTCGAGATGGGGAAACAATTGCGCCAATTGTTCGCTACAATTTTGGTGTATTCCATGCCAACTAATGTTCGTGCATTGTGGAACCGGTTCTTCGATGATCTGTCGGAAGACTTCGCCCGCACGCATCACAAGGTGATGGAGCCGATTCGAACCCACGTCGTTATGTTCAAGACTTTGAAAGACATTCACGATCTCCTCCAGGTTAGTGGGTACAGTGTGGCCGACTTTGACCTTCCTCCTTTGAAGCATTTCCCGGAGTTGGTGAAGGATTCGCTACTACAAAACAGCCTTATTCGTCGCGAGTTAACTGCTTACAACAACGCGGCATTGGAAGACATCGTTCGGACGGAAGAGCAGCTGAACGCCGGCCAGAGGGAAATTTACGACCAAGTCATTGGAGCGGTCAATCAACCGGAGATCAGCAACAAGTTGTTCTTCATTGATGGTCCTGGGGGGACTGGGAAGTCTACTTTACTTCGGAATATCCTTGCACGGGTGCGTCTTGATGGGAAGATAGCCATCGCGGTTGCATCAAGTGGTATTGCGTCTCTCCTCTTAATGGGCGGACGGACGGCGCATTCAACATTCAAGATCCCGCTGAAATTACACGAGCATTCCACCTGCTCCATATCCAAACAGTCTCACTTGCGAAAATTTATTAAGAGAGCCAGCTTGATAATCTGGACGAGGCACCCATGACACATCGCCACGCGTTCGAAGCTGTGGACCGCACCCTTCGGGACGTGATGAACAACGACCGCGAGCCGTTTGGAGGGAAGGTCTTTGTTCTATCGGGAGACTTCCGGCAAATTCTGCCTGTTGTTAAGAGGGGAACGCCTGCCGAGACAATTGATGCTTGCCTCAAGATGTCACCGCTATGGCGTCATTTTCAGCAGGTCCACCTCACCGAAAATATGCGTGTGCGCTCCGCGGATGACGGTACGAGTGCCGAAGACATGCAGGAGTTTTCTGATTTCTTGCTACAAGTTGGGGAGGGTAGACACGAGGTGAACCCGACTCTGGGCGGGGATTACATGAAGATACCAATCGACATGCTCATTGAAAACCCTCCCGACGAGCCCAACCAGGACGCAGACATTAACCCAGACGCCATCCCACGAGGAATGGAACGAATGATCGATTACATGTACGCCGACGTGAACAACCCCGAGATTGCGACCGACGAGTACTTTGCAAACCGAACCATTCTGACGACTACCAACGCCATGGTACATCGTATCAATGCTGCGGTCTCGGAACGACTACCGACCACGGCCCGCGAGTATCTGTCAGTTGACGCGGTGGACGACGACATGAGCGGCGATTTTTTTGAGCAGGAGGTGCTTCATACGATCAACATCAACGGAATTCCGCCACACAGACTGATACTGAAGGAGGGGGTTCCTATCATGATGATGAGGAACTTAAATCCTGATCTCGGTCTGTGCAACGGAACGCGCTTACGGGTTGTGAAGCTAAAACAGCATGTCATTCACGCAACCATTATGGAGGGAGAGCGCAGAGGCCAACACGTACTCATTCCGCAGATTGTATTCGTAAGTGAAGATGACACTCGCGACTTTCCGTTTCGGTTACGCCGTAAGCAGTTTCCTGTGCAACCGGCGTTCGCCATGACAATTAACAAGGCTCAGGGACAAACCGTGCTGAATCTGGGACTGTACCTCGCGTCACCATGCTTTTCACATGGACAGCTTTATGTGGCTCTCTCTCGCGTTACCGCGCGTTCCAAGTTCAGAGCTCTCATAGAGTATCCAGACTTAGAAGAAGATGACGGCGCGTACACCAGCAACATCGTGTATAGACAAATTTTTGATCTATAGACAGCTTTATAATACATATCCTTTGGTTTTACAGCTGCTATTGTTTTCAAATTTGTGTGTGAGCATACCTGGCCAACTCCGAGTCACCTCTTCTTCTGTGTGTATTTAGTACTCTAAGCATTAATACAAGGAAGATTGGTTCCTTACAAGCTGGCGCCGTGGTATGCACGCTCAGATTTATGCTGCGAACCGAGGGTTCGAGTCGCACCGTATACTTTTTTTTTACTTGCCATTTGTTTAAAGTAAACACTATCAGAGCGAAGTTAACGCGACGACCAGGGTCTCATTAGCCTGTTGAGCCCGCCGAAGCGGAGCGGAGGCGTGCTACTCCGAAATGAAGAAGATAAGGAAGAACAAAAAGTTTTGTAATGGCTTACTACTGATTGAGTAAGTAAGTAAGTGAGTGAGGTGTGTGTTGAGTAAACCAGCACGTGCGTGAGGTGTGTGGCGTAGATTTAGACTAACTGCCATATCGTTTGCATTTCGATAAGTATCAGGTAAGCGTTGGATCGGTAGGTGTGAATGCGTATGCCGCACATGTTGGGCAATTTGGTTTGCTCATAAGTTGCTTTTTGTGGTTGCCATAAAAGTGTGTGTGTGCGATGTGTGTGCAAAGATTCTGACTTACCATCGTATCGTCTGCATTTCAGCGATTTCCAACTCCGTAATAAGCAAGTGAATGTGCGTAAGTATGCGAATGCATGTCGAGTACTTGGTTTTGTTGATAAGTTTCTTTTACGTTTACTATAATTGTTTAAAGAATTTTGTTGTGTGGATTGTGACTTACTTAATACTTATTAATAGGTATAATCACCCACAGAGTAGCCCATTACTATATGGCTCGGTGTGGTTAGTGATCTGAATACCACTCACCACAGTGAGGGTTCGATTCCTCCAATCGTCAAATTTTTGCACTTGGTTATTGTATGAATTAGCCCGCCGGAGCGCAGCGGAGGCGGGGATGCCACACATCTGGGACCAAACCTATAACCACCGCCGCGTAGCGGCGGCGCTCGGCTAGTCTAAAGAGTCAATCGGAACGACGTTGTCCGTCACAGAAATCGTCACGCTTATTCACTAAGTACGAATCTCACTAAGTACGAATAGCTGCCGAGCGCAGCGAAGGCGACCCCCACCATACTGAGGATATTGCGGGGCCGCAGGACCCGCCCCGGCCGCTGTATTACTAACCTAACATTGAGAGTAGTGCAGCGAGCCGACGAGGCGAGCGGAACGGGTCCACTACTGCCGTAGCGAAGCGTAGGCAGCCTGCCCCAATAGCGGAGCGAGTTTAGTGAGCGCAGCGTCTACCAACTTAAATTCCCCGCCGCGTAGCGGCGGCGCTCGGCTAGTGTATTAGAATAACGCAAAAAGACTCATCATTCTTCCCAGGTGATTCGTGGCGGTGTGCTGGTTGGTTGTCGCCACTTTGAAATCGGCTTTTGAGTGCTCACGACCCCCACGTACTACCGCGACGAAGGCGTGAAACATGCAGCTAGCTCGCCTGATATTCCTCCTGCTGTTCGCCACCAGCGCAACACTCAACGGCATCGTGGCCTCCGAGGACCAGACCAACGCCCCGGAGTCCAGAGCCAACCGCTTGCTTACGAAGAATTATCTCATGAATGATGGCAGCATTGAGGAAAGAGGGGTCTTCTCTTCGTTCCTGTCGAAGCTCAAGATTAAGGGTCTTTCCAGCATTGTCAAAAACACAGGGGTCGGTAATAAGATGGACAGCTTGCGCAAGGACCCGGAAGTTGCAGCGGTCATGGCAAACAGTCCGGTGGTGAAAAGACTGGAGACCGCGGTCGAGAAGGACCCGAAATTCTTCACCAAGTTGAAAAGCAATCCCGAATCGGTCGAGAAGTTGGTGAGGAACCCCGAGATACAGCGAGCAGCGGCTGCAGTGGAAAAAACGAAGGTCAAGATCGACAAGAACGACATTCAGCAGCTCCGTATGGCTGCTTCCAAGAATCCCAGCAAAGGCGACATCTTCATACAGGGACTAGAGTTCGTGGAGGGCCTATTGGGGTTGGCGCTCGTCGCCTCGTTTGCGGCATTTTTCCTGTTTTTGATCGTTGTTGCTTTCAAAACAGCCATTAACAGCCATTAACTAGCAATGCTGGGATTACTGCCGACTTGGAAAAAAAAATATTTGATTTCATTCTGCATCTACGGTCAGTGTTTACTTTTATTAGGTCTCAGCTTGGCTGCTAATTCTCGAACGTGTAGAGCGGGTGTAGTTTTCCCAGTACCTCGGGGTTATCCACCACTTTCTAGATCGATTCCGAATCTTTTTTCTTAAGCTGGCAAAGAGCTTCGCAATAGGCAAATACTGTACACTGTATGGTAAGTATCATTCAATTTTACAAAAACATATCTACAACCTTACACTAGACTAGCGGGGGTACCGCTAACAGGGGTCTCAGCTCCCATGTACGTCGTATGGTCCTCCTCCGACTCCTTGAACGCCTCCACTTCCTTCTGCTGCTTCAGGTATTTCCAGAACATGAGCATGGCCAGCGGGTAGTGCAGCATCGCGATGATCATCAAGAAGAACGAGGCCTTGAACGACGCGTCGTCCTCCTCGCCCAGAGGCTTCGACTGCACCACCCACAGCACGAACGTCAGCATGGCCGTGAAGCAAGCTACGCCCGCCAGAAAGAAGCCGCCGCCGACCCACTTCTGGTTGCCCTTGCGGCACGTGACGGCACCCAGGATCGCGATGATGGCCATGAGACCGTTCGACATGCTCATGCCGCCGAACGTCATCGTGGCCGTGCCCAGCAGACTGCACGACTTGTCCAGGAACTTGTCGAACTGCTCGGCGTCCATGCCGGCGGCAGTGGCCAGCACCGTCGCGTAGGCCAACTGCTCGGCGTCGCTCACGTCGCCCGCTGTTGTACGCCTTGCACACGCCGTCGGACGAGTACTTGGTCCAGACCGCGCTGTTGAGCACCGACAACGCGTCGTACGACGAGCCGAACTTGTAGTAAAAGCAATGGTCAAGCGTGGTGCTGGCGGTGGTGCTGCTGGTGGTGGTGCTGCTGTTACTGGCGTTCGTGAGCTCGCTGTCGATGCAGAAGCCCAGCAGTCCGGCCTTGAAGTTGGTGCTCGACACCTCCGATGAGAGCGCCGAGTTGACCGTCTTGTTGACGCTCCACATGGGGAGGATCATGGCGATGGCGTTGTATAGCGTGCCGATGATGATCATGGAGACGGCTCCGACCGCGAACTTGTTGATCGCCATAGCTAAAGAATGATAGAATGTCGGTGGTGTGTCGTTGTTGGCTTGTGTGGTGGGGCGCGGAATTGGAAATGAGGCGAGACGCAGTACGTTTGGCTTTTTGCTGGCGATGACGAGTTCGTAACAGACTGAGAATCCAGTGATAACTAAGCAATCTCAACGTACCGGCGGATGGTCGTAAGCTGTGTGTGGTGTCGGCTGTTTTTCACTCAAGATATGTTTACATGCGCCGAGGTGGCTTCACGCGAGCAGTAAACACGCCAACCTGCATGGTAAGTCGTGGCCGCGATTGAGAACCTACCCATTCTCACCATGTAGTTCCACGATGTGTAGCCCCAATCCTTGCCTACAACACTGGCCGGCTGCATGAGCGCAAAAAAATCCGTGCAATGCGCGATTGCGCCGACAACATGGTCGCTATCGCGACTGTAAACGCTCGCGGACTCCCTGGAATTTGTGTCAAACGGAACACGCAGTGTCTTCAGTTCTTGGGTCTGGTACAGGCTGCAGCGGTGCAGTCCAACAGGCGTCTTATGCTCCACACGAAAGCCTCGATTACTGGCACGACCACGACGCATCCTCTACGAGTCGCAAAATCTCCACCTCACCTCGTTCTCCATTCCCCAATTTGTCAACACACCGGCAACCTTTCGACACACATCGAACAGTGAAGACACTTACGATGGCCATCTCCAAGCACGGGTACAGCGCCATCGCCATGATCACCATCGGCACGCTCTACAACGCCGTCGCCATGATCCTCCCCATGTGGAGCGTCAACTCCACCGTCAACTCGGGTCTCACGGACCAAGTCGCCAGTACCAACTTCAAGGCCGGCCTTATGAGCTTCTGCATCGACACCGAACTCACGAACGCCAGCACCATACTCGACCACTGCTTCTACTACAAGTTCGGCTCGGGGGACGAAGAGCTCTCCGTCATCGACGAGAAGGTCTGGGGCGAGTACTCGCAGTACGCCACGTGCGAAGGCTACAACAAGGCTGGCGACGTGAGCGACGCAGAGCGTCTCAAGTACGCGACGGTGCTGGCCACTGCCGCCGGCATGAACGCTGAACAGTTCGGCAAGTTTCTGGACAAGTCGTGCGGCTTCACCGGCGTTCGGCGGCATGAGCATGTCGAATGGCCTGATGGCCACCATCTCGATCGTAGGCGCCATCACATGCCGCAAGGGCAACAAGAAGTGGGTCGGTGGTGGCTTCTTCCTGGCGGGTGTAGCGTGCTTTACGGCCATGCTGACGTTCGTGCTGTGGATCGTGCAGGCCACGCCTTTGGGCGAGAAGGACGACACGTCACTGAAGACGGCGTTCTTCTTGATGATCATCGCGATGCTGCACTACCCGCTGGCCATGCTCATGTTCTGGAAGCACCTGCACTTGGAGGGAGGAAAGCAGAGAGGATCGGCTGCGTAAGACGCGAGAAACCTATCACTTTCCCACCAGAGAGGAGGCTTCGTACAACAAACAATAAATCTGGCACCTTGGGTTCTGCACGCATAGCATATTTTCGCACTAGCAGGTTAATAGCACGAGCAACAGAGCATGGCACTACTTACATGTACACTTAGTTTATTACGCCCACATGATAACTGCTACCTCGGCTCTTGACGCTTTCAGTCAGCTGATTTCTGGCTGCTAGCACCAGCGACCCTGTATCAACGTCAACGTGACAGACTCGGTGATGACAAGTTAAGCCAACGGTCAGATATACTATAATCGCTGCATTAGGATGCCTCGGACGCAGCATCGGCGACGCGTGGTTCAATCTTCAACGACCTCGCAAAACACGACTCGGAATCCATGTACGGAACTGGCGAACAAAGGTATTCCTGAGAGGCAGTCACGAGAAATCGAAGCGTTAGGACACGAGCACGAACAGTTGCGGAGGTAGATATGACTTACCAACACCCGCTTGTCGGTAGGCAGCAAATACGGCGTCTTTTGGAAGGACAATACCCTGTGAATGAGGTAGCCGATGGAGCGGATTTTCTTGAAGTTGATCAGGTCGCCCTCCACATGATCCGGGAATTCTTGGAGTGCGATGACGTTTTGGATTACCACGCCCATGTACGGGATCAACGGTGGGGTAGCTTCCTTGGTAAACTTGTTCAGTGGCCGAGCACCCTTCTCTGTGAGCGGCACCAGCTCTTGCCACAAGTCGCGCGCTTGCGGTGGTAGTCGACCCCATGTTTTCTTCAATCGGAAAATGGATGAATCATTCGCCGCATTCATGACTGCCATGAAACCGTCCAGATTTTGGAGAGGCGAGAGCAGTACACCAGCTACTCGAATAAAATAGGCAAGGATTTCTGCACGCTGGTCCACGTCCCCTCGCATCAATATTTGGCTGACGACCCAAATCGAAATGTGGTTATGCAGTAGCCGTAGACGCTGGTATCCCGGTGTCTTCTCAGCGTTGCGCTTTGAGGCTAATACCTCAGACACTGAGACCATAACGAAACATTATTAGAAGCCACTTTAGCGAGAGGGCAGCGCATCTGCCGCCTACCTTTAATCTTGCTGAAGAGGTAATGCTGCATCAGTGTGATCTGCTGCGCAATGATACTTGGGTCCAAATCCAAGATCCTGCGAATAGAGTGAAAACGGGAGGGTTAAAGAAGCGAAATAGCATAGGTCAAGTCATAAATTACGTACCAGAGCCTTGTCATACGCTGCTCCCCAGGACAGTTACGCCCCACGCTCACACCTCTTGGTTGCCAAGGTGTGATGGTGGTCGATCTTCCCTCCGGGGGCGGTTCGAGGTTTTCTTCAGGCTTCACAACGAACGACTGCTTTGCCTCGCCGTTCATCCAAACTCCAGCGAGTGACATCCGACGTCGCATAGCTTCCGTAATAATTTCCATGCCCGTTGCCGCGGCGAACAGGTCGTCGTCGAGGAACGCAAGATTGGGGTGCGCTTGCTTAGCGGTGCAGATAAATTGCTTCAGCGATTTGTAGTCGCCCTCGCAAAACGAAAGCACCTGGAACTCCTGCATGCGTTTCGATTGACAAGCATCCACGAACTCGGGCAACAGAGACGAGTTTAACCACTGAGCGCACTGCTGGTCTTCCTTCTTGAGTTCATCCTCGAGTGGAACAACGTCACTATAAAACTCCACGACGTAATTCCAGACATCAATGTCACACTCCACGGTATGCTTCAAAATTTCCACCAGTTTGTTCAGTGCGCTCAGGACCATTCGCCGCACATAGAAACCAGCCTCTGTCCCCACAGAAAACCGCTGCCACAGATTCCGCAAAATGTCAACCATTTCCTTATAGTTGTCTGCACCTCCGTCGCTTGCGTAACCACAGTACCAGATGAGCGCGTTCAGCTCTTCAAGACGGAAATTGTCGAAGCGTAGCAACAAATCGGCAATCGCGTCAAACGTCCCTGCAATGATCTCCTCCACACCATCGTTCTCCTCCGTCACGAGATCCTTTATGCTCAAGGTTTTCCCAGACAGATCCTTCCGTCCAGTAAGTGACATCGGTATGTCAGCTTGCTCGAGTTCATCAACATCCTCATCTTCGTCTTCGTCGTCATCGTCAGAGTCGTCGTTATCATCGCCCATTTCGCTGTAATCATCGATCATGGTAGCGCAGCCATCGCTAGATGCCCTCTCGTCAGCAAGTGCATGAGAGGTGCGGCTAGCTTCAGCCATGGACACAGCCGATTGTCCATAAATGTCGCGCATTTCCGCACTTGCGTTGTCGCCCATTTTTGCGAGAAGACACGCGAACAACTCATCGCATCCGTAAAGTGCAGCGTAATGCAAAGGAGTTCGGTACAGTTCGCAAACTGCAGACATGTCGGCACCGCTCTGCACGAGGTAGTTCATCGTAGAAATGACCGAGGAGTTGTCCACATGAATGCTACTGCGCAAATCAACCGTCGTTTGATGATGCTTGTTGTGGTGGTGGTCGTCGTCTCCCATAGGTGACGGCACAGACGGTGACATCGCCGCGATTTTCTCCATAGCCATCCCGTGGTCTTTAGCGACAGCGATCATCAGTGGTGTCAACCCTTCGCTAGTGCGAACATCAACATCGCAACCGTTTTCTATCAGCAGCTGACACACGCGCTGGCTTGCACTAGCTGCTGCAAAATGCAGCGGTGTCTCTCCGTGCAACGTCCGAATGTCGACTTGGGCGCCGTAGTCCAGTAAACCCTCCACCACATTCGCGCGGCCACTTTTGGCTGCGAGCGCGAGAGCACTCATGCCACGCTGCCAGTTCCGTGAATTCAAATCGATGTTGCTGCCGGCATCCACAATCGCGTCGATTCCACCGAGATAGCCCCTTTCTGCCAGCAGCATGACCGGAGTGTTGCCATAAATGTCCACGGTATCAACTGGCGCTCCATACGCAAGCAGCTTCTTAATGACCAACACGGCCTTGTCCGAGTCGCTAAACGTGGCCGACGACGTGCCATTCGCCACCTTGGTCGAGTCGCTAGAAGACGTATTAATTGTTGCCGGCATCATACACGGGGATCCAACCATGTGCAACGCGCTGCGACCGAACTCGCCAATAGTTTTCACCTTTGCACCAACCTGAAGCATGTACGACACGACGTTGAAGTGTAGCGCACTGGCTGCAACTTGTAACGGCGTGTTGCTTCCACATTCGTGAGCGACATAATTCACATCGGCACCGTTCCCCAGCAGCATTTGTACAGTGGACAAAACACCGCGCTGGCACGCATGCATAAGCGCCACGTTCCACAGCGCTTTGTTGGAGGTGAGAATCTTGAAGTAACTGCTGCCCGGGATGAACGCCAATCTATGGGGTGACGCCGACTCGAGAAGCAGCTTCATGATGTCTTCAAACGGCCACAGAACCACATTCTGACCGTTTACCGTGACCAACACGTACCCGCGCGTGATGATAGTTCCGACAGCGGAGTATCCATGGGGAGAGATATGCTCCACGACAGCACCATATTTGTATGTCGGCTCCATCGCAAACTCCAAGACACGACGCCAATCGCCATCAATCGATAGGGTGATCTGGTCCTTGAAGATATCCTCGAGCACTGCCGGGATACTCACGTTGCTGATGAAGTCAACAGCGTGAGTCAAAATACTCAGCGATGTTTCATCGTCAGGGGACTTGCCAACGGCCCACGATCCATTCAGCTCAGTCAGCAGCGTCTTGAGTGAAATGAGGTTTTCCAGCCCGCTGTTCGACAGCACATACGTAAAGATTGGGATGATGTCGTCGGTCTCGAGGGGCTCCAGTTCGGCAATCGTGTCGTGTTCCTCGGCGTACGTGGACTGGATCTCCTTGATCGTGCTCGTAAGGACGTCGTACTTGGCTGCTGGTAAGTGGACTTGGGCAATCTGTGCGAGTATCCTAGAGGCTTTGCGCCACTCCTTCCACGAGACCTGGTGCAGCGGGATGTTGAAGTACATTTGGTCTTTTCCCTGCAGCCACCGGACTTTACGGTTGATGGAGGCCTCATCTTCATGGTACACGCGCCGTAAATATGTGTTAATCTTCTCCTCCAGCGGGTGGAATAGCACTTCTTCGACGTGGCGAGACACCGCTGACCGTAAAATATCGAGCGACATCGGCAGTGCGCTGGCCTTCTTGTCGATAATTCCATTCGTGTCATCATTGCCTGGATCCTTGAGAGCCGCCAGGATGCGCGCGCCATGGTCTTTCACGATGGACTCCGTTAGCTTGGCGTGGAATTCACGGAACTGACGCAGCGCCCCGGAACTTCGGTACTCGAAGGAGTTGGTAAAGCTCTTGAACTTGGCAGCTTCGGGCGACTTGCTGGTGTGCAGCACGCGCCGCAACTCGGCGACGATGCGGATGCTGCGAGCGTCGATGGTCGTGGTGCGAATCCCCTTGGACCCATCTCCAGACTGAAGCAGACCGCTCGCAGCTGCAGTTCCTAGCAGAGCCGCAGACGGCGGAATGGTGCTGCTGCCGCCACCTGACAGACTCTGCAGCAGACACACCCACGCGCTGGCGTCGTCGTCGTTAGAGCCTGAACACACAAACGAAAAGTCCTCGCCGGCTACTTCGAAGCAGAAGGGCCTCTTGGTCTCGTCCGGCTCCAGGAAGCGCACCGACAGCATGCCGTCCTGCAGGTGCATCTCTCCGCGCAGCTTGCCGAAGTTGGTGCCCTTGTAGTACTGCAGCGAGGCCCAGTATTCGCCCGTCGCGATGTTCGTCCGCTTGATCAGCACAAAGTACCGCCGCTTCCACGTTTTCCTGCAGCAACAACAAAAATCCCCCAGTTAGTTATCTCCGCCCCCCCCCCCCCCCTCCTCTATCAACCAGCACACTGCAGTCGTACATGACGTTGGCCTGTTTGTAGAGCCAGCCGCTGCGCACGATCTCGCGGTCGGTGCGCATGGACGCCGAGTTCCTGCGCGAGCCCTGCGAGTTGCTGCTCGCGTAGCTGGCCGACAGCTCCGTCCTTGTGGCCGACATGCGCAGCAGCGTCTCCTGGTCGGGCACGCGCACGGCGCGGCCCGTGGGCACGCCGCGCCGCGCCGAGACGCGCCACGAGAACTTCTTGCTGCCCATGTGGCGGTGCGCGGCGCGCGCGTCCTCGGCGGTCTGCAGCACGGGCACGAAGTCGTCCTCCTCGGCGTCGTACTCGCCCACGACGACGCGCGCGCTCGCGTCCTCGCCGTCGCTGGGCACGTCCACCTCGGCCTGGTCGGCGCCGTCCAGGCGGAAGCCGCTGCTGTCGCGCTCCGCCTCCAGCACGGGGATGTCGCCGTCCGACTCCCCGCGGCGTCTTGTCAGCGCGGCGGTCGTGGAGGAGGAGGAGGAGGAGGACGCGCGCAGAGGCGGCAAAGGCGGCGGCGGCGCGCGCCGCGTCACGCGCTGCAGCTGCACGGGGGACGCCGCCACCTCGTCCATGAGGAAGGTGCTGAAGCTCAGCTGGCCGCCGCCGCGTCCCGAGTCCGTGGCGGGGCGCTCCATGTCGCGCTTGTCCTTGAGCGAGTCGGCGGCCGCGCGGTGCAGAT
The DNA here is from genome assembly GCA_016169955.1 of Phytophthora vignae f. sp. vignae. Lineage (NCBI taxonomy): Eukaryota > Oomycota > Peronosporomycetes > Peronosporales > Peronosporaceae > Phytophthora > Phytophthora vignae. Next base: position 182,268 of record JABJUM010000056.1, on the reverse strand, counting down.
CCAGCGCGCTGCGGTTCATGCGTCCGCGGAGTGCGGAATCGAGCGCCTGCCTGCCCTCGTTCTTCGCTTCTGTATTGGCGCTGTGTACCGGTTGGATGCGGGAAGTCAACATTGTCATTAGAATTGATAGGAGGTTTTTTATTATTATATCACAGGATATGTATTCATAAAGGTTTTTAAGACTGTTATCTGTCCTTTTTCTTGACGCCTACGGTAGAACCGCATCGGATCATGGAGGTTTCCGATCGTAGCTCGACTCTGTACTGAATGAAAGACGAAAAATGCGGAGCCAACACTCTGGCTATTGCCGACTGTACTTCTTCATGTCGGGTCTTCCTACTGTACCAGCATCACTGACCATGATGCCACGTTAAACGAACGGTGCTCGCACAGCACTACGTGTATTACATGCTGTACTTTGGAGGGGCAGAGACCGCAGGCGCCGGCGTCTTCGACTTGGAGACGAGGCTGCTTTTAACGCCGATCAAATCGTCCACGTTGAGACGACAGGCGCCAGGTTGTGGGCAAGCGTGCACGTGTCGTGCTCGCAGCCCCTCGCCGCGGCTCTGCTCGGGTCGCTCGCGAAGGCGCGAATCCGAGGCTCTGGGCGATCGACCCGATCATGCGGCGGCGGCAAGAAATGAAAACTCTTGCGATGTTATAATAACCATAACTTACTGTACTGTCGTATCTTTGACGACGTTCACGATGGCCGGCATCCCGCGAATCAACGTACCTTGGAGGTTAGGCTGCCTGAACGCACCGAAACCAGCGTTGATTCGCGCATCGCAGCTGGCCGAGCACGCAGATATATTTTCGCGACGGGAATCCAACTCGCCGAATTCGACAGGCGATGGATAGGCTCTTTCATTTCCAGAACGACGTCTGAAGGACCAACGCGTTCAGCTTCGGCAGTGTTGGTCGTGATTTTTGACCCGGGTCTCCTTCTCCGACTAGCGGTCTTCACTCCTTGACTCAAACCCTGGACAACACGACTCGTGTTAAGCAGCGATCGTGTTACGCCATTGCTTGTCCTCACTCAGTCGGTGCTGGTGGCGTGTACTTAGGCATCAACCGAATGCCAGAGACCGATTCATCGAGCACTGTGGATGTGGTGTCCCTGCCGGTGAGTGACTTGCTGGCTTTGAACAAGCCACCGTGACTGCTAACATGCACGCAGTGCGTCCTGGAGGCATCCGATATGCAGTCCCAACCAATCGGAGCAAGTGCAGCACTCGCAGATGCATCTGCTGCACGCAGACTGCAGCAAGTTAGTTCAACGGTGGTGGCCGGCTTTGACCCTAACTTACCGGCGACTTCGACTTCAACTTCCTCAGTTTCGAGGTGGTCGTCTCGGCGCTCACGGATTTGTTGATCGACTTACCTATCAACGAGACAAACCAATGGAGAACGAACACCGACGCACGACTACACTGTGTATTGGCTCGAACCTCTGGCCCACCAGTATCGACGCCGCTTGTAGTTAAGATGAGCGGCCCAGAATTCGACTGAATAATCTCTTTCGGACAGTACTGAAGAGACGAGTCGCTTGATGATAAGGTCGTCCGCTCAGATGAGTTTAGTTTTAGCTGGCTAAGGATAGGTTGGTGGTGGTGGCGAACGCGTTGTTGTGTTCGCCCCAGCTAGACATCAACATTAAACAAAGGGCTACTTGTTTCTGCTGCCGGACGCTGAATTTAGCTTGGCCCTGGGGGCCCACGGACACGGCTTCTGGTTGTGTACAAGGAAGCTGGATCAGTGTCTGCTTGTCGCCATTGAACCGGAGTGCGAAGGCTTGTCGAGTTAAGTTGCGTGTGCCATGGATGTGATCGAGACAGACAGGGCCGACGTGCAGGTGAACTCAGCGGGCGCCACGAGCTATGTGAACAACTACAAGATCATGACCATCTTGGGTGAGGGCACCTTCTCTAAGGTCTATCTGTGTCAAAACGAGGCTGGCAACGTATTTGTAAGTAGTGCGGTCGGCAGACGACAAACACACTGCAGCCGCTCACGCTGTGACTTCTTCCCATGCAGGCGCTCAAGGTTATCAACAAGTCCATCCTGAAGCGCAAGCGCGAGTACAAGCGCGTCGATGGCAAACTCGTGCTCTCCAACGCCTTCCAGGTGCGGCTCGTTTCTGATCGTATACAGTGACGCCCCCGGACTAACGCTCTCTTCTCTTCAGAAAGTTCAAAAGGAGGTGGCGATCATGAAGAAGTTAGCGCACTCGAATCTGGTGCGGCTGTACGAGGTGATTGACAGTCCGGCCGACGACAAACTCTTCCTGGTGCTGGAGCTCATTCGAGGGGGGCAGATCATGTACTGGGACGACAAGCACTTCCGCTACTTTGCACGCAACACTTCGAGCGGCGTACTGGACAAGGCCATGGTGCGCGAGTGCTTGCGCGACGTTGTAGCTGCTCTCGACTTCTGTACGCCTCTTTGCTTTGGTATTGTCAATCTATTACAGCAAGCTAACTGTTGTGTGCGTTATGACGGTCCAGTGCACCGCAACCACATCTGCCACCGTGACATCAAGCCCGAGAACATTCTCCTGTCTGGCGATCAATACAAGCTCGCCGACTTCGGCGTCGCGTACATGAATGAGGATGCACCAGCGGTCGCGGCCAAAGCGGGGGACGCTGCCGCGTTGAAACTCCGTAGTACGGAAGGAACGTACCATTTCCTGGCCCCCGAATGCACTACAGGCGACGAATACGACCCGTATCAAGTGGACGTCTGGGCACTGGGGGTGACCATGTTCACGCTGCTAGTGGGAACGCTACCGTTCGGCACGAGTGTCGCCTCGTTGAGTGATGTTATGACTGCAATTCGCGAGGACCCGCTAGTTATTCCCCCCGACCTCGACCCCGAGTGCGCCGAGCTGCTGACAAAGCTCATGGAGAAGGACCCTCGGCTCCGTATTACGATCCCACAGCTTAAGACGCACCCGTGGGTCTCTCGATCAGGTGGCGAGCTGGATCGGAGACCGTCAGGACTCGAGGTCATGGTCACCCAGCAGGAGATCGAGGCCGCCTTCACGCCTGTCAACAACTTTATCCTCGTCATGAAGCTCAAGATGAAGATGTCCTCGCGCTTGAACAGCGCCCGCAAGTCGCTCGCGAGCAGTCCAAAGAGCAAGCGGCGGTTTGAGGCGGTCCCCGTCACCAAGTACGTTCCTCTTGCTCCACTAAGCGCGGACAAACCCGAAGAAGGCAATGAGCTTACCCTACCAAAGACTACGGAGATGGCTCCGAGCGAGCAGCCACGCGCAGTGAACGACCGACTGCAGCGCCGATCGAGTCGCTTGGTCGAGTCGATTAGTGAGACGGTGGGCTCCCTGACGTCGACCATAACTCGTCGAAAGAGTCAGGTGGGCGCCGCGATCTCGTCAGTATTCGACAGCACAGTCACGGCCGCGTCGCCGCCTGCATCAGCAGAAAACTCTCCGGACAAGCCGCGCGTTTTGCTACGTAGCATGTCGAGACGCAACTCGTCTATCCGATCACTCATCCCGGACACCCCCCAGTGCACTGACAGCGCTGGAGCGCCGGGGGTCTTATTAAAGGACGATCTTTCGCCTTTGCCCGGCGACAGAGAAACAGAGGACAAGGCCGCCAGAAAGGCAGAAGATGGGAAGCTGTTGGCCTACAAACTGACAAAGCGCAAGTCGACCTCGCTCCGGGGGTTCTCGCGTATAATTGAGATTCCGGAAGGGGGTACTTCAGAGTCGACAAGTCCGACAAACAGGAAAAAGAGGCGAGAGTCGCTACCAGGGCCCAGTTCTGAGCTCCCAGCGCCAGATACGTCAGCCTCTGTGTCACCTACTGAAAAGGATGCATCCCCCAGCAAGATTGAAGCGGGCAATAGTCCACCGCGAAGACTGTCACGGAAGAACTCAATGTCGTTCCGAGCATTAGTCGCGACACCAGACTTGTCTGCGTCTGTGGATGGCACCGAGTGCGAAGGAAACGTTGGGGTTGAGAGCACAGGCGATGGTTTGCAGCAGCATGGGCAGTCGACGGCACGACTTGCCACCACACGACCCGCCATCCTGTCACGGAGACAATCAACGAAAAGTACGCGGTCCATTCGGTCGTTGAGTATTTCCACTGAGTCGTCTCCAGGCGAACCGCGAGCAAAGCAAGCTCCACCACCGAGCGCGGCCCTTCAAGTGCAGCCTTCTCCGAAGGAGAGTCTTGGCTCGGATGATGCGGTCTCGCCTGCTCACACAAGTGACGAGTCTCCTACCTCCCCGAGCCCAACTCGTGCGATATCTGTACAGCTATCAAGACGCCACTCGATGTCGTTTCGAGGTCTCGCTCCGATGTCGCAGGATGCAGCGGAGGCATCGCCCAATGGCGAGGCGTGCATCATGTCACCCACTGGGTCTAGCGGGAATGAGTCGGCATTGAGTACTGGGGGGAGTTCACCAACCCCATCGAGCCCGACCGGCAAGCTGTCACGGAGACTGTCGCGTCGGGCGTCGACCTCTTTTCGAGCTCTACCCCTTACCATCGACGTACCAAAACGCGATGAAGATCTCAAGGGAGTTGAAGGTGCTGCCCCCAGAATTTCTCCGAGCGAGTTGTCGCCGATCAGAGCTGCGACTGAATCCCCGACATGCACAGCACCAGCTTCGTCACCAGTCAGCAGCAGCTCCGATGCAGCGACCTCGCCACGAACAATCTCCCCCACCAGTTCACTGAGTACGCTCAAGGTGAAGCTCACTGGACCGAGCGACGAAGACATTTTGCAGCCCATCCGAAAGGCGAAGCTTCCGGTGCTGGAGATGCACCTGTCGCCGATATCGTCGCCCTTGACGTCCCCTGCTGCTTCCCCACGCAAGGCTCTTAATACTACTGACGATGAAAAGTTGGAAGACACAGCTACACCGAGAAGACGCTCAAGCAGCCCGTCTAAAGCTTTAGAGACAACGGGTCTCGGATCGTTCAGACCCTCCACTCTACAACGAAAGCGGTCCTCCAGCTTGAACCTGGACGGGTTTTCGTCCAGCTCGGACGAAGGAGAGAAGCAGTCGGCCTCGGTTCCAAGCAGCGTTGGCAAGAGCCATTCACCAACCAATAGCCGGCCCCAAAGCAGCCGTCATCCTGCACGGGAGGACCCAGACCCCCCAAAGAGAGGTACCAAGTCTAGCAGACCGACGTCGCCCCTCCCGGAGCCCGAAAAGAGGCCCCAGTCGCCACCAAAATCCGCGGAAGACGACGATCCCATCAGTGCGTTAACACGCAAGTCGTCTCTAGCGAAGGTGCTGGACGAATGCCTGACCGCTGGTCGGGCCGCTGACCGGAAGATTGACACAGTAACTCCTCTACCCGAGGCAGCAGAAGCTCCAGTGAAGCCCCTGACGCCCACCCGACGGCATCAAGTCCCGCCTCTAGTTCGACCAGAGGTCGCCCACACTGGTGCGCTCAGTCATGGACGTCACCACCAAATCGCGCCTCTGGGCTCCGTCGAGAAGCCCCCACGAGGAGAATCTGCGACCGAGAGGGACGGCCAGTCACCGTCTCAGCCTCGACGGAGGTCCCTCGTCCAAGCCCAGGACTCGATGCGGTCGCTCTTCGGCGGCAAGAACACGGTCCGCTTGAGCATGCTGGACGAGAAGCGAGGCGCCAACTACGTCACGCCCGACGACGTCAGCGCCATCAAGTCCAAGGTCTGCGCCATCATGTAAACGTAGTTATTACTTTAATTAAACAGAAGAGAGAAGTGCAGGATACGTATCTACTGTTCATGTAGTATGAACAACCGCCATGACAAGCTTTCCAACCTGGTACAGTGCGAATCCACACACAAAGCCAAGAGAAAGTTCTTGTGAATCGACGACCCGACGTCGGTCGAAGATGTGGCGGAGGAAGCCCCAACAGAAAGTTTTAGCTTCAAAGTGCATCGGATCGATCCTTTGATGCTGGTATTGGTGCAGTAGTTGAAGTCTCTCCATTGATTCCAAGGCCAAAGCTCAATCTTGCCGACGCGCGCCACACATTCGACCACTTTGGAGGTTTTGGCGGGACCCCCTAAATAGTGACATCATCTCACTTTTACTGAGCGAGACTTCGTTCACTCTTCAATTAGCAGCTTCAACAGCAAGTTGCTCGCAAGATGGCGATGCAGGCCCCCGCTCTACCGGCCATCGCTACGGGCTTCGTGCGCAAGTTGTACCGCATCCTGGACCAGGAGAGCGCGGCGGTCATCGCCTGGGACGCCGACGGCGCGTCCTTCGCGGTGCTCGACCCGGACGCCCTGGAGTCGACCGTGCTGCCGCGCTACTTCCGCGGCCGGCTCAGCTCCTTCCGGCAGCAGCTGAAGGAGCACAGCTTCAGCTCGGAGCCGGCACAGCAGGGTCTGGAGCGGTACCGCCACACGCTCTTCCGAAGGGGCTGCCCCGAAGTGCTCAACCAGATCACACACACGCCGTTGCCCCGGAAGAGGCCCCCGAGGAGGAAGAAGCGCAAGCAAGCAGAGACCGATGCGTCCCCAGCAGCTAGCACGAGTGAACTCAAGATAGTGAAGAGCAGCGCCGACAGAGGCGTCCACCGACTGGCGCCGCGCCTAGAACCAGAGCCGCAGTACAAGCACGCCACTGTCGACCCGGCGGCACTAGCAGGCAACCCGCTGTTCGCAGAGGACGAGTCTCCATTGAGCGGGTTCGTGCCAGGACTGACGGTGGTGCAGCCGGTGGAGCTCACTGCGCCATTAACCGACGGACTCTTGTCGACGAAAGAGGAGGCCATGCCCGACGACGTCATGGAGGCTTTGATGTCGTTGCTCAGCACGTCGCTGTCGACGGACGGACGGGAAACTATGAAGGGCGCCGGGGTCAACAGCACAAGCAGCACGGGCAGCCACAACATCTTTGCTGAGGGCCGACCGCCGGTTGTGCTACCGCCGCTGCCTCCGGGCATCGTCGAGAACGGCCAGTTCTCCGACGAAACATTGAACAACCTCATGCGTTGGGCCTCGGCCAACGGAGCCAGCGCCTCATGAGCCAAGTAGCAGGCAGCAACTCAACAACATCAACAAGTACTTACTGTACCGTATCTGCGTAGTCAATGCAACTTCCCCCGTCTTAGTGACATAAAACTAAACTAATGCTTTCGACAAGTTTTCCCGGACAGTCTGCACCCTCCTTCACTTGCTCTTTGTAGAATGCTGCTCTCTCTGTCCGACGGCAACCGCCCATTTCCCATAATACTATGCTTTAGTCGATCAAAAATCACTTTAGACAGATTAGTCAGTCGGGCGTCATGGCGGTGGGCATCCCCACGGGCTTCGTGCGCAAGCTGTACCGCATCCTGGACCACGAGAGCGCGGCCATCATCTCGTGGGACGCGGGCGGCGCCTCCTTCTCCATCCACGACAGCGCGGCGCTGGATGCGCAGGTGCTGCCGCGCTACTTCCGGGGGCGGCTCTGCGCCTTCCGCCAGCAGCTGCTGGACCACGGCTTCGCGCGCTGCGACTGCGAGGAGGACGACGCGCGCGAGGAGTACCGGCACCCGGACTTCCTCAAGGGCCAGCCGGGTCGGCTCAGCAAGATCGAGCGCAAGCCCAAGCGCAGCGCCAAAGCAAAGAGCAAAAGCGTTTTGGCTCAGGCGGTTGAAGCGCCCAAAAGGATTTCGCTCAAGGTGACACTCAACCTGCCGCCCCCACTGGACAACAGGAAGAGGGAGCGCAAGCAGGAGCAACCGGTTGGGCAACCCACCAAGAGGTTGAAGCCTGCTGCCGAGTTTCAACAGATTCCAGCAAAGAAGGCGAAGAACCCGCTCTTCTCGGACGACCCCGAGCCGGGGGCGATGTCGCTGGCCAAGTTTGTGGAGGGAACGGGGATGCTCCCCGCCAGCTCGGAGCTGCCCGACCCGATCAGCTACCTCAGCAAGGCTGCCAATAGTGCTAATGCTAAGGAGCGGGCTATTGCAGCAGCAGCACAGGAGACGCCAGGGGTGACCGCCATGGCGCCCATGTTCTCGGATGATATGGTCAAGTCGACGCTGTTCTTCCTACTGTCGTCGTCGTGTACCGGAGTTGAAGGTAATAGTACTGGGGCTGGTACGCAGACGACGCTACCTACCACAACCACTACTACTACAGTTGTTGCTGCGACGGATGCTGCGCCTACCTTGGCGACGGCTATGACGACGTCGACCACGAGTTTCCTAGCGTCGTTGCTGGCTTCTTCATCAACAGGAGGCACGGCCGCGACGCCATTTGCGCGTGGTAGTAACCCGCTATTTAGTGACCAGGCGACGGATGGAGACGACGACAGCATCTGGAATATCCTTGTGTCTTCGTCCGTGGACCGCGTGCGCAGTGCAATTGACGGAGTACAGTCCCCGCAAGAAAAGTTGCGGTTGATTCTGGAGGAAAGAGAGAAGCTGGAGGAGCAGCGCGAGAAGGTCGGCGCGCCCGCAGGGCCGATCGTGCCTAGGATATCTGCGAGCAATGCACCGCAGACTTCGGCTGCGGTGGCAATTTCTCGACCACAGCAACAACAGAACCCACTCTTTGCCACAGAACCTACCGCCGAGTTGAGACTGGCAGAGCGAAAGGAACCGGCAGAAGACGATCTGTGGAAGCTGTTGATGTCATCGTCTATCGACTCGTTCAGGCGGGTAACGGACCTGGAATTGTGATCGACAGGCGGTCGGTGGAAAGGTTTTGGAGTATTTCAATGACACTGTGATATGGATTGTGTTACTTTGTCGTCATGATAATTCGTTGCGTGATCAAGACGGTGTTATCGCTAATGCTTACTGAGTATTATCAGGCCTTGGCGCCGGCCTGAATCATCTTGACAAACAAAAAAGAAGAGTACCCCCACAATTCCAGCCAAGGCCCCCAGCCACAATAGTTTTTCCAAGCCCTCCCAGTCCTTTATGAGTGTTGTCGCGTTTGCTGGGATTTTTTGAGAGAACGGCACGAAGCTGGTTGATGTCGTTCTCGTGTGACCTTGGACTTGGATTGCTCGACAGCAGCCGCAGTTTGTTGTATCTCAGGATTTTCATTTAACTTCTTGATCAATTCAGGGCTGTTTTTCAATTTGAAGAATTTCGGGTCGATCTCCACCGCCGTCTCCAGCTTCTTCATGACGGTGCCATTTCCCAGAGCAGCTGCAACATCAGGGTCTTTGCGCTAGCTGTTGAGTTTGTTGCTGAGGCTGGTGCTGGATAGGCCCTTGGCCTTGATCTTTGATAAAACGGAGAATACTTCGCTTTCCTCACTCTCAGCATTCTTGTCGTCCGTCCAAGTGTGGTCAACCACTGTAAGTGGACGGTAGCTCGTTGTCATCGAACGACATGCTCGTGGCTGTACTGACCGAGCCACTAATTGGCAAACGTTCCCAACAAGTGAAGTAGGGATCGGATATCATTGAAGCGGCAACGAAAATCGTGACAATGACGCCCATTGTTGTTGCAGAAGACGCGAGGTTGAAACCACCTCTTTCTCATTGTGGGCCAAGTTATTTCGTGATGCGGTCGCCAACACCAACCATCACAGCAACAACCAAAACCACGAGTGCTCTTCCAACTACGAGCGTGGCCGGCTTCCGCACAAGCCACCCCAAAGTTTCAAGAGCCTCCTTCAGCCTACTAGCTTTGACGGGATCCGAGGAAACAACTGCACGCAGTTCGTTGATGTCGTTCTTGGTGATCTTGACGTTCGACTTCTCTAGCGCAGCCGCAGCTCGTGCCATCTCTGGGTCAGTCACTAATTTCTTGGCAGATTCAGGATCACTCCTCAACTTGGCGAAGAACTTCGGGTCCTTCTCAACTGCCGTCTCCAGCTTCTTGACGGCAGGACTTTCCAGAGCTGCGGCCACAGCAGGATCCTTGCGCAAGCTGGTGATCTTGCTGCTTAGAGCGGCATTTCTGGTAGTACCGAAGACGCCCTTGATTTTCGCCAGTCCTGCGGAGATGACCCCTCTCTCTTCGGTCTCAGCGTTGCGAACGTCGCTCTTTGTGAGCAAACGATGGGTTCTGGTCTGCAGGATGCTGGTTTGGTCTTCTGCCGCCACGGTGCCGTCGGATGTTGCAAGGACGGTGAACAGCAACAGTAGCAGAAAGTGAGATGGCTGCAAGCTTCTCCCTCGTCGAGCTCGATAAAGGCTGGTTGGTGGCTGCGGGCTGAGAAGATGATTTTAAAGTGTCAATGACGCCGAGCGCCAACCACCCGCAGTGTACTAATATGATGCTTATAACATATTGATATTTTTGTTCCCGGAAATCGCAATAGGATGTGGTCGGTGAATCTTACAGTGCGTACAGTAGAGTCCGTGGACTGCTTAGCAGTATGCCTCGTGGTTTGAATGCCCGGCCCAGCTAAAACAAGCAGATACTGGAGAAACCCCATCGTGTCGGCTCTTGCAACTCGGAATGAACGCGCTGTATCTTGTGCACGTACAAGTAGTATTAATAGTATGCTTCACAACTCGTACAGTATCACCTGCGATGATTAGTATGGTACACAAGAGTATAAGTATACTTAAGTAATGGTGGCGCTCGTCGTTAAATTCAGTCTGAAAAATCGGCTGCAGAACCCAAGAACGCCCATACCTCCCCGCCCCCAAGTGGACTAGAGCGCGCAGGATGAAACTTGTTCACTTTCTACTTCTGCTGCTGCTTATCACCGTCACAAGATCTGACCGAACCTCCACCCTGCACGCTGAAACCTCCTACCGCTTGCTCACTAAAAGCGACCATAGCGTTGTTTCTGCGGTGAACGATGACAACGGCGAGGCAGAAAAGGAGGAGAGAAGACTCTTCTCTTCTGCACTGGCGAAGATCGAGGGTGTGCTCAGCAAACACGAGAATGCTGCCCTCAGCATCAAAAACTTACGCAAAAACCGTGATGTTGCGGCGGCCCTGGAGAACAATCCCGTCTTGAAAAAGCTGGAAGCGGCGGTGAAGAACGAACCGAAGTTTTTCACCACGCTTAGTAAAAATCCTGAATCGGTCTAGAAATTGGGTGACAACCCCGAGGTACAACGAGCTGCGGCTGCTCTGGAGAAGGCCAACTTCAAGATCACCACGAGCGACATTAACCGACTTCGTTCTGGCGTCTCCAAGAAGTCGCAGCAAAGCAGGCATTCTGATAGAAGTGTTAGAGTTCGTGGGGGGGGGGGGGGACTGTTGACGTTGACGGCCTTGATCGGGTTTGCTGGGTTTTTCTTGTATTGGTTTGCCGTGATGGCTCAGACCGCTTCAAAGGGGTGCATGACTGGCAGATTACCTGGTTAATTAAAGAGCATGACAGTGACCAACGTGCAGCTTTAAATCTAAGTCGACGGTAGCAAAACTGTTTTGCTGAGTACCATTATCACCCGTTCGTGCCGACACGAAGCCCCCCCCCCCCCCCCCAAGATCTCTGCTGGGATCCGTGGAAGGCTTAGGAATGTAAATAGGATGGACACCCTCTCGTGCCGGCAGTTGTTAAGTAATTTCAGCTATCCACGATATCGGACAACTCAACAGAAGAATATGTATAATATATTTGCACAAACAACACTATAACCAACAAAAACAAACAACCACCGCTGAATGCGTCGTGTTCATTGTTAGAAACCATCCATGGATGGATATATGGATGCGCTAAAACGCCAAGCAGTGATCCTGGTGCTGTAGAAAGCTTAGTTCGTCGGCTTCCCAGTCGTTATAACTCGTCCGGGATGCACTTGCTAGTGGCCGTTTCCGCGTACCAAGTGACAGACGAACGTGGGATACGCTGCAAAGCAGACGTGTCCGGGGTCGCCTCGTTGATTGCCCCCGTTTCATTCGTGAAATTTACGTAGTACAGTGCGTAGCGCTGCTTGTAGTTGCCCCACTCATAGTTGTTGACGAATGACCACGCGTGGTACCCGAGGATTGGGATAACGTCCTCCGTGATCGCCTTGTACACTTGATCCAGGTGCGTCTGGAAGTACCAGAGCTGGTCGTGGTTGTCGGTGGTCTCGTTGCCGCACCAGCCGTTCTCGGTCAGCAAGATGTCGGCGTTGCGATCGTGCAGTCGATAACTAATTGCTCCGACTTGCCTGTAGGCTGGCCTCGTGATAGAGTGGGCACGAGGTGGGCAGGAGAAGGCAATTCTAAGTGCTCGGGATCCAACGGGTATCCGCAGGGCTACCACGACTCTATCAATCTTGCCTACGCGTAGTCCGTGACGTTGAAAGAGGAATACAGTGGTTGAGTAGTGGTTGAGCAGGAACAGGTCGTAATACTCTTGGACGAGCTCCGCTTCGGCTTTGGTGTTGGGCAGTGCAGCTCCCACCCGCTCGCGCATGATGGCGGGGTAGTCTGGGACGATGCGCTTGGTGGAATTCTGTCAGGCGACCGCGAAATCGAAAACCGGAAGGACGAGTGTCCGTCTCGGGCCATCTGGTCGATGTCACTTACGTGGCGGTGGTAGAAGTCGTCGTCGAGAGCCGAACCAGGCCGGCATCGCCTACTACTGTAGATAGTAGTACTACTACCACTCGCATATCGAAGAGCTGACCAGCAACAACATTGAGCCTGTGCTCACGTTGTATCACTGGGATATGCCGATCGAGCTTGAGACCGATCTGGACAGGGGCGGGTGGCTGGACCCATCGATGATCGAGCACTTTGTCCAGTACATGTACGCGGAGTTGATGTACGTCGAGTTCGGCGCCAAGGTCAAGTACTGGGCGACGTTCAACGAGCCGCTGTCTTTTATCGCCGGCGGCTACGCTGTCGGCCGAGCCCCACCCGGTCTTTCCGGTGAGACTGACGCGTACACTGCGGGCCACCACGTGTTGCTCGCGCACGGGGTGGTTCTGCCAGCTAAAAGAGGCTGAGATGGTGTGCTCCGATGCCCGCATCAGCATTGCCCTCAGCTACGACAACGCGTACCCTTTGAATGCCTCCGACCCAGTCGACATCGCCGCGGCTGAGCGAAAGTTCGCGTTTGACTACGGCTGGTGGGCCGATCCGATCACCACGGGCGAGTATCCTGCTATCATGCGTGAACGAGCTGGAGCGCTCCTGCCAAACTTCACCGACGCGGAGGTGGCGATAGTGAAGGGGTCGTACGATTCATTGTTCATGCTGAATCACTACTCGAGTGTCGTGGTCACCGACTGCAGTTCTGCCTCCTCCACGGCCAACTGCACCGATCTCAACGCTGGGTGGGCTCGCGACAAGGACGTCGACGACTCTCGCTACCCGGACGACGCCAGATGGGCCGGCAATGGGAACTCCAAGTGCTCGAGATTCAACGGGGATCCGCAGTGCCATCGCGACACACTCCAGCTCGCCCACGCGTACGATCGCAACGCCGACATCTTGCTGACCGAGAACGGCTGGTGCGGCAACGAGACCATCGACAACCAGGACCAGCTCTGGTACTTCCAGACGCACCTGGAGCAAGTGTACAAGGCCATCACGGAGGACTACATCCCAGTTATCGGCTATCACGCCTGGGCCCTGATGGACAACTACGAGTGGGGCAACTACAAGCAGCGCTACGGCCTCCACTACGTTAACTTTACGGAAAACGTGGGTGCGGTCGACGAAGTGACCCCGGCTGTTTCTGCCCTGCAGCGAATCCCCCGTGCGGCTGGCACCTGGTACGCGGAGGCAGCCACCAGCAAGTGCATCGCGGACGAGTACTGAGCCCAGATCGTAGGTAGAACTGTGTTGCAGCTTGGGCATGCAGATAAGGACTCGAGGTCGTCTGAGGACGATCTTCTAGCAGTGTCCCTCACACGTCACACATTTGTTGCGCTCGTTTTTCGAGAAAGTTCGGTCTTTGCTGAGCGATGATGGATAAAAAGCGCCGGAATGATGGTAAAAAAGGCAACATGTTCCGCTCCAACGTGTCCGGTGGTCTCCATTGAGGGCTCCACAATCCGATTGACCAGCTCCAGCGCAAGTCAAACGCCTCAAGACCAACTGCACACAACAATGGCCCGCTCCCCCCGCTCCGCCGCCCCCGCCCGCAAGCCCGCGGCTCCCGACAAGGCTGCGCCCGCCCCTGCTAAGGCGCCTGCCGCTCCGGCTCCTGCCCCCGTGCAGGCGAGCGCCCCCGCCCCCAGCGTCGGCGGCGGCCTGCTGTCCACCGTGGCTGAAGGTTTCGCTTTCGGCACGGGCAGCGCCATCGCCCGCCACGGCGTGAACGCCGTCATCGACTCGTTCAGCGGATCCAAGGACGAGCCCGCTGCCGCTCAGCCTGTGGCTGCGGCCCCTGCTGCCCCCGTCGCCCAGCCCTCGGCTGCCGTCTGCGCCAGCGACAACAAGGCCTTCCTCGAGTGCATCAACCGCAACGCCAACGACGTGGCCGCCTGCCAGTTCTACCTGGACGCGCTCAACCAGTGCAAGCAGCAGAGCATCAACCTGTAGACAGAACAACCGATAGACGAGTAGGAGGGGCGACAATGTTGCGCTGACTCTACAACCTCAGTGAAGTGGTAGATCGCGCCGCCGACGATCCCTCCGCAATAATCCAGAATGAAATTATCCTGATAAAGCACGACAAAGGAGAGATCCCACCAGATACAGTCAATGGGTAGTGTATTGGTATCCATCCAGACAGATCTTGCACAAGCGGTAGGAGCCACTGCATCGCTGAAGCAGCCGAGCTGTCTGTCCACCAGAAGAGCTTGATTCTGTCGGCGTCGACGAGCGAGAGTCCATAATAAAGCACTCCACATGCCTCGCAGGGCGAGCACAACTCTGTCTGCATTTGCCACGCCGCCATTCTCTGTCGGTCTCGACTAACTAGCAGATTGTTGCTCCCAGCTGTTGCACCCCGCCACTGCACGACACTTGAGACTTCTCGCTTGGAACAAACTCGACGAACTCTGCTTACACCTTCTTGACGATCTGCACAATGTCTTCGTCCTGGAGCTGGTGCTCCTTGCCGACCTTCTGCGGCTGATGCTTGCAGGACGCGCCCCAGACCCAGGCGTACTTGAACTCCTTGAGCAGCGACTTGTGGATGCGCTGGCAGAAGTTCTCGACAGTGGGCGACTCCTCGTGCAGAATGACGGGCGCGCTGTAGTCCGGCAGCTTGCCGCGCGGCTTGGTGTAGATGCGGATCATGTTGCAGTAGTCCCAGATCGTCTCGAGCAGCTCGTCCAGGTTCCAGCCGTGGTGGGCCGAGATGACGACGTTGTGCGGGATCTGGTCGATGATGGTCAGCTCCTCGATCGTGAGCTGGTCGATCTTGTTGAGCACGTAAAGGCACGGGATGTACACGCGGTTGCCTTCGATCTGGTCGATGAACTCGTCCACGGTCACGTCCGCGCGCAGCGTCACGTCGGCGTTGTGAATCTTGTACTCGTGCAGGATCTGGTAGACCGTGTCGGCGTCCAGCTCGCTCTGCGGGCACGTGGTCTGGAAGTTGATGCCGCCGCGCTCCTTGCGGCGGAAGACCATGTTGGCCGGCTTCTTGTTGAGGCGGATGCCGAAGCCCTCGAGCTCGAACTCGATGAGCTTCTTGTGCGTGGCGGGCTTCATGGCGTCCAGCACGATGAGGATGACGTTGCACGTGCGCGCCGTACCGATGACCTGTCGGCCGCGACCCTTGCCGTCCTTGGCGCCCTCGATAATACCGGGCAGGTCGAGGATCTGGATGCGCGCGCCGCGGTAGTTGAGCGTGCCGGGGATGGCCGTGAGCGTCGTGAACTCGTAGGACGCCGACTCGGAGAAGGTGCCCGTGAGCTTCGTCAGCAGCGTGGACTTGCCCACGGAGGGGAAGCCCACGAGCCCCACACGCGTGTCGCCCACCTTGTTGACGTCGAAGCCCTCGCCCGTGCCGCCGCCCGACTTGGAGCCGCCGTCCGTCACCTCGCGCCGCAGCTTGGCGATCTTGGCCTTGAGCAGACACAGGTGCTTCATCGTGGCCTTGTTCTTCTGCGTGCGCGCGTACTCGGCCTCCAGCTCGGCGATCTTGGCCATGGCGGACGACATGGTGACCTGCTGCTATGTAGAGACACTAGCTCAGACCGTCTGAGTCAGACGTGTGTGGTAAGTGGCGCAATGCGAGCCATGAACGGGTGGCAGCTACGGAACCCAAAACAACAGCGCCACTGCCCAAAACAATCTAATTTCGGCTTTGTATAGCGTTGTTAAAGGGTTTATGCGCTTTGATAGGATTGAGACCCAAAAACACAACTGATTAGCGCAGTACAGTCCGCCCCGGCAAATCAAGAAAGGTCGGACCAATAAAAAGTGCGAGGTAGCGTAACTTGCGAAGGGCTTGACAGACGCGCCAATATACTGAATTACTCAATTAATGGGAAAGTAGCGCCTCGTCTTGTACCGTCGGCTCAGTTTTTCAAGCAGAGCGCGGTCGAAGGCATCATTGAAGGGGGCCAGCAGTATCGCTGATAATCTTGTGTTTGTACTTTGTATATGTAGTGAAGAGTTTATCTGGTTACGAAGCATCGTGTCGCGTAGACCGCTGCCCGGACGGTCTTCTACGGGAGCTCTAATGTCAGTACTGCCCCACAAGGCACTGCCGCTCCTGCTGCCTGTCGTCATGAGCGCATCTCGCTACAGCAATAACTTATCTAAAGTTCATTTTATCCTTTCATTTACTCTAACTAGCAACTTGCACTTGCATGTTGCTTCCCGCTGGTTAGACATGTTCCCTTCCGTTTTAACTAGAATCAGTAGATATCATCCAGGAAGCGCAAATCTCGACTGCATGGCTGTACTAGCTCTGCGAGGTACATTCGACATCGCTATTCTTGATTTGCCGGGGAGATCTGTATCGCAGAAGCGTCGAGAATGGGGTGCTGCTCGTCCAAGGCGCAGCTCTCGACGGTGTCGGAGCCGGCGAGGACGCGCCCGCCGCCGCAACAGCAGCGACAACAGCCGAGAGGAGGCCAGACACTTGGAGGAGGCAGTTTGCAGACCAACGGGCCGGAGCCCTCCGCTGCGGAGAAGAGAGCGCGTGCAGCTGAAGCGGCCGAGGCGCGCAAGGGCGACTGGCGCCAGGGAGGCCACGCCGACCCAGACAAGGCGCGCAGCATTGCTCAGCGTCGCGAGAAGGACGAGCTGCTGGCCAGGATCTACAACAAATACACCGCGCTGGGGCGGGAGCCGCCCATCGGACTGCCGTCCTGCGACGCGGACCAACTGCGCCGCCACCTCGAGACGCTGCGCTGAATGTGACCGCAAGCGATGGAGCCTTTGCAAGAGAATTTTGTTGAATATATGACGGAGACTGCGATGCAGCCCGTGCCTACGTTAATTTGCTGGGATTTTTGCGAGCATTGGCGTCCAAGGTGCTGACTTGACCATGCTGAGCTCGTCGGCATCAATCTGACCGGCTCTTTGGAGAGCTGTAGCCATGTTAGCAAGTTGGCTACACTGCAACTTGCACAAGCTGCACCGCGTTCTGGTGGTGTTGGTGGTGACATTATCCAGTCGTTATAGTACCCTACGCGCCGCCAAGACCATCCAACATGGTGCTGGCGAGGAGCAGGGAGCCCGAAGGGTAGCAATCCGATGAGACTGCGCGTCCCATACGGCGCTGTCTGTAGCAAGAGCGAAATGTTCACGACGCAAGTCTGTTGATGTCCGACACTTCCGTGCTGCTCCCCCTCATCGTCTTCTTCTCTCTCAAAGTTGTGTTGTTTGATTTGTTTGTGTTCATCTTGTCCCCGGCTCTCGCGCGTACACTTGCGGTCGTCGCTCGCTGCTCGGTGCTTCATTTCCATTTTGTCTGTCTGTCCTCTGTCGTCGGTAGCCTGGCGAGCGCGAGACGCCCTATAGTTTCGCTCGCTACTCGAGGAAATAATTAAACAAATCGCTGAGGGATACGAGACCCACGCAGCGCGAATACTCGTCCACGCACACGAAACGGTGCGCCTTGCACGCGGCGAACCGCTCGAAAATCATGTGCAGTGTGTCTGTCTTGTAGCACAGATGTAGGCCCTCTCCGACGTTGCCCTGAGGTCACACAGTCCATGGTGAGAATAAAATTCCGGAGTAGTCGCTCGATGCAACCAGTTGGTGTCATCGTTGGCTCACCTCAGCAGCTTGGATCCTGAGAATTTCTCCCACAGGCATGTCTAACTGGGTAAGTGACCGGTCCTTCACCAATTCGGTGACGTTCGATACACAATAAATATTCACAACAACGCCTGGATCCACACACAACACACATCATAAGCTCAGTTAGTACATGGCTTAGAATTAGCTCATGATACGCTTCGGTACTTACCACTCGGGTCGACTATCGGCACCGCCGAGACCCTCCGCTCAATTAGGGTGTGCAGCACGCGAATGAGCGGCATATCCTCCGGAACTGTCACAAAGCCGCTGTAGACGCCTATGCCCAGGTCGAAAATGGGTTGATCGAACAGCCGGCGCTGCTCGCGGAAAGTAGCCACCAGGTATTCCAAAATCCCGCTGTGCGTGATGACAGACAAGACCGAGTTCTGGGTCGGGTCTACTACGGGGAGTCTATGGAGCCTATTGTCGCGCAGCATCTTGCATACTTCGTACAGGTTGTGCTCTGGTGTGACGGACACCATCTCCTCCCGTGTTGGAGCCATCGACAGGGATCGAGGAATTGCTGCAAACAGAAAGACACGACGTCAGCCACTCGCTTGCAAACAAATACACCTACGCTTTGCGTCACTTTGCAGGAGCATACCTCTCCAGGAAGCGATGCTGTGCTCTGCTAGCTCGTTCATGGGCGACCCGCGGATGTAGAAGTGCCGCAAGATATTGACAAAATCGGTTGCCGTGAACATGCCCACAAACTTGCCCTGCTCAGCGTCCCAGATCGGCACCGACTTGATATCTAAAATCACAGCAGCAACAGTCGTCAGTCTCTCCATCCACTGCCGGAAGAATTGCAGCGGTGTCGTTGCTCTTACCGTGCTCTACCAGCGCGAAAAACGCGAGGTTGATGGGGATCTTGACGTCAAAGACCACGACCTTGCCGCTGTTCTTGATGACGTCGTAGCACTGCGTCTCTTTCAGGAAGGCGGCAATGACGCGCTTGCCTTCCTTGACGATGTCCATCACCGAGGCCTGCGAGAGATTGAGCGCCGAGGCCGAATTGGAGCGGTCCGAGTCGCTCATGGACTGGTCCTCGTCGCCCTCGAGCTGCGGCGGCACAACCACGTGCGTGCGGGGCATCAGGCCGTTCGCGTCCCCCATGGAGTGCATGGTGGTGGGGGCGGCGGGCTCGTTGAAGCCCGAGGTGGCGCTGTGCGGGGCCGGCGGCGGCACGTCGTCCCGCGAGGAGGCGTAGTATCCGTCATTGGACATCCCTCCGTCGCCTCGCTTTCTCTTGCGGTCCGCGAGCGTGGTGGCGACTGCTCCGTGCAGTCACGGACAAGGTCAGGACGGCGCAGGACCTGGGAACAAGCGGGAAAACGTGCGTCCTGGGCGCTGCAGAGCGAGTTCCAGGACGCAACTGGCACGGACGGAAGCGCCGGACGGAGGCTGGGGCGGTGACGGCGGCTGGGCACGAGGGAGGGGTCGGCGCGGGGCGGCGACGGGCGGGCGGCGATCGATCGGGCGCGGGCCTACGACGGAAGACTGCGAGGGGGCCTTTGCCCTGCTTTGGCTCGAGGGTGACTGGGGTTTTCTTAGGCTGCATACATAGGTCAAGATAATAAGGTTTTGGCCAATGAAAGGATTTGAATTGCTAAATCAGCCAATGAGCAGATGGGGATGTGACGAGCCCGACGTAGACGAGAAGGTGTGGCGCACATAAGATCCAAAGGGGTATGTGCGAGTTGAAGGCAATAGACGTCACCGCCACAAGGCCTTCTAGCGGCACGCGCAGTTATCGTGGTCACAGAGTACTGAGTACACGTACAATAATTGCTGGTTGATTATACCGGTACCTGCCCAGTGTTGGACAGTAGCACGCTTCGCGCGCGAGCAGTACGATCTGTCACTAATATGAAATTTATTCTTGTGAAAGAGCGTAAGTATCGCTCATAATCAGGAGTCGGCGAATCAAACATACGAGTTACTTTAGATAGCTCACAGATCGTAATGTTGCTATCGCTGTATAATATAGCTATATATTTATTATATTGTTAAAGCGTGAACTTGTGCTTGCCCTTTCATTGCTCAAGCGCTAATGTTTCTCCATCGAGTGCGTAGGTCGGCAGCTCGAAAACCCCAATAAGCCGCTGCCTACACAAAGTTACGTCAGTGTGTATACTTTGTATGTATACTTTGTATCGTAAAGACGTAGAGAAGCGGACATGCGGGATTCTCCTTAATGGGGAAGGATGACGTCACCGATACTGTGGCGCGGTTTATTGTCTTACTTGCCAATACAGTATATGCGGGATCTCTTTCATCTTCTTCTTAGTATGTACAGTTCAGCTCCCTACAACCAATTTTGTCGACTGCTGCCAATATCATAGCAGAACCCCACGAAACATGCCAATACGACGCTTGCTAACTTCATGTCCGAGGCTTGCTACTGCTACTGACAGGATTGGAATCGGGTTCTGCTTGCTCTGATCGTGCACCTGGTCTACCTTCTTGAACGAAAGCTTCTGCGTCTTTGAGACGAAAGCCCGTGCTTACGGTCGAACTCTGAAAACGCCGCCTGTACATGTGCCAAGGTTTGTCTGCTCCGGGTTGGACACCTCTTGGTGCACGTACAGCCCCGCGTAGAGCGCGTCAGCCGCCAGCGTAGGCTTGATGAGGCGCACGCGAAATCCCGCTACTGTGGTTGGCTACGTGCTTCAGGCGGAGCTGGTACCGCCACACGCCGAGCGACGCTGCTGCTACATAGCGTGATACGGCCATGAGGGCAGCGTGGAGTTTGGAGCAATGGCCACGCATCATTCGACGCTGGGTAGACCTAGGCTAGCTCGCTGGCATTAGTATAGAGTTTGATCGTGGGCGGCAGTATTAACTGCACAGACCGCTCTGCGCAACAACAAGAGCAACAACAACAACAACGGCACAATGCGCAACACGTCCGGTGTATATCGGGTCCGCAGTGGCTGAGAACGAGCTGCTACTGAACCGGCAGTGATATTCCGTACGAATAGTACGCACCTCAAAGGCCGACGGCAGTGACTGTGGGTGCAGACTGCACAGCGCAGTGCTGCAATTCAGATCATGTATCGCGCGGCTACACGTCGACCCAGCTGCGAGTCGTAGCAAAGTCTGCCTCCAACCGAGCTGCAAGAGCGCTTTGACTGTCGCGGATGGGGCGTCGTTGGCGCTTCGCAACCTCTCGTACACGCAGACAACGTGCTGGTTAATACCGATATATCTTATGAAAGTATACAATATGCGTTAGCTATCCATTATTTCTTTTCTATTTCTATCGTTTCTAATTGCATAGTAAAACGAAGTCGGTTGCCTGCACTTCGTGCCCCATATTTTGTGATTGACTCTCATTGGTGTAAAAGCAATCACCTTATCTGCATAAATAGCTCTGCGACTAGTCGTTGGTATACAAATCGACACTTAATCGCACATCATACTGTACAGTTGAGTTGCGATCAAGTTTCGGGCTAGCACCGGTTACACCGGTTCAGACTGTTGCCTTGCATTTCTTTTCTTAGCCCTTAACTTAACCCAGGCAATTACAGTGACTTTTCCCCAAGGTACACGAAGTAAATGGCTTCATTTGTATACTTAAATGATGAAGTTGGGACCTACGTTTGAGCTTTTCGAAAAATCTAAATGTGTCCCATGTGAGTTCAGAGCATAATGAAACGCAGTCAAGACCCCTGCACCGGCTGCGCCACACCTCTCTGCTTGCACTTGAGGCCCCGTTTTTCAGAAATACCGAGCGGTAATCGTTTCTAAGTTCGGTACTTCAACGTCAGACCCCAGTAGCTCTCAGCTATGCTGAGAGAATATTCTTTCAGCCTAAAGCTGAAAGCACAGGGCTCAGTCCGGGCTGTAGAAACATATATTTAGAGTTTTTTTGGTCATTCAAACGTTTATCAACAAAACGGGCAGTGGCTACACCGTATATCAACAAAACGGGCAGTGGCTACACCGTATTATGTGTAGTTGGTGTGAAGCTCATTTGGGTTTTGTGTAGTTGGTGTGAAGCTCATTTGGGTTTTGTATGAAGGGGCTCGGCGGAACAGGTCCGTGAAACTCACAAGGGACAGCGTCGGGTTTGTGAATGTGGTCAAATTTAGCTCGAGCATACCCAGTTAATTCCTCATGTGTAGCCATAGCAATCAACGGTATTTCTCTCAAGTAAGTTTAGGGCTGAAACAGATAATGTGTGAAGAAGCTGTTAGAAATGAAAATACATGCAAAGCAACAGTACTGTGATTTTTCGCGAAGGGTCGTGAAGTATCCACTGAGCGTTTGTTTAAGTTGACACTAGGCGCCTTTTGCGCCAATGGAGTTAGAGGCCTATTTACGGGGGCCTTGCAGCTGCAAGCTCAACTGCAAGCGCCGCGGGGTCACTTGAGTTCAGTATGAGGTTTGAATGAGCTTCGACCGTTAACTTCAACTTCAATTGAACTTTACCGGTAGGTTTCTAAAGGTTTCTAAAATCTAAAGCTATTCTAAGGTGTGGCACATCGTTGTGTGTCACACACGAAATCGAGGGCGGTGCTCGTTGTGGGAAGCTAATGGAGGAGCTTAAATCGATACGAGCGCAGCTGACGAAGCCCGAAGCCAGCTCCTGGTAGCACGCAGGTCATTACCAAGCGCACCTTTGATTTGTCCAGACATAGTTGAGTGCTATAAGGACAAAATTGAAGAGAGTTGAGTATTTTCCACTTCCTTTTTGTGCCTTTACCTCGATTGACTATCATGGTCACGTTGCTCAGCGACGCTGGCAACCGCACTCACGTACAAGCACCGGCTCAGCTGAATAAAGTTGCTGGTAATCATATTCGAGCTGAATCTCTGGATATGTGACAGATGGATGTAGTGCAACCGAATTGTACGTGGGGTGTCATTATAAAGTAATTAAAGGAGGTGAACGACTAAGCAATTATGAAACTTACTACTGGATGTTCGAAACGCAGTTTGTGTTGCCGCACTGGCACGTGAACAGTGTAAGGCTCTTGTCGGAGTAGCGGAACGTCAACTCCTGCAGCGGCGGGATGTCGGTTTCCGCAAACACACCAAGGCGCGATCCGTTCGTCCACTGCCACTCATAGAGAGCACAGTTAGGTCGGCACGAGTGGTTAATGAAGCGGCTTTCATTTCCGCACTCAGCCGCATCGATGAACACGGTGGCGTTGCCGTCCCAGATAGCCTTGGTTTTCAGCTGAACCTGGTAGCGACGGTCGGGACGCGTCATTGCGGTCTTGTCCATAAGCAACTCGCCGACATACTCGACAACGAAAGCCCCTTTTTGAATGGGGGAGCTGCAGACGACGCCGAGGCCAACGCGGGTCGTGATCAAATCAAGTTTGAAGCTCGCAGCGAATCGGTTACCGCATGCTTCGCCGACGGAGCAGGTCGTCTCGTCGCATACGATATCCATTGCTGCGTTCGCGCATCCACTGGTTAAACGAGTCCCGTCGTCAGCAATGCAGCGGGTGCCGGTGCATCCGCATTTGTATTGATCGCTGGATGTCCTGTCGGAGGTCGGAAATGGTTGAGCCGCGAGGAACACGTTGCTCGGAACGTAGTAGATGTTCGTCGGCCAAGGTAGCGGCTCGATAACGTCGTAGTCCCCCCCGACTAACGGTAGGTCGTTCAGTGGAGCAGTCGCCGCTGAGCGAACGGTGTTGGGGTTGAGCCTGAAGTCAATGCTGGCTTGAACGCGGTCGAACAGGCGAAGCCACGTTCGTTGTGCCGCAGTGAGGATCGGATGCACAGGTGCTGGCCAAACCTCATGTAGCCCAACACGAGCTCGGTGGTGGCGGGTGAGAGTCTGCTGGTTCGCTGTCAGCATGAAAAGACAGATGTGGCGACCGGGTGTGTCTGGCGGGGTTTGTTGCAGAATGAAGTACTTTACAGGGGAGTGAAAGTTTTTTTTTTTTCATTTTTTTGTTTTCGCTGCAGCGCTGGCTGGAGTCAACGTTGTAGTCGGGTGTGGCGGCGAACTAACTTCGTGTGCATCCCACCACGCTGCAAGAGATGTAGTATCGACACAAAAACTAATGGGAAGCAGGATATAATTTCCAAATAAAGCTTTGAGACTGTCCGGGGTGAGGTCAGAGTCAGTTACGGATCGTTGGGGCCAACTGCCTTGTAAACGTTTGTGACTAAGTTGGCATCGGTGGGGAATGCGTGCCAGCGTGGTGTGGCTGCTACAAGAAGGCGGATGCAACAATGGATTCGTGGTTCATTGCAATAATATATTAGTCATTTGAGTGAAGTAGGGCGTCGCAAAGAGTTTGAGATGCATACCGATTTTTTATGGATGAGATGTTTACAGATCGCGAGGATATTTGCGCTTCTGTTGGCGGCGTTTAATGGCGCGCTGTGAGTACGTCGTTGCAGATTGTCAGTGGTAGATGCTTACCGTTTGCATGGAGAATAATGAGGATTCGATGTGAGTCCGAAGTTAGCTACATATCCGTTAGAAATGCGGTTGCAAGGGTAGTACTCGGAGTTTTGAAGCCGTTGAAGCCTCGTCACCGTTGGTATGAGTGGGTTTTGAGTCTGTTAGCAAGCAGTAGAGTCTAGTTTCACCTTTTATTTGCCAATTTGGGAGTACGTTGGTTGCGGTATTGTCAGTGGTAGACGCTTACCGTTTGCATGGCGAATAATGAGGATTCGATGTGAGTACGACGTTAGCTACATATCCGTTCGAAATGCGGTTGCACGGATATTTGTTGTCCTTCGTACTCAGGTAGGAGTTTCGAAGCCGTTTGAGCGCCACATCAAACCGTTTGGTATGAGGTGCCTTTGAGTCTGTTAGCAAGCGGTAGAGATTGGTTTCGGCCTTCTATTTGCTAAATTGCGTAGATGCCGACTGTGCTGGAGCTGATTCAAGCGGAGAAGGAAGCGCAGGATCGGGAAGAGGCGCGCCCGCCGATCCGCGATGTGGAGTCTGGCCGTGCGTTCATTACCGACGGTAAGCCTAATCCCTCGGTTAACATCACGTTGGAGATGTGCGTCTTTCGCATCGAGGAGTTCGAGAAGATGTATCGTGTCGAGCTGATCGATCGTGATCTGGAGCGCGAGGGCGAGTCGTTGTTGAAGACGTTCGACGGTCTGGACCTTGCCAGGCGGGCGAAATTCGTGTTCCAGCTGACGATTTGGAAAAGTCACAAGACCGAGCTGAATCGACTCGGCTTTCGACGCGGGTTCAGCTACCGCTTCGAGAAGGTGCATTCGCTGCGTCTTCTCTACGGAAATCCGGCAGGAAGTATGCAGATTCGGCAGCCTGTAGTTGCAGACCCGCTTCCGTTTCTGGGTCATGCATACGATGGACGAACCCTACCTATGGGTACTGAATCGACGGTCATTATGAGCTCCGAGGACCCCCCAAGCACTCCAAATGAAGGAGAGCGTGATCACACTGCGGGCAATTCTGCGAATGATTCCGCGGACGTGGCTTCGGTTGTGACACCGGTCTCAAAAGCTCTGAAGCGCAAGGCCAGTGTGACGAGGCGCGAGTGCCTTTTGCGGGTTAATGGAGCAAAAGCAAGTCTTGAGAATGTGACTCGATAGGCAGACGACCACGAGCTAGAGAGCTAGGATCGTCCACGCAGTGAGCTGCTTGAGAAATATCAGCACACTGCTGGTCAGGCGCACGCTTGTGTATCCCCTTGTGGTAGGTTCTTTTGATCGGCGATTAGTATCAACCCCGCGACTCAAGAATCCACACCAGTCAACGCCAACAAACACTTCAATCCAAATATACAGAGTTACACACAAATATACAATCACACAGATACCTCTTGTCCTCTCTTCTTTCTCTAGGCCCAGGACTAAAGCCAAATACCAAGTCTTCTGGTCCAAACCCAAGACACTTGGACAGTCTTGTGGACGCGCACCACTCCTCTAAGAGGAGAACAGCAATTCAATCAAATATCGACTTATACAGCCTAATACCGATATAAATCACTCTCAGGAGCCTCACTATACGCTTACTCCCGCAATATATAACGCACCAAGCCCACACGGCGTATGCGCAGAATATGGAATAGATAAGTTCACGTCCAGGCTTTCGCAATGGATCCCTTACCTAAGAAACTTTGAATTTTTGGTGGAGAACGCTCTCAGGGCTTCGGCCCAACACGACTTCGGCACTTGAGGGAAAAACGAACTCTGTTTTGGTTAAAGGCTACATGCAAAGACGATCTTTCCAGCGACGCCTGGTCGTTGGGTTGACTACTGGATCTTTCTCCAGAGTGTTGGTCCTGATTTTTATCGAAGCTTGAAGAGTCGCGCCTGTGGGTGAACCTCGGATCTTGAGATGATTTGAGATCATCGCGAGAGTCTTGGGATTCGCGTGATTCTTGAGTCTGGGGTCTGGGAGGAACCTTGGTCGAAGGCCTTCTCGGGTTTTGTGGGAAGCACGTCTGGGATAACAGGCTCCATAGGGTGGCAATCTCGAGAATATCTTGGGTAATCCGGAAAGCACCCCGAATACCGGTCGATAACTCGTGCCGAACTCCGCCTTACTCCAGGATTCAGGGAAGGATCGCACGCATTCCCATGTGCTTCTGGGAACGGGATCAACTTAACCACAGCAATGCCCTTTTCAGGGGCGCCGGGTACCCCGGGTACATACTCTTGTTTTGTAGACCAGACCTTGAGACTCCAGTCGAAACCTCCGCGAGCAAGTGCCCAAGCTCGGGAATCCATCACCACCATGCGCAACAACAACAATCGCCACATCGGAGAGCTGTTCATGAAGGCAGGCTTCACAACTTCGGGAAAGCCACCGCGCCACAACCGCCCCATTGATCGACATGAGCCACAGAGGCGGCCTCACCGCCGAATTGGCGCGTATTGAGCAACAAAGAGACCAGTCAAGTCTCCGCGCGTGACGTCTCTCCCCGAAGTCAGCGGCAGCAACGCGATCCACCGCTCTCCTGATCAGAACCATCCAGCGCGGGGCTCGCACCACCATGTCGTCATTGGACGCAGGCTCGATGCCGAAGCCTGAACAGCGTCACCATCAGACACGTTCGGAACAGCACCTTGGCCTCATGCGCAGTGTCCACGAACTCACGTCGTCGTCTTGTCCTGTGACCGGTTCGTTCTGGTGTCGATACATCCATTGGTTGGCACACTTCACATCGGCAAACCGCAAGGGTATGGTAGCGCCACCCGCTATGGGATCGTCATAGTCATCAAATTTTCATCATCATGTCCTGCTCTGGTCTTGCAGGAACGTTCAGCGTTGAAATCGTGCTTGAAAAGAAGTGTTCATCCATACTTGACTGATATACAGGGTTTCACAAATTGCGCGAGTACTCAGCAGCATTACTGAGACTCCTCCACAGCTGCAGAGTCATCTCCAGCCTGCATTGCTCGGAATCGGGCTCGGGCACGAGCTCCCTTGTTAAACTCGTAGAGCAAGTTGCCACAGTTGAGCTGTGTCACTGGCACCCACTCCAGCTCAGCATATCCTTTCCATTTCACGAGGTATTCACGGGTTCGTCGCGATGTCCTGGTCCTCTTGGTCCAACGAACGTCCTTGAGAGCTTCAACTTCATCGACACCTGACTCATTCTCAGGCTCCCAAGAGTCTTCGGGAAGCAACGCCGAGTCAAAGTCATCGTCCTCGGAAATCTGCAACTCCACTGTTGGACGCTCCGAAAACAGGGCCCTTGGCTTCAATCTACTAATGTGAACCCACGGCCCAATACGGTAGCCAGTACCTTCGATCTTGAGACGAACACGGTAGTCATCACGAACTTCCTCGATGCGAAAAGGCCCATGCCACATATGAGCGAGCTTCTTGCTCAGCCCAGGCTGGACTCTCGCGAGATATAGCCACACAGAATCACCCACTTCGAAGCCCGACTTGAGTCGATCAGAAAGATCCTTCCAACGCTGAGTCTGGACCTCTGAGCGAAGGCGCTTAGCTTGTTTCTGCAATTCTCGAGCCCAAGCCTGGGCGAAACTGTAGTCACGTTGCAGCTTGCGTCTCCACTCGTAGGCAGTCTTCTGCTCGAGGCCAACAGGCGAGGGTCCCAACATGGCGGACACAGTGCTCTTGGCATCCCAGCCATGAACCAAGTAAAACGGAGTCTCGAGCCGAGTGGCATCAAACGAAGTATTGAGAGCAAAGACCAGCCTTTCGGCATGGTCATCCCAGTCACTCTGATCTGCCTCCGCCACGTACGCCCGGATACTACGAACCATTGTCTGCACACTTCGCTCTTGTTGTCCGTTGGCTTGTGGGCGATATGCAAGGGTAGCTCGCTGTCTTGAGCCCAGCAGCTCTCGAAATCTCGTGAAAACTTCGCTCATGAACCTGGGATCTTGGTCATGTCGGAGCAGAGAGCTCGCCCCAAAGCGTCGGAACACGGCTTCTTCATAGACTTCAGCCACATCTTGGGCCGTGGTCGAACTCATAGGCTTGCAAAGCACATAGCCAGAGAAAACATCTTGGAAGAGCAGAAGGAACGTGTTTCCACGCTCCGACTTCGGGAGATGCATGACGAAATCCATAGACAGCACCTCAAACGGGCAGTTCGGTTCGATATTCCCGGGCGACGGACCTGGATTTGGTGGGTTGCCCTTCGCTGACGCACAGTCGAGACACTCCTTGACGAATCGCTCCACGTCGGCGTACATCCCGGGCCAGAAGAATTCTCGTCGCAATCGCTCGTGAGTTCTCGTGACGCCCTGATGTCCGCCCTGTAGCTCTTCATGGCAATGATGTAAAAGATCCTGTCGCAGGTCAGCCGGCATCACCAGTCGAGGTTCGTCGCGCATGTCTCGGGGACGCGAAGCGGTAGACCGACTCAGGTAGTACAAGACATCTCGAGAGTCCAAGACGTAGTTGTCCGAGATTTTAGCCATCTTCTGTGCTTCCACCTGCGAGATACTACTGACATCACCTCGAAGGAAGTCCTTAAGCTGCTTCATCCACGGGTCACTGTTCTGATGAGCCTTGATCCGACGCCAGCGTTCTGCCTGGTATTCCAACGGCGACATCGCAGGCCTATCAGGATCATCTTCTTCGACTTCATCAGCAGCAGCTCGTGATTGACTTCGGGTCAGAGCAGCCAGAATCCTCGCGTTCATAGGAAGTGGCGCCGATTCGGAGTCTGGGAACCCATCAACTTCAGCTCTCAGGACTTTGTACGCGGCATTGCCACTGACGCACTCAGCACCAGACGGCTCGGGGGTATGCAGTAGTTTCTCAGGAATCCGATTCACTTGGGCAAGGTGGGTAAGCTCGAGGGGATCCTCAATATCCAGCGACTGCCCTTCGGCCAGAGTCCGGGAGGTCAGGTAGTCAGCTGCTTGGTTAAACTCGCGTTTCACATGAATCAGCTTCACAGACCGGAACTTCGCCTTCAGCGACTCAAACTCGGACAGCAACCGTTGCAGGTTGGGCTGGTTACAGTTTATCAGTCCCTGCGCTTGCTGGATAGCTATGCGCGAGTCGCCTACCATGACCAAGTCGTACACACCACGCTCCATGGCCATCGTAATTCCTTTGATCATCCCATGATACTCGGCATCATTGACCGTGACATCCTCCAAGAAGAAACCACGCGCACTCACAACGCTCCACTCCGGAAGTTTCCAAAGCACACAACCGCAACTACCTCTCCTGTCGGAAGTCTTCGCCGCACCGTCAAAGCTCAGGAGATACCCGGAATAATTCGCTTCTAGCATCTCCAGACTGATGGGCGGAGCTGGAGTCACGCGCCCCTTGCTCGGTATAAGAGATTCCGCAACCTTATCGAGGTGTTCGCGAGGTGTGATACCGGCCCCCATGATGGCAGCCAGACCATCCTCATCCTTCTCGATTCGGTGTATCTCCATATCCCATGGCGACAAGAGCGCTGCCCATCTCAGACATCTTCCCTCCAGAGACGAAGACGTGAAGATCCAGCGCAAGACGGAGTAACGCGTGTATACCTTGAGGTGGCATCCCGAGATCAAAGTATGAAACACTCTCAGGACGCGCAACAGCGCAACCACTTCCTTCTCGGCCGGATGGTACTTGAGTTCAGAGTCATTCAGTGTCTTGCCCGTGAAACGAACAGGCAGGATAACGCCATCATGCTCCTGACCCAAGACGGCGCAGGCAGCCCACGGATTCGCGTGCAAAATAATCACAAAGTCCCTCGAGCGATCTGGGTGCCGGAGTAGAGGTGTTGACACGATCTTCTTCTTGAGAATCTCGAAAGCGTCTTTAGCTCGCCCCAAGTCGCGGCCTTCTCGTACTTGCTCTTCCGTCAACTCGTAAAGTACCGAGGCGATGACCGGGAGATCTTCGATAAACTTGTTGTAGTAGTTGATACTCCCGAGAAACGACTGCACACCCTTGAGAGTGGACGGGAAGGGCAAATCTGCGACGCCCTTGGCGATCTTAGGCGTAGCTCTCAACCCCTCCGCGCTAATCTCGTGCGACAGATAGGGGATCGACAGCTTTCCAAACTCGCTTTTCGGTAAACTCACGGAGATACTATAGTACCGAAGGCGGAACAGCAGAGCGTTCAGATCCGAACACAACTTGTCCCAGGTCGCCGCCCCATGGGCGATGTCGTCGATGTACGAGCTTCGACCCAGGACAGGACCCATGGACAGAGGTGCGGGGATATTCCGGTGAAACATGGTCATGGCGTCAGTTAGCGCGGGCATTTCTTCAACCGCATCGGACGCGGGCCGCTCATCCACCTTGATGCCCAAGAACTCGAGCACATCTGGGTCCACCTTGGCCTCTTCCTCAGCAGGCAATCTCACGAATCCCCAGAGACAGTTATTCAGCATCTGCTGGTAAATCAGAGGGGCGTTCTTCAAGCCAAAAGGCATACGCCTCCATTGAAAGTGGCCCAGCGGACATATGAACGCAGAGACGAGCTTGGCTCGAGCAGTCATGGGGATGGCCCAAAAACCACTCGCCATGTCCAGGCTCATGAACCACATGGCCTCTTCGAAGCCGATCAGCAACTCGTCAATCAGAGGTAGCGGGTAGTAAGACAGCTTGACCAACTGGTTGACCATGCGATAGTCGATGCACAACCGGATATCTTTCCCATTTTTCTTGAGAACGATCACGATTGGCGAGGCCCAGTCGGACTTCGAGTCTTCAATTAGTCCAGTCTCCAACAGTTTCTTGATCAACTCGTACACCTTCATGAGATACTGCGGAGCAATCTGACGGGAGCGCTGAGCGATTGGCTTGGCATCCCCAACGTCCAAATCACACACGACTCCTCGGGCTGGCGCTGGTACAGCGTTGCCATCTCCCAAGAAGATCGAACGGTGGTACTCCAAGATGTCTCGCATTTGCTTGTCCATCTCCGGGGTCGTCTCGCCTTCTTCACCAACATCAGCCTCAGCAATGTTTGCCTTGGGACTCAAGTCCTTGAGCTCCGGGAGGACAGCAAGTTGATCCCTGAGCTGAGTTAGCAGCTCCGTCCCTACATGAAAGAACACTTGCTCGTCTTCGGGTTCTCGTGATTCGGCCGAGCTGAGGTAGAACACGAAGGCAGCTTCCAGCTGTTCCAGAGGATCATCGAACAACTCCACAGTCTCTTCCGGGAACGCCTTCGCAAGTTCTTCTCGAGCTTGGCTTGTAGTGACACCACCACCTGAGATCGCCAGTGAGCTTGGCCACGATTCCTCAAAGCCGCTCGAGATTTCCTCAACGCTGGTACTCACGTCATCACAGTCCACGCGAACTTCATCCTCGGTCTCAACCGACTCAGGAACAACCAGTGCTTCAAGCTTAGAACTCTCTCGCTTCCCCTCGGGCTGACTCTGGGTTAGCATCGACACTGCACAGCCGCTTTCGGGTCTCTTGCCTTCCGTCTCAGACTTCGGAGTCCTCGGCGGCGACGGGAGAATCTTCGTAGGCCACACGTAATCGCGCTTTGGGACCGCAGGGGGTTGTCGCAATTCCTCTAGCCGAGCTTCATGATCCAGCCGACGCTGGAACTCACGGGAGTACGTGTTCTCGTAAATCAGCTGCTGCCACTCGCGGTATTTTCTCGATCCAGGTTGGACAAATCGATCACCGCGCGGTAAATAGCTCGGCTCCACGAGCTGTGCCACCGTCGTATGGGGCAAGAGCGTCACCATAGAATCCGAGATGTTCACTACCCGAATAGCAGCAGGTCTCCGTTGCGAGCTATAGACCACTTGCGACACCCACTGGTTTCCTCTTCCGGTCCAGGCAACCACATTGTCCGCATCAGCTTGACCATAGCGGACGGGTACCATCACACTACCCCCAGGCTCCAAGTACACATGCTCGCGGATGCACACTGGCACTTGCATGCCATAGCGCTGCGGTTCTCCGTTGTTCACGAGCGGTATGTCCTCTTCATCTGGTAATTTCACGAGCTTCTCTCGCGCACAAAGTCTCACTCCAGCCGCTTCCATGAAATCCATCCCGAGCAAGCAATCAACTCCATCTCCAATGTTTCCGACCCACATCTTGAGGACGTACACCACGCACACCCCCAGGGTTAACTTCACCTGAGTCTGCGCGTTGATATACGTCACAACGCCACCAAGTCCTTTCACCTTGAGTCTCTTGTGCGATTCCAGTTTGAGGCCCAACCTGCGTGCAAGGTCAGGACTCAAAATAGTCGTGGACGCCCCAGAGTCAAGGATGATCTGGATTCGGTGGTTGTTGATCGCCCCATGTACCAGCGCAACCGCATGCTTGTCTTCCAGCGAATGATTCGACCACCAGCCATATCTCTCCCCAAACAAGAGCGGGAAGTGAACGGGTTTCTCGTCTTCAAACTCCGCACCACGCGGAACGTAATCTCGAGAAACATCGCGAGCGGCGTAGATCGATTCATCACAGGCAATTGCAGACATGCATTTGGGATTATTGCGCTGATACCTAAGGTCTGGACCAACAAATGCAAGGGCACAATAATCTTGGGACTTAGGCTCGGCACGCACTGGGTCCCTACCCAGCGAGCCTAGTCGTTTAACGACGTCCCAGACCTGCCCTTCTCATTCTTCAGCAATTGCTTCAGAACATCGTCAGGCAAGTCTTGAAGTGCCCCCTTCCGCGCCAGCTCACGAACTGCTTTGAGGGCAGCCCAGTCAGCACAGAGCCCTTCACGATGAAAGTCTCCACACTTTGAGCACGGTCGACGGTTGCATCGGTGTGTCGGATGTCCAGCCTCATGGCATCGGTCACAAATCACGTCTTGCCAGCAGTATTGGGCGGTGTGGCCGAATGTGCGGCACTTCTCACAGAAGACGTTGTTGTCTCGACGTGGCGATTGGGGAGGTGCAGGAGGAAGCGGTGGACGCCAACCCATCTGCTTCACAGCTCGGAAAATTTCTTCCGTCGTCGGAGCGCGGGGTACCGGAGCAGGGACCTCGGGAATTCTCGTGACATTCACAGTTGCAGTCGGACGGCTCGAGACCGGAGGCGGCGTTCCTGGTCGGTGCACCGGCTCGGACTTCTCTTCAGATTCTTGAGCTTGAGTATCTTCATCTTCGGAATCGGAGTCCTCACCAGCTGACAAGTAGGCCCTCTCGGGTTGGCTTCGACGCTGCGACGAGAATCTGCTGAATCGAACGCCATGAGTCTTGTGATCACGGGATCTGGGGGGTGGAGTCTCATATCCATCGTCATTCCGCTGGACAGCTTCAACTCGCTTCAATGTCTTCTCCAACTCACGAATCGACAGGAATCTCCGGCCCTGCAACGTAATCTTGAGACGCCGGTCCGAGATCTTCTTGATAAATCTCCGGATGTGCAGCTCGCGATCACTGGCGGAGCCTTCGTAGTCCACATCAGCGCGCTTCGCAGCGGCGTTGAGACGATACAGGAATGAGCGGGCGGTTTCTCCAGAGTCCGGACTCAACTCATAGTACCGGTCGTAAGGAGATGCCTCAGTGCGACAGTGCTCGCGGCGGAACAGCTTCGAGAGACGGCTCCAGCTCTTCCGGTCACGCTCTGGAAGTTGCTTGTACCAGGCGCGGATCGGGGCAGGGAGGCGGCTCTGCAGCTGCCTCAGCTTCATCGTCTCGGGCCATGCGCCGAGGGAGGCAGCGTAATGAAAGCGCTCCCACCAGTTTACACGATCCTCGAGCTTCGCGTCTGGGTCGAACTTCTCCACCGCACTGTACTGGACGTACGGGCGGAACGTGAACGACGAACCAGCATTCCCAGCCACTGTCGTAGGCGCCAACTCCTCTTCGAGCTCTCGTTCCCAGTCAGAATCCGAATCAAAGCCGTCGCCTTCGCTCGACGACGAGTCGTCGCTTGAACTTGGGCCATCGTCAGGGGGGTCACCTCCAGAGCGCTGTCCGCGACGGTCACACCGAGTCTTGCTCTTGGTGGGCTCAGCGGGCGACTTGATACTGCTCTTCTTGCTCCCAGCAGGCTGGTTGGCACTGCCGGAGGTTTGTTTCACTGCCGTCGGGTCGGCGCTCGTGGTTTCCGTCTTGACTGTCGATGTCCCAGCTTTGGCTCCAGATTTCCTCTGTTTTGGCGCACTGGCTCTTGTCTCACCTTTTATGGGTACACTCTCGGTGGGAAGAGTCGCTTGTAACTGCCGAGCGTGATTAGCATCAGATTGCGCCTGTCCAGCGACACTGCTTGAAGTGCGACAGGCGTGGGACGTGGGGTCTGATTTATGCGACTGATTACGCAACATCTCATCCCGTTCCCGCTGGATCTTTTGGGCAAGCGCGTTTTTCTGCAGATACGCCGTGTTGGCCAGGCGCAGTCGCTCCTCATAGGCCATCAAGTACTCCTCCGCTCTCCGATCAAGCGCGCCCTGCTCTTCCTTCACCTGCGCGGCGGCCGCCATGACTGTGGTGGCCGCGGCTTCAAGTGCGGCAGCAGACTCCTGAGCGACGTGAGCTTCGGCAGTGTTCGGTGGCAGGGACGCGACGTGGGACGCGACGTGGGACGCGGCCTGGGCGCTGGACGATTGTTCCCGGGCTTCCTGGGCGACATGCGCATGGGACACATGGGACAGCTTCGCTTCTTGAACGCGGGCTTCCTGCTCGGCAACGAGGGCTGCCTCACTTCGCTGAAGACGCTCGAGCAACGAGTCTTTCTCCTGCTGCGCCGTTACCCGCATCTCGCGCAGCTCGGCAGTCATGGTCTCCCGGACGTGATTCAAGGCGGCCTCTTGCTGCTTCAACGCGGCTTCCTGCTGCCGCAACATGATCAACGCCACTTCAGAAGCCCCTGACCGCGCAGATGACCTGGAAGACACTCGAGAAGACATCCTCGAGGAGGACGATCTCGCGCTCGACTTGGAGGACGACTTCCTGCTCGACTTCACGGAGGGCACAGACTCGTTTCTTGCTTCACGCGCGTCTGGAACTACCTGGCTCACAGTCTGAGGCCGCGTGGGCACCGTGACACCCTGCGTGGGGACGTTGCCAACCGCAGACCCATCCCGTGAATCGCAATGTCCACGTGGACGCGGCTCGTGACGAGATCCATGATCTTCTTGAGTCCGAGCTGGAGATTCTCGAGAGCGAGCTTGAGGTGCCGCTCGGGAACTACCTTCTGGAGATTCCGGCAGTGGAGCTTATTCAGGCGGGAGATTCTGCACGGGCGCGGGCTGTCGCTGTGTTACTTCGGGTGAACGCGGGTACGCGGCCACAGGAACCGAGACACCGAAACCTTGCGGGTCGGCCGCTGCAGCACTGCTGGTCTGCGCGATCATCACCATGGCCACTGGACCGGGACCTGGCATGTGGCTCAGAGCACTTCCTGCCAGGTAGTCGGCTGCAGACAAGAACGACGACCCCGAGGAACTATGCCCAGACAGGTCCGTCGCCTCGCCCACATGCATCGACTGGTCCGAATCGCCACTAGGGCCCACCACACTGGGGACCGAATCCTCACGCGCCATCGCCTCCATGCCCGTGACTGGAACCAGAGGTCCCGTGACCGGAGGGAGCGGAGATTGAGGCGGCGGCCGAGGTGCCTGAAGCATGGGAGCTGCTCGTTGCGACTCCAACGCGGGACGCTTGGGCTGCGGTTGTCCTGAGGCGCTTGAAGCAGGACTCCTGCGGCGAGTTCTCGTGATCCGCAGTCTGCGGACCAACTCAAGCCCCAGGAGCTCCACCGTATCGTCGGTCATCAGGATGTCACCTTCCTCGTCACGCGCTTGGTTGTCATCCGGAGACACAGGGCGAACTTCGGGCAATGGGTCGAGTGGCTGGCGGATGTGAAAGCCCACACCACGCATCAGCTTGTTCCACTCGAGGCACTCCAGGGCGATCCGCGCCTGGACTTCTTCGACTCCGCGACGAATCTGGCTCTCCGGGACAGCGGACAACTCAGGGATCGAGCTCCAGATCGGGACGACGTTGCAGAACTCGAACCCAGCTTCCATGAGCATCGTCTGGAGCAGAGCAACGCAGGACAGCAGGGGAAGCAGCTTCGGCGATACTGAGATTGCTCTCAGGTCAGTGACCAAAGGTTGACGCCGACGCCGAACCGACAGCATCTTGATCCATGACTCGGAGAGGCGGCCAGCATTGACAAGGCCCAGATAGCGACTGGTCTCGAGCGCAGCCTTCACCCACGCCTCCATGTCATACTCGTCCTCGGCCTCGTCGTAGACAATGTCGACCGGGGAGATCACTTCACCAGGCAGGGCGACCCAGCGCCTCAGCTGTTCCGCGCCGTAGGCACGAGCTTCATCGCCAGCGACAGACACCAGCTGTCCACCTCCGGCTCCAGCTTCACCGTACACACCTCGGGGAATCACCGGAAGACTTCCTCGCGGAAGTGCGTGACCACGCGGTGCAGGAAGCTCAGGTCCAAGAACTTGGGCTCCCGGGGCCAACCCAAGACGCACAGGTGCACCGTTATCCGGGACCGTGGTCTCGTGATGCCCTCGCAGCGCGAGGTGATCGCGTTTTCCCAGTGTGCTCTCAGCCGCGGGGCTGAGAGCTAACTCCAGAGGTGGTTGAGGCAACGCCGGGACTTCACGAAGAGTAGGTCGACCAGGACTTGACTGCGTCGATCTTGGGACCAGCTCTTGTGGAGATCGCCGTGGCGTGGACTGCGTCGACATCGGACGCGACGATTCTGCCAGCGCGAGTTGTTGCTCGACTCTCGCCGACATTCCAGGATCCTGCGCGGGCTCTGGCAGCGGTGCCGGCAGCTGGAGCGGTCTTGACACTTGGTGCGCGCCTCGACCGCGACCTCGACCTCCAGCACGACGTCCAGGACTCGCAGCAGGTACAATCTTGTTTTCAGGCGTAGACATCTTCTTGAACTCCTTGAATACACGCTTGACTTCCAATCCCCAATCCGGGCACGCGCACCAGCTGTGACGAGGCGCGAGTGACTTTTGCGGGTTAATGGAGCAAAAGCAAGTCTTGAGAATGTGACTCGATAGGCAGACGACCACGAGCTAGAGAGCTAGGATCGTCCACGCAGTGAGCTGCTTGAGAAATATCAGCACACTGCTGGTCAGGCGCACGCTTGTGTATCCCCTTGTGGTAGGTTCTTTTGATCGGCGATTAGTATCAACCCCGCGACTCAAGAATCCACACCAGTCAACGCCAACAAACACTTCAATCCAAATATACAGAGTTACACACAAATATACAATCACACAGATACCTCTTGTCCTCTCTTCTTTCTCTAGGCCCAGGACTAAAGCCAAATACCAAGTCTTCTGGTCCAAACCCAAGACACTTGGACAGTCTTGTGGACGCGCACCACTCCTCTAAGAGGAGAACAGCAATTCAATCAAATATCGACTTATACAGCCTAATACCGATATAAATCACTCTCAGGAGCCTCACTATACGCTTACTCCCGCAATATATAACGCACCAAGCCCACACGGCGTATGCGCAGAATATGGAATAGATAAGTTCACGTCCAGGCTTTCGCAATGGATCCCTTACCTAAGAAACTTTGAATTTTTGGTGGAGAACGCTCTCAGGGCTTCGGCCCAACACGACTTCGGCACTTGAGGGAAAAACGAACTCTGTTTTGGTTAAAGGCTACATGCAAAGACGATCTTTCCAGCGACGCCTGGTCGTTGGGTTGACTACTGGATCTTTCTCCAGAGTGTTGGTCCTGATTTTTATCGAAGCTTGAAGAGTCGCGCCTGTGGGTGAACCTCGGATCTTGAGATGATTTGAGATCATCGCGAGAGTCTTGGGATTCGCGTGATTCTTGAGTCTGGGGTCTGGGAGGAACCTTGGTCGAAGGCCTTCTCGGGTTTTGTGGGAAGCACGTCTGGGATAACAGGCTCCATAGGGTGGCAATCTCGAGAATATCTTGGGTAATCCGGAAAGCACCCCGAATACCGGTCGATAACTCGTGCCGAACTCCGCCTTACTCCAGGATTCAGGGAAGGATCGCACGCATTCCCATGTGCTTCTGGGAACGGGATCAACTTAACCACAGCAATGCCCTTTTCAGGGGCGCCGGGTACCCCGGGTACATACTCTTGTTTTGTAGACCAGACCTTGAGACTCCAGTCGAAACCTCCGCGAGCAAGTGCCCAAGCTCGGGAATCCATCACCACCATGCGCAACAACAACAATCGCCACATCGGAGAGCTGTTCATGAAGGCAGGCTTCACAACTTCGGGAAAGCCACCGCGCCACACCAGCAAGGAGGCAAGCGGGTCGGCAGCATCGAAGAAGCCGCGCAAGGGAGCCGGGAAGACGCTATGTTTCGAGTCTCCTGCCAAGCTGACGGCTACGGAGGAAGAATCGTAAGAAGGGCGCCGGAGAAGAACGGGTAAATCACCTTGATGCTTACCATTGATAATATAGTGTGACTTTCATTTGGTTAGGCCGGCAGACTTTGTATTTATTCATGTGAACGTTCGAGTTTGGCGAGACAAACTTTTAGAATGGACTAGGTGGAGTAGGCACGCAAGTATCTTCAATCGGTCCATTTGTGACGCGGGAAATTATATAACCTACATGGTTCTGCGTAAAGTAGTACTCGGACGTGATTACATTGTTCTGTGAAGATGAGTACTTGAAGGTGTCGTTACGGTTCTTTTATATAATGGCGTATAGTTCACCGGCCATCCAGTAGACTTTCGCTGCTTCATATACTTGCTACCGACTATTAGTCCGTACTTTAATATCACGCTGTATGACGACGACTGTATTCGTTTTTATTAATGCTGTTTGAGGGCCATAGAGTTCGAGAGCCATCGGGCTGGCAAGACTGTGGACGACAACACGTGTAAGATGTTTAGAGGAAGTAAGAGCCTCAGGTTCCCCTTGCTGGATTCAGCGGATAAGATAGCCAATAGAACCCCCTTCCAGTGAATCCGGCCCAACTGGAGGTGAGGTGGGTGCCATACCGTTGTTGCGAGTTGACCGTTGGCGGTATGAACGAGATCTACCGTTGTTGCACTGACATCGGAATTGTGGATAAGTGTGGGATTACAGTGACTTTGAAATTATACTAATAATCGCTGAGGATAGCGATCTACCCGTTCTATTCAAGCCTTTCAGTAGGAGAATAAGTATGTGCACATAATGCAATGACTAGCCATATGACTTGAGATCTTTCAGCTATCATGCGTTGCTGTTCTGGGGTCTGGGTAATTAACTGTGATATTATTCCGGAACAGGAAACTATTATGACACTTTGGAAGCGTTTGTGAATGAAAACAATAGTTTGTTATTTCGGTACCAGCTCGGATGAAACGGTCGACTTGCAAAATGTTTCGCTGTGATGAGGTTGTAAAAAATGGATATCAGAGGAAGCCCTGACGCCATTTGACGTTTTGGCGGCTCAAGATCAGAAGAAGTTGATATGCGTGTGTTTCGCCGCGTGCACAAAGCAGAAGCCTTCATCATCGAGGAGGGCCCTCCCAATACGCTTCGAGTGGCATTGGAGATGTGCATTCTCAAGGCCGAAGAACGCGAGAAATTCTGGCGTCTATACCTGGTGGACCAAGGCGTTGAGCGCGAACGTGCGTACTTTGAAGAAGTTCAAGAGCTGTACAGTAGGCTTGAAGAGGCTGGTCGTGCCAAGCATGTCTTCAAGCTTGCAGTCTGGAAGAGCAGAGGTTCAACACCAGCCCATACTAACTTCCGTGAGGGAATTATGCGCAGGTTTGACGACGTGAGTTCGTTACGCATATTCAAGGGAGGACCTACTGGCAGCTGTCGAATCCAAATACAACCAGAAGTCGACTGGACGCTGCAGCCAAATCCGCCCCACGCCAGACCAGCCCCGGCTCGCAGTGAGGTAGAAGTTGCGCCTTTCACGAAGTCGGTCACGCCTAATTGGGCTCATGCGTACCCGTTCAGCCGTGCATCTCCGGAAGAGAAACAGGAGCTGGTAGCCACCCTGTAGCAACCTCCAAGATGTAGTTTACTTAGCCCAATTGGGCCTTCGTGTAATAACCAAGACCGATGTGCCTAATAGCTCGATTGCCTAGGATTTCCCTTAAAAAGCACTCTTCGCTTGTTGGACAGCTTATAAAAAAAACTCAAGACCTGTGTAGACGCAAGAAATCCACAGTTTCGTAGTGAAACGACTTTGTACGTAGGTTTAGTGATTCATCCATATTAGAATTGGCTGTATAGCACAAATGCTGCCAAAGAAGCGAAAGTCGCGTCCATCCGACGACCCGTACTCTTTACGACAAGTGGAACAACCCCGTCGCTCCGACGCAGCTACTGCTACATTACGTCACTACAGCGTCGACTATGTCGTACAGACGCCTACAGCCAACCAAGTTGTGCAGACTGGCGTTGGGTGTGCGTCCGAGCCTTCGAGAGAGTTTGGTAATCAAAACCGCGACTGTGAAATCGACACATCAGAACTTCCATCGGTCATGGGACCCTTTTTCGAGCGTGGAGACGTTTGCGCATGGTACCGCGGAACTTCCGCTGTGCTTCCGGTCGTGACGCCGGGGAAACTATATTCTGGAGCGTTTGTACCAGATAATAATCTGCGACGGACTGAACGAGATGGATGTGTATCGCACACAGACAGCATTCCGACAGTACTAGGCGAAAACACTCGCAGTCCGGTAACTCGCTGCAACGACGATGTGTATACAGAACAAGAGCTGCAGGAAATGGATGCCAATTTGGCGTTTATCGTTCCGTCTGAATCTCGCCTGGAAATCCTGAAGGAACAAGCGATTGAATTGATGCTGGCAGCATCAGAGCCAGCACTCCCCTGTGGTATATGTGAATTGAGTTTCTGTCAAAGCAAGATAACCGCTACGTGCTTGACTGACGAGTTCATATCGGTACGGTAATCACGGATTCTTATGTATTTTTCTCGTACTGACGAATACGGTTTAAAGCTTATGCGTCAAAGCCTCACCCTTCACCCAGACACTACCATACCTCAGAAATTAAAGAAGCAGTACGATGCATCGGGTCTAGATTCGCGGCTCAAAGATCTCCTCCTTTACCCACCGGGTACGTCATTTGTAGATATGGATATGATGACATACAACTACTAACCTTAGATAATTAATTGCGTAGCAATCAATACTTCAGGACCCTATAAGACCATGAACGTGTGTGATTCTTGTCGTGACCACGTGGAAAGCGGAACGTATACCGTTCCGCCGGCTTGTGCGATCGCTAATGGGAACTATGTGGGGTTCTTACCTCGAAAATTTGCGACTATGACACGGACTGATGAGCAAGCCATCGCGCTTGTTATGCCTTGCGCATCACTGTCGGTAGTTACCGGTGGAAGTTGCAAAACGATAAAGTCTCACCATTATGTTGTGCGCAACACAGAGGGGAGCATAGCGGAGATGCTTCCTCGTGATTTATCTTCTCGTGTTCGTGTTGCTATGGTTGGCAGTATGACGTCGGCTCAAGCAGCTGCCTGCAAAAAGAGGTACCACCTCAACTTGCCGCTCTGTAACCAAGTTCTACGGTTCTTAAAAAAACACAATCGGGAATATCAAAACGGGTCAGAGGAATTAATCCGTCCGAACTTGAATAGCCAGCAGACGATTAGGACGAGTGTGATCATCGACAGGACCAGTTCTACGGGCACGTCCACCGAAGATGATGATGATGTTTCCAACGTTGTTTCCGTTTGGTTATGGAGGACCTACGGAGCCGCGGCAAACTCGTCTTTCTGTACGAAAGTGGATTTTGCGGTGTTTACAAGTTCACGGACATCGATTTGAAACTCATTACGCCTTCTTGCTGCTTGGTTTCGATTTTTTAGCAACTCAAAACGCGCGAGACACAATGTGTGTTAAAATGAATATCAAGCGGCAAGCCTTGAAAGCGGCTTCAATTCGACGGAGTACTGTGATGGAGGCTATTAAGTACTTCAACCACATGAATGCTTGCCGGCAGAAGGGTATCAAACCACGGCCTCCATCCCTTGACGTACAACGTGTGATCGATCTTAGAAAAGGCCTATACGTTCCTGAGTCTGCTTTCTATGGTTCAAACACTGGTAGAATGCGTGCGAGGCACGACCTTCTCGGAATGCTTAAACGATTTGGGCCACTACAAGTTTTTTTT
The DNA here is from genome assembly GCA_016169955.1 of Phytophthora vignae f. sp. vignae. Taxonomy (NCBI): domain Eukaryota; phylum Oomycota; class Peronosporomycetes; order Peronosporales; family Peronosporaceae; genus Phytophthora; species Phytophthora vignae. Next base: position 139,750 of record JABJUM010000056.1, on the reverse strand, counting down.
ACAGTATCACCCGATTCCGCGGGTACTTACAACATTGCAATCAAGACGGGAAGAGTTTCAGAATCTGCTATTGCAGATGCTAACTTACTGCTGATGCCAAATCGAGTGGAGCAGAAATCAATTGCTGCAACACATCCCGTTGAATGCGCGAGATATTTTTTACGAGTTATGAAAACGATTATCGAGGTTCTTTTGGGGTGGGACACTAAAGCACGGGCGCCAAAACGCGGTGGTGGTATTTTCGGTGTAGTTCGCGCTTTTGGAGCCGCGGCCGAGACGCAACTTGCCGGAGACTTGCATGCTCATATCGCTGTGTGGTTGTACGGATTCCCGTCCTCGACATTGGAATACAATATGAATCTACAAACTAGCACTGTTTTTCGAGATCGAGTCATTCAGCTCGCAGACAGTGTGTTGTGCACGAAGCCTCCTTGTATCTACAAAGAGCAACAGTGTCCGGCTTGCTCCGCAGTCGACGTGCTTGATTCTATTATTCCAGGACTGGATGCTTTTAGGCGTCCTCGGCCTGGTACCGCTCCCCCCACAACAAGTCGATGCCGGGTTTGTCACACAAGTTTCGGAGACAAAGACATCATCAATGCTTCCGTTCAAAATCTCGCTGCCAGTCAGAATACACTCGTGGAATCCGACGTTGTAGATTTCGAAAAATGTCGACCGCCTTCTCGTGGTCTACGTGGTGACTTGGCAACATCCTTGCTTGTGCGTGATGTCCAAGTGCATTACTGGAATCACTGCAAATCGTGTTTTAAGGTATGTACTGTGTTGTTAATACATCGACGTCTAAAGGTTAACTACGGTTTTGATAATCATGAACAGCCAACTGTACGTACCCCTAAAGCAAGGGTATGTAGATTTTTTAAGCCTGAAGAAGTTCATGTCGGTCCGACAACGATAGAAAGTGGGAACAAGCTCAGGCTTCATCGTGCAGTCGGCTGTGAATATGTTAACGCATTCAACCCTGTTGTTATGGCCGCATTGAAATGCAATCACGACGCACAATTTGTTATTAATGGGTCAAGGGATACGGCATTTTACGTTGTCAAGTATTGCTTTAAAAACCAAAATCGGGTGGAGAATCCTACGGCTTTGTCACTTGCCGCGTTTGCTAAAGGGTACAACAAAGCTGATACCCTGCCTGACCACTCTACGGATATGCAGCGGGGCTATCGTATTTTGGGTTCGATGCTTTACTCTATTACAAATGGTCAGGAAGTTGCCGCTACGATGGCTGCGCTCTATATTCTTAACGAAACCCCGTTTTGGTTCTCGCATGAATTCGTTCACGTTAACTTACGAATCATGCTTGCCAAAAACAGAGAATCAGTGGAAGTATCGGTTTCGCAGCGTGACACACAAGATGTTCATTCTACAGAGTCGAATATTACCGCTGAAAACTCATTAGAGCGATACTGGAATCGTCCTGTGGGTCTGGAGAATGTTTCGTTTATTGAAATTTGCGAGCACTATTCGTACTCAGGCAAGAAATCAAACCGGTCGGGTGATCATTCATCTTAATCGAGCTCGGGATCATTCTCATTGCTTGGCTCTCCGAAGATATTCGTCCTTTGTGGGGATGAACTTCCGGATATCACATCTGACTTGAATAAGGAAAAGCACGACTACTACTACACTGCGCTTCTGACATTATTCAAACCGCATCGCCAATCTACCCTTCTAGCAAGTAACCAAACGTTGTTGGGGAGCTATCGGATGTTTTTGGAGTCTGGTGATGAGGAACACGTACAGATGCTTCGCAAGTATGAGATGCTATGGCAAGACTACTATCACTCTCAGCGAAGTATGGATGACACAGAGGAGTCCCTCGAAGATTATTTGGTGAGAACGAGGGCACCTGCTACAACATCCTCGATTGCGACCCCAAACGACGTTATGGATGATCAGAACAATTGTGAAGGCTTGTTGAACGACCCAATACCCGACGATTTTCTAGACATTACAGATGTCGTTTCGCCCGATACGTCGACCAAAAAACTCTTTGAAAGTTCTGCTGACACAGTTACCGCCATGGGCGCCATGTCTAAGGCTGTATTGGGTGCCAGTAAACAGTATAACGCGTTGTCCAGCATTTCCGTCCCCGCCGGATTTACTCTGAATTCATATTCAGATCGATTGGTTAAAGTATGTGACACCGAAGCTCATGTTGGAACGCAAGAATTTATTAAGACGTTTCCTACAAGACGAACTAGGTTAGAGCACTTAGAAGAGTGTTACGCCCCCATTCCGTATATACCAGCGGGACTAGAACCCGAGTGGACTCCAGATACGTTACCCCCCTTCCCGTCAATCTCCATGGTTTCGCAGGCTTTCAAACTCAATTTCTGGCAGCATGCCATTTTCGAAGTCACCGCTCGTCATTTGATCTACGCGTACTCAAAGGATATTGATGATGTTGCTGGAGATTTACCATCCATGGGCGAGTCTAGACGTGACCTTTACGGCATCAAGTCGCAGTTAATCGCTTACCTTGGAGGGGAAGCAGGTACAGGGAAGTCCACCGTCGTCGAGGCACTTCTTGCTGTGGCAAAATGTTGGGGTCGCGACGGAAGCGTTGAGACCCTCGCTTTCACCGGAGCAGCTGCGATCAATATACACGGTAAAACATTGCACAGCGCCCGCAATCTAAAGCTGAACGGAGCCGAACCAAACTCAGCTCCATCGGTCGGAATGAAGGCACGTTTCGGTCGCGTGGTTTTAGTAATTATCGATGAGATTTCAATTACACATCAGGCGCTGTTGGGTGGCACGGACAGTGTCTCCCGTTCAATGTCAGATTCGCCCCATAAGTTCATGGGGGGTAAACACGTGCTGCTTATCGGCGACTTTCTCCAACTCCCCCCATAGGAGGTCATTCATGTAAGTGTGCATCAACGCGTCAATCTGTGCAATCTCGATTAAAGCACATGCTCACTGAATTATTGCGTATGTAGGCTTCCAAACTCCGCTATGTACCGACAGTCGACTCCGCCATGCAGGGTATGCTTTATATTCTGCCATCAATTTTGTAGTGTTTTTGACGGTGAATATGCGCGCGCGGTTGGGTCCTGTGTACGCTGATATTCTGGATAATCTTCGGTGGGGTAGACTCTCTAACGAGCAACTCGACCTATTGAACTCTCGCGTGCAAAAAGCTCGCGAATTCGAACTACCGACCCCAGTGAATTCCGACTCGTTCTACCGTCCCATCGTCGTTTGCACTAACAAACTTACGTGTGCTATAAATCATTTCATGATTTTAAAGATTGCGGAGATGCATCACGTCGCCGTTTATGAATGTCTGGCTCGACCGTCATGTCGATCAAGAACTATCGTTGAGAATCTCGCAAATGCTACCGATGATATGACGAACAGAGTCCCCATGAAACTATTGTTCTACGTCGGGATGCCTGTGATGGTGACGTGGAAACACCCAACACTTCTTGATGCTGACATTATTGCCAACGGAGTCATCGGTACAGTTGTAGGCGCAGTCCCTCCACTGGACCAGCTTGAGTCGACGCTATATAGTGTTGACAGCGCCATCGTCCACCGACTACTACAGCAGCCAGAGTTACTTCTCATAAAACTTCTCGGTTGCCGTGATACTCTAGTCACCGACTTTCCAGATGGAGTGATCGGGATACCACCCCTTCACGCAAAACTCAAACTTAAAAACATTCCGAATCTGTCCCAGACTAGCATCACGGTCGACCAATTTGCTGTGGTACCTGCCTTCGCTTGCACGACCGAAAAATTACAGGGCCAAACATGCCATGATGGGGTGATCGTCACGCCCCTGGTCCGCCCCAGAGGACCTCCCAAGCAAACGTTGTACGTCGCATTATCCAGAGCTACATGCTTAGCCGGTCTGACACTTACGGAAACGATCACTCGCGCGTACCTGAAGAACTTTGTTCCAAGTGAAGACACTGTCGATGAAATATTGCGCCTTATCGATCTCGTGCGATTTCCGCCTTATGCGTCCGAGGCAGATATCGCTGAGTTCAGAGTATGGAAGGCCAACCAGCACACATAGAATTAATAAAACAATTGGTAGGCTTTCTCGTCTCTCGATGTAAAAGTTATTATGCTACACACCATATTACATAATTTTACTCACATCGACAGTTAATCCATTATAGGCGCTTCCAAAACATCATACGGTATCTCACTCCTAACTCACATTGCAGCCCACTGAATCATGAATCAACTTCTTCTCCGTCTTCCATATTTATTCCGTGATGACATTTATACAGAAACGCATTACTACAACTACGCCATATCAAAAACCATATAACGTTTTTCATTTCAGCAAGATCATTACAACCGCGAGTGCCTCCAAATTCCTAAATATTAGAATCGATAACTACGCAATTCGGTAGTGCGACTGCTTCGACTTCTGCAGCCTCAAACGCTCGATACAGGTCGCGAACGGCATCGGCGGACAATGGACGCCACGTTCGAGCGTTCAACGCTACAGCATGACTCTGATTTCTGCACGCAAACGTAACGGTGTAAATTTTGCCATGGTAATTTGCACTTCTCCAATAACTCTCTGCCTCAAGTGACAGCCATTCGCACTCATGCATCGTCACATTCAGATCGTCAACAATTACTACGTCTGACATCCGCAGCGAATTTACCACATCTTGCTGCAATAGACTTCGAGCCTACGACCTTCTTGAATTTGGTGTAGTGACCCCGAACACACTCGTACCTTTCGGCCATTCATATCCATGTTGGCCGAAAAATGAAATTCCTCACGGAATTCACTCGCTAGAATGTCCCCGAACGTGCTCTTACCACATCCAGGTAGACCACGTAACACCACCAAACACTTATCATGACTCCACGTTCCTCGCGCAAAGTCATCAACAATTCCTAGTGCCGCGTTCCGCCATTGGACGGCGCGCTCGCGGGTCATTTGTTTCAGCTCTGTCGATGTCATGTTCTTCCTTCGTCAGCAGCTGAGTCTTCTGCACACACGCAAATAAGAAGAATAGTAGGTTAAACAAAGTGTCATATAGGAGAGAGTCGGATCAGATACAGCTCCACGCACCACCTACTGTGGCGTCGGTCAACCTGGTGCACGGAATATTGGGAGTGACTACTACTGGAAGGGCAGCGACGACTTCGGGCACCGGCTGCTTCTCTGGCGTGAATACAGCAGAGCCTTTGCGCACTATCTGCGACTTGGAGTGCAGCAAAGGCGTCAAACCTGGTTGCAGCTAGAAGTGCAGCTGATGTTTCAGCTACGGGCTGCACCCCGGAGGACAACGGCGGCTTCGGGCGCTGGCTGCAGCTCGAATGGAAGCCACGACTTCAGGGCCGGGCGCTTCGACGACTTGATGGATAATGGCTTCATCACTGTATTTCTGCTTCACATACCTTACACAATTTCTGTGTTCTCATACAAAATCCTCTATATCTCGTTGAACCCATGTGAAATCGATTTTCTGGTTTCCATTCATTCACGTACGGTACACTAACGTAGCATAAACTCTCTGAAATCGATGATCCATTATCTATCGATTTATTTTTACTTCAATTTCATTTACGCCATAACCCGCGGCAGCTCATCCGTGCCGCTGCGGTCGTTGACCTGCCGCCATGGCTAAGAGGAAGCACCTGGCCGTAGCAAGCGCAACCGGCACCGATCATAACACGACGACGAAGCGACGCAGAATGTCCGGAGGCGCAGATCACAACGCCCAACCAGCGCAACGACCGTCATCTTCTCTGCAGATGCATGCTGAGGCAACGGGAGCAGCGGAGGGGTCAATGGGCGACCCTCATCCCGACGGTTTCACCTCCGCGGAGCTTGTTGAAGCTTGCGAGGCGCTCCATTCGACGCTCAAGCGCGCTAAGGGTGGCAAGCGTCAATACGGAAAACGCACGAAAATGGAGAAGTATCGACTATCGGATCACCAGAAAGTACTCTTCGCCAAAAGTTACAGATCGGCTCGCCGCGACGGAAGGCCCGTGGACTACGTGCGCATGTCAAATAGCTGTCACTTTACAACGTTTGCTGGAAACCACGCTGTATTAGAGGCCATGGAGCCTTTTATCGTCTCTGAGCTACATGCTGCACTAAAGGAAGAGCGCCGATTTGCGTCGTCGGGACGTCCAACTACAGTGGCACAATGGGAGGAGGAGTTCGCAAAACTCCAAGCTTTTCATCAGCAACAAATTGCTGACATCGAAGTGAATACCGCGACCTACGTTGATATGGTCGCCAGTGCTCGAAGGCTTGCGGGGGATCGTCGTGGACGCATATCCCAGCTGGAGGAAGACATCCGCGTTCTCAAGCAAGGTGTTGGCTCCCCCCGAAGTGCACAAGAACTGGACCTTCGTGCCGACTCTCGCGAAGAGCAGATGCGCGACAAAGAGGAGAAGCTTAAACGAAAAGAAGATGAGCTTGCTGCTCATTCGGCCTATCATAAGGAAAACGTGAATGGTTTTCGACGTCAAGTTCGTAAGCTGGAAGAGGATCGCCGCCGCCTGGAGGACCAGATTGAAGAAAAGCTTCAACTAGAGCAGCGCTGTCGAGACGCTATGCAGCAACAGCAACACCAGAACGAGGCGTGGAAGCAGGAGCAATCCGTCATTCAGAAAGAAATGCAGCGGCTTGTACTCTGTCTTCAAGAACAAAAGCAGTGTAATGGCTACGCTTCCGATACTGACGGGTGGAAACAGACTCGCTGTTGAGCAGGAGTTTAAGAAAGCTGCGCAGGCTGCGCTGGAGGAAGCGCTTCGTGAGGCAGCTGATTTACGGAATACAATTGACGAGCTGAGTTTGCGCCTAGCATCCTACGTAGCAGGTGCAGCGGCCGAACACGACATCGAGCTTTTTGCAAAACGCTTTGCCGTCCCTCCTCACGGTAAGACACACACATTTTCTTCATTAGATCATTGCTCACAACTTCTACGTCTACTCTCTGTTAATAACACACTTGCAGATGACATTTCCTCAAGATTCAAGCAGCGCGTGTTTACGGTGAACATGATGAAGAGAATTCAAAATGCTCGAGGTGACGAGCTCGACGCAGACATCTACCACTTCTCGCAGCAGCGGAACCAACTATGCCACGATTACACCGGAGCAAACGTGATCAGCACTCCGCACGAGGATTTTCAAGCTCTCTGCAGCAAAATCCGGGATACCGTGCGCGAATTGCATGCGACGTATTCGCAGTAGCTATCCCAACCTTCCTTTGGATGTTTGATGCCTAAGTGAGATTAATGTGAGTTACAAAAAATTCTGAAAACTTTCGTATAGTTCTTAGTAGGCTGAAAGACCTCGTGCGCGAAGAGACCTCGATAGAGGACTCGAGCCGCGCTGCTGTTCGTTGCAGCTCTCGACGGATCGGCACGCGGCCAACTTCAACTTCCTGCTGACACCGGAACGCAAGCGTCATTGCATGTAGTTAGTTATGAGCAAGGTGTTTCATACAAGAGGATTGTATTTAGATAGCAGGAAGAGCGAGCGAGGCGGTGCCTTCTCGAAGAATAGCGCACACAGCTCCCGCTTGCTCAATCAGAGCAGCCTTTGCCCGACGTACCGCCGGGTCCGACCGCGCGAGGGACTCGTTAGCGTGGCTGAACATGCCGATCGTTGTGACAGCGCGCATTGTGGCCTCCACTCGGGCGTTGAAAGCGGTCTCGTCTCGTTTGATCTTCTTGGCCAGGTTGACGAGGATCGCTCTGGCCCCGATCGACATAGGGTGGCCACCGCACTGCGCTAGAAATCTCGACTTGGCCCGTACATTCTTCATGAGCCTCCTCATTAGTTGGCGCTGCCGGCGCTGGGCAGCGATCAACGCGCTCTTCTCTTCCGCAGACGGAGCCACTGACATGCCTGGTCGGTCAATCTGGGCCAACATGTTGGTGATGCCCTTCTCCAGCCGGTCAAGTTTCTGGCGTGTGCACTCGGGAACTCCTTGCATGGCCTGGGTCTCCATTCGCATCGTGGATCAGCGGCCACCCAAAGGCCTTATATAAAGTCTCTGGAGCTCTGTGCAGCAATGTTGGCTAGCTGCCAGGCCGAGCTATCGTGCAGATTTAGTCGGCCATGTATGTACCAGGCAGGCTCCACATTTGGTTCAGGCCGTTCTCTATATAGCTGAGCCACGGCGATCGCTCGCATTCTGTACGTCCAGGTGCTGCATGTCAGCCCCACGTTGGCTCATGCTGCCACCAAAGAATGTGCTTTGAGCTGGGCGCAGGTGAAGTTCACAGCTCGATCAGAGCTTCTCATGGACCAGCAAATCCGTGGAGAAAATGCGCATCCAGTCCGCCCTTTGCCGATGGCTACACTCCTGACTGAGGTTCCACAAATGAATCCACAACTGAGCTACTGAACGTGTAGTCGGTAGTTACTTCTTGGTCGCCATGTCGGACAGCGAGGAAGAGCAGCAGCAGCAGCAGCAGCAGCAGCAGCAAGCGGCGTCGTTGCAGGCCTTCGTGCGCTCGAGCGACGGTATCATCGCCAAGACGGCGCTGCAGTACCTGGACTTCGTGCGCTGCCGTCGCCGCGTGGTGGACGCCAGCAAGTGGTTCAAGCTCAAGTCGGAGCGGGGCATTGACCTGTACACGGAGCGCGTCGAGCAGCGCGCGGCTCCGAGCGTCTGCAACACACGCCGTTCACTGCCCGATGATTGCAGCACGCCGGACTCGTTCGGGACGCTGCGCACCACGCTGGTGAGCGCCTTCGGGGGCGGCACGCTGCCCGGGACGCTGGACGAGGTCATGGACGGACTGTACGCAGAGACGACAGAGCAGATGCAGCTCAACGCCCCCATCCAGTACGGCGACATCCTGGAATGCGGCGTGGTGCGCACGTTTTGCAGGCGCTCGGAGGCCAAGCCGCACGAGTTCTTCGGCGTCAAGTTCGTGGAGAAGTTTGGCCACATCCCGGGGCTCATCGACCAACTTTGCTGGGTGGAACGGATGGACACGATCATGATCGCTGAGAGGCGCTTTGGCTTCCAGCTGATCAAGTCCGTGGAGACGGAGGACCGAGCGTCTGACGCGTCGGTGCGCCGAGTCAACATGTCGGTCTGCTACTTGTACTGCCAAACTGCGCCAGATGCGGTGGATGTATTTATTCGGGGGATCGTGGAGCTGCCTGGCAGCACCAAGCCTCGGCGACGGCAGGAGGCGATTGATGCGGCAGGCGACTACATCCTCGCCACGATCCACGGGAGGGAATGCCAGCGCATGAAGACGATCGCGACGCTGATTGAACGATCCAAGACGGAGCGCGAGAGTCTCAAGTACGGGGGCTCTGCTGAATACCGTGACGGCCCTTGGTGCTAACGTCTTCTGTGTTGTGATGCATTGCAGTGCTTGTCATTGCTCGAAGATCGTCCGTGGATTGCAGAAAGTCGTACGTTCAGCGTGTCGACACCATGGAATCAGGGAATGCGACTGGCATAGAGCCTTACAGCTAATGATGATATCTGTGTGCTGCTGCAGGAAATGTGTTCGGGCTGCCGGGAAGCCATGCGTCGACCGAAGCTGGTGGCAATTGCCGACGCTGACAGCAGGAGGCACGGCTCGCTAGGTAAGCTCCAGTCAGCGCTGTAGCCTCGCACCACCTCGTAGCTCATGTCCCCAATTTCTTCTCTCTTGCAGCGCCCAGCGAGTCTCTGCGCGGTGCCAAGCTCCAGTCACGGTACGGCAGCACCCGCGACGACGGGGACGTGCCCAACAGCGTGGCCAAGAGCTACCGCGAGTCCGAGTCCTTCCGCATGATGCTGCCGATCCGCGACCCGCGGCCGGCCTCCAACTACCGCGTAAGTCGCAGCAAGCGCGAGAACGTCCTCATCACCATGCTGCGCAAGCACGAACGCCAGCGGGCGATCAGCTCCGCGACGTCCTCGTCGAGTGCGTAGGCAGCAAATGTATATCCTGAAAAAATAAAAAAAATAATGTCTCAAAAAGGTACATCCAGCCAATCATATCCGTTTGAAGGGAACGCCAGCCAATCACAGACACGCGCTATCGAACTTTCGAGCATTTTCGCGAATACCGCGCGACACCCAAGTCAGCCACTTCAACGCCCTGGCGCTCATTACTGAAATCGCCTGCAAAGACTCAAGTCGAGACGAAGGCCAAGAAGGCTTAATACACACGCACACAATGGGCAAGGACTACTACGCCGTTCTGAACGTGGCCAGGGGCGCGTCGGACGACGACCTGCGCAAGGCCTACCGCAAGCTGGCGCTCAAGTGGCACCCGGACAAGAACCCGAACGACCGCGACGCGGCGCAGAAGAAGTTCCAGGAGATCGGCGAGGCCTACGAGGTGCTGAGCGACAAGAAGAAGCGCGAGATCTACGACATGTACGGCGAAGAGGGGCTCAAGGGCCAGCCGGCGGGTCCCGAGGGCCCTGAGGGAGGCATGCCAGGCGGTATGGGCGGCATGCCCGGCGGCTTCACGTACACCACGTCGTCCACGGGCGGCTTCCCCGGCGGCGGCTTCAGCTTCCACTCCACGGACCCGTCCAAGATCTTCGAGCAGTTCTTCGGCACCTCGAACCTGCACGAGGCCGAGGGCAGGGACCCCATGGCCTCCATGTTCGGCGACATGGGCTTCGGCGGCATGCACGGCATGCGCAGCGGCGGCTTCGGAGGCCGCGACCCCTTCGGCCAGCAGAGACAGCCGCGTGCCCAGCAGCTCAAGAGCGAGCTGGAGGTGTCGCTCGAGCAGCTCTACACGGGCTGCACCAAGAAGCTCAAGATCACGCGCAAGGTGCACGACCCAAGTTCCAACCAACTGCGCGAGGAGCAGAAGATCTTGGAGATCAGCGTCAAGCCCGGCTGGAAGGACGGTACCAAGGTGACCTTTGAGGGTCAGGGTGACGCGCTTCCCGGGCGACCGGCGCAGGATATCGTGTTCGTCATCAGGCAGAAGCCGCACAACAAGTTCAAACGCGACGGAGATAACTTGCTGTACCACGCCAAGCTCTCGCTGCGAGACGCGCTGCTGGGCAGCGGCACACTGACAATCAAGACGCTCGACGGGCGCGAGGTGCCTGTTCCGCTCGGAGGTGTGATCGCCCCCGGCACGCGGATGGTGATCGCTGGAGAAGGTATGCCTCTGCAGAAGCGACCGTCGCAGCGCGGCAACCTGGTGGTGGAGTTCGACGTGCAATTCCCCACCAAGCTCACCGAGGCGCAGAAGAACATGGTGCGCCAGGCATTGTAAACTACCAAGTTTTGATAGGCATTTGGAGCTAGGTAGGGTGTCCGTCGCTAGGTGGAGTTGTTCATTTATTTCGCTAAGTTTAATAGAAAACGGATGAAAATTATACGTGGATCTTGCGCCACCGGAATCTGGAGGTGCTGCCCCGCTCCATCACTTGGGACCAGGCTTGAAGAGAAGACCTGACAAGACTTGCAAGAGGTATCATTGGATTTACTTCGCTATGTTACATCATGATTAAAAGTTGGGTTGCTGCTCTCGTTCTCGCGTCGATCCTTCGCCTTTTCTCCTCGTGAACGAGCTAGCAGTCGCTCGCTTCCTCGCCTCTTCGCTTCGGTTTCAACTGCGATCTGTTTTACTTGTCCGGGCTAGCGGTGGATCGGCCGGCTTCCTCGCCTTATCTTCATGTCGTATGGCGGCGGCAAACGGACGTAACGCACATGCATGAAACGTAAGCAAAAGAACCAAAGCGCGTCCGTTGTCTGCAAGCATCCACCGCGGCGAGGAGATAAAAAAGCTTCGTGCACCGTCATTCAGGTCGCAGTGCGTCACTTCACGCGTCCACACCTCCATCACATGGTGCCGCGTCGGATGTGCTGGTAGACGAGTCCTTCGGGCGTGAGCTGCGGCTTGTAGCCCGAGGACGCGGCCCATGCCTGGATGTTGATGTCGTCCTTGGTGGTCTTGACGACGTCCGCGGCCTTCTTGGCCTGCTGCTCCTTGGCCTTGGCTAGGATCTTGCCCACGCCGTCGGCGAAGGCGTTGGCGTTGTCGCCGCACTCGAGCTTGAGCACCTCGAGCTTGAGCTGCATCTGGTCTAGCAGCGCCACGTTCTCCTTGGCGAGCTTGCGCTCCATGCGGCGGCGCTCGCTCTGCAGGCCCGAGAGCTGCTTCTGCAGCCGGTTGACGAGGAACTCCTGCTCCTGCTCGAGCTCGTTCTCGAGGTGCACCTTTTCGTGCAGGATCTTGGCCACCTGCGTCTCGAGCGCCTTGCGCACGCCGTTGTCCTCGTTCTGCAGCTCCTGCAGCAGCCGCTCCTTCTCGGCGCGCGCGGCCTCGAGCTGCTTCGAGAGGCGGTTGACGATGTACTCCTGCTCGTTCTCGAGCTTGTTCTCGAGGTCCACCTTCTCCTTGCGCAGCTGGTTGAGCTTCTTCTGCAGGCTGTTGGTCAGCAGCTCCTCCTCGCGCTCCACCTCGAGCGCCAGCTTCTCCTTCTCGCTCTTGACGTCGTGCAGCCTCTTGATGAGCCGGTTCGTGATGCGCTCCTCCTCGAACTCGGTCGACTCGCCCAGCGCCACGAGCGACGCGCGCAGCGACTTGACCTCCCGCTCCAGCGCCGCCGTGCGCTGCCGCTCCAGAATCAGCAGCTCGCGCGCGTCCTCCTCCACGGGGTTGTTGGCCATCTCGACTCTTGGCGTTTGTATACTGATCGGTCGACGGGTGTGCGCGAGTCTCGAGTGAGAGCCGCGCGGCTTCTTCGGAAATGATGGCGAGGAAGAGGCACCAAGAGTAAGTGCGTGCGTTCGCCAGCTGTTTCTCGAATCGGAGTGCGGTGGCACAGAGCCAACAATAGAAAACGGCGCAGCTGCTGAGTATAAAGTATAAAAGGTCTAAGTGCGCACTGCAAAGGCAAGTTCGTACCCATGTCGGTATGTATGATGTTTCGAGGTTGGGATCGCCCCCCGCGCTGAATCTGCACCGGCGGTGCAGCTTCAACTGGGAATCTGCGTGACTGCGACACGCATTGCAATTTGACGCGGTGCTTGCTGGAAGCTCACCGCTGTGCAGTGCATGGGGCAATTGATGCCAGGCAGCTTCAAGGCCGTTTCCCCTCTGACGCCCTACCCAGCTGCGCGGGCGACGCACGTGTGTTCTCGGCGCCAGCTGAGTCTGAACCGCAGCGTGCGTATCACCGAGAAGTTCGTCGTCCACGGGCTATTTTGGCTTGAATTTTTCAGCTCAGGGATCAAAGCGTAGGCAGTTTTCGCCTTGTACGAAGTGCCTCAACTTGAGGCCCTCAAGACGCCCCGCGTTTCGCTGGACGAAGGTCAAGTTGAAGTTTCCTTGAATGGCTTGTCAACCTGTCGACGAATCGTGCTCATCCTCGTGGGCATGGAAATCTTCTGATACCTGGCCGCACCTCTGCTTGCCTGCATCACTATGAGTCGAGGTGGTCCGAGCGCAACTACCCATGCGTCGTCAGCTGCGAAGTACGAAGAAGCATTCGACGCGAGCGACCTAGTGAATTGTGGAATACTTTCACAGTAAAAGGTTGACTGTTCACAGTAAAGCTGTCGAAAGGCATCGCTATAATCCAATATCCCTTGCCGGCATCATAGATATAGAGTCTACGCGGACCAACTGCTGCTGCGACTACGTTTGCGATTTTGGCCGCGACTGCGAGTGCTTCCTTCAGCCTCTCGTGCGAGTGCCTTCTTCACACCTACCTCCACTCTCGCGTCAATTATCTCCATCAGCTTGTCGACGGAGACATTCGTTGGTGGGCAAGCTATCGATGGGGGCACGTGCGTGGCTTGCAGCTTGAGCGGAGATTCCTGGGGCTCAGGAGAAGTCGACTGGTCCAAGTGCGCTTCCGTAGCTTCATCGTCCCATGGATTGGAGAATAACATGTCTAGACGGCTTCGGTTGGCTAGCTCCATGTTCAACTGACGAGTTTGGAGCTCGAACGCGTACTCCCACTGCGCCTTCCAGTGCTTCAAGTACACCGCCATGAAGCACTCGGCCTCGGTATCCAGACCATTCCTGCACCGATGCATTCACCTTGCACTACGACAGAGCAGTCCTTATCTCCGTCTCCATGACGCCGATCATGAACTCCGTCGATCGTAAAGTGCGTGATCATTGGCCGGGGTTCGATTTCCCGTGTCTAGAAGTTGCGTCAAACGGAGCAGCAACCACCAGTTCGAGAACCCCGGGTGTCCTGATACCAAGGCTCCCGTTCTCCATGGTGTCAGGGATCTTGAGTATTTCCTTCAGAACATGTCCTACTCCTGCAACTGTATCACGGATCCGGGCGGGATGTCGGCGAGCTCCACAATGCCATGGTGAAACTCGTCGATCCGGAATCCCTCAACATGGCGGCCGGCCGCCAACAACACCCTGAACGAGCGCGGACTTTGTGGTCCCGTATCTAATTCCTCGTCCGCCTTATCCGAGATGTTGTACCACAACATCTCGGACGCTTAGCGTCGCTAACCGAAGTGTGATGCGAACAGCAGGTGGAGGGCAAGCGAGCGGATTGGCGATGAATTGTGTGACCAGAGGAGAAAGCCACACTGAGGCAGTATTCGCAGAGCTGCCACTCAGGCCTACGCGTTAAGTGTGTTAGTTTGGCGTCGATACCACAACAACCTTCCACAAGGGTGGCGGGCGGTGAAGATCCGAGGGCTTCCTCAAAGTTGCGTCAATGGCGATTTCGGAGAACGTGCACTCGTGGCTAAGCGTCCGTGCTGCTGCGTAAAGTTTACAAGGTGTGATGTTTTCTTCATTCCAAGCAGCAGTTCTTCTACGACACGACGGATTGACAGCGGCTCAACGAGACGGAAAGACTTCATTTGTTGTCTGGTCAGGCGCCTGGGCGTCCAGACCCACGTGACTCACGGATACACACTCTACGACTTGGACGCAGTCATTGCTGGGAACGAGGGAGAGCCGCCAAAGACGTACACGGCCTTCCTCCGTTCGTTGGCCATGCAGCCCAAGCCACCCAAGCCGCTTCCGACACCGGAAAAGTTGCCGCTTCTAGTTGACAAGCGCCTACTCGACCCTCCAGGAGTTAGTAAGCGTATCTCGGCTATCCATTCGATTGGGGTGTACACCATGGCAATTAAATGAAGATGAAGAGCGAGCGAACGAACGCGAGCGAAGCATCACCGGGTCCATGCCCATGGCCTTCGGGCGATTTCAAGAACCTTGAAAAGGTCCAAAGTGAAGGTTGGATCTGGGAAACGAGCACGTGAATATGGACTGCGTGGAATGCTTGCCCCGGGAGGAAGGCCCAGCAGCTCGCGCGAGTCGAACGTCACCAACGTCTGAGGTCCAACCACCGGCACGGGATTGAGCACGGGCAATGGCAGAGCTTCGCCATTGTTGTCCCGCTCCACCGTGTAGAGTTTGTACTCGGCAGTCGCCAAGCGGTCTGTGAGTCACAGACTGTGACTGCCACGCACAGGATGTACCGCACTCCTGGAAACTGAGACCACTCCGAAGCCTTCCAGTCGAGCATTCCGACGTTGTCTCCCCAGCCGCGCGATTTCCCAACCTCGACGATGAGCGTGTACCAGGACCGATAGTCTTGAACACCAGGGGGAAACGGAGCTGCCAAGAAGTTTGCTGGACCATAGCCTTTGTCCGGTTCATAGTCGTGCAGGTCGGGCTGGCCCGGGATGCTTGCTGAGCCCCAGGTCACCATGTACGCGACGAAGCCACGCTGGGCCCTCAAATCGCCTTCGACTTCTCCAGTGAACCTCTCGTGCTCTTGGGTCAGCGGCTCCACGATGTAGATCGTGCCTTCGATCCACTCGCAGCACTTTGATTTCAGCGCTTGGTTCTCGCAGTCCAGGTACGCTCTCGACTCGTCCTTCGTCGCCCTGCAAACGGGGATGATACGAGTCTCGCGTTCCTGGGCCAAGTCGATTCGGCGAAATTCGCTGTTGATGCGGGCCACAGCCATGCTACTGGGTAATGATGGGCGGCAACGTCTCCTTCTCCACCTGCGACGATGCTCATGCTTGGGCTGGCTGGTGAGTTGGGACGGGTCGAGCGAATTGGAAAGTGAGCCTGGCACCTTTCGGTCCGCGTCCACAATGGCAGGCGCTGCGAGTCGGATTCTTAGCCTTCGACAAACACGTAGCATCGATGAATGTGAGTCAAAAAATGTAGCAGACCAAAAGCAGCACACAGCGCGCTACTTTCGTGCTGCACGCATCTCGCAACGATCTATTGAGCGATCGTTTATGCCACAGTAGGGACCGGCGCCAGTGAACTGGGCAGCGAACATTGGCGAAGGGCGACGGGGAGTGTGGAGCGTGGAGCCGACGGTGAAGTGTGTGGGAGGCAGCGAAATCCACGTCTTGTGTCGTGCCTGAACGATGCTACAGCGTTCTTGCACCAGGGCGGATAACACCGCGATGAAAACACCGAGGCAGGTTGAGACCTGCCTCTCCCGGTGCTTGACGACACCGGCCCGCTGTCGTCTCCCCCACGCTAAGTCAGCAGTACTCAAGCCCCAGACCGGACGCGGTCTAAGGGGTCCAGCAGGAAGGTTGCTTGACAACCGCAACTCCAGGCGAGACCCCCGAGTGAGTTTGAGATTTTGCGTAGGCAGACGGATACTCATTGGTTCAAGCGCGTCATTGGTTATGGTCGAGACCTGCTGGATCCGATAAGTTTGACTCATCAGTCGCAATTGGAAGTCGTCGTTGTGAAGTCACATATTATTGCCAACACTGTGTGACACAGTGTTGGCAATAATATATTGGCAGCGAGTTGCGTGATTTGTCGTCATTGCAGTCTTGCATTGCAGTGTTTGCTGTCTTGCAATTGGGTATTGCAATCAAAGGCTTCACTGCAATTTACACTGCAATACTCTGTCATGTTGCAATATGTTACTGCACATAAGATATTGCAATATACAGATGGCTAATACTCCTTTATTATGTACACAAAACCGAATTTTCAAGAGTCCTCTATGTTCGATATCAGGGTGCTGGAAATTAACAGCAGACAATCGCTAGGGGCGTGCTGGAGAAGCCAACTGAGTGAGGAACCGCCTGAGTGACCACAGTTGAGTATTTTGAGTTTCGCTGCAATATTGTATTGCAATATGCGCGGCACATGCAATTGGGTATTTTGTATTGCTACCGCACTGCAGTCTTGCATTTTGCTTGCAGTATTTATCCGGCGTATTGACCAATATATTTTTTCCAATCACTGACTGTGTCCATCGGTACCCCGTCCTCTCAGTGCTAATACGCGCTGATCATGAATCGTGATCGCTTTGGCTATGTAGTGTTTGCCCCCGATCAAGTCGAGTAAGTACGAACCGATGCTGAAGTGGGTGAAGTTGTCAAGTGTTCTAGAAGGCGGCACCCGCTCAATGCGCAACACTTCACAATGCAAGTGACTGCAAGACTCCACTAACTCATTGGTATGCTCAAAACGAAGACTGGGACATCATTCGATCTCGCGGGTGGCGTCCGTTCGCCTCTCTGCCTCCCGAGCGCGACCGGATTCGCCCCTTTGGCGTTCAAGACGAGATGCTCGGGCTATAATCGACGACGATAATTTCTTCGGTGACCTCCCTGTTCGGACGAGAGAAGGCGCTGTCGGACGGCAGCAATGACAACGCCAGCGCAAAGAAGACCCATGGTGATTCCAAGTCGGGCGCAACTTCTTGCCGTCAACTTGGCGGTCGTGGACGACTTTGAGGCACCCGGTGGAGTCTTCGTAGCCCCGGCGCATGCTCGTGGCCGATCGACCTTTGTCGTCCAGAATTGACGAGCTCCTACGAGAACGACTGCGAGGAAGCTCGCTGCAGCTTCTTACGGGGGGGGGGGGGGGCTGTGAAGACGTCGGAAAGGTAGATAGCATTCAATGTAAACACTAGTGACGGTGTTCATTGGTGCATGGCAATTGACAGTGCAATTACCGTTGGTAGTCGAGCTCATGTCCCCCACGGCGACTAGTCAGACTCCAGCGGTCGCTATTGTCAAATCGAAAGATTTGTCTTGGGGCATCAAACCGTGCTGCGGTCATGGCGTCCAAGCGGGGGCTGCTGCTGCTGCTGGTTGTGGCGGTGTCGCTCGCACCAGCTCATGCAGCTTCAGACACGCGTGTGGTGGTACCGGACATCGCCGGAATGATCTACCCCCCGTCTACCGTTAGCAGCCACGTGCAGTTTGGGGACCCCAGTTCGTCGTCTCCGAGCGCCTACGAGTTCGTCTCCCCAACGACGACTGACTCTGTTGTGTGCACCGACGCGCGCCTGTGTCTGGAGCTACGGATCTCGTCCGAGTACAAGCTAGACCCGTTTTTCCTGAGCCGATACGACTCCAACACGGCCTTGGTCTCCGCTACTTTCGAGGGATACGACGCCACTGACATCCTGCCCTTGATCCCTGGGAGCGCAGAGGCGACGGTGTGGTGGTTCCAGACCAACGCCACAGACACAACAGCGACACCCGTGATTGATCTGCTCCTGCGGTTTCGACAGCGCAGTCAGAGACTGTCGGCTAGGGACCAACTGCTGGTGCAGCTGCGTATTGAATCGGTGGACTCCAGTACGACGACGAGCGCAGTGCAAGCGTACGCGGTGTACGGCAACCAACGTGTGAAGCAGACGACGCGTCGAGTGGATTCTTCCACCGTCCAAGTGGACCTCTCCATCACCAAGAACGTCGACAAGCGAGACGTGGATCTATCGGATGCGTATCCTCTCGTTGGGAACTCTACAGTGGACACTTCGAGTGACTTGGGGACGTCTTGCGACGACTGTCTTGCGTTCCTAGACGCGTGTGGGGAATCGGAAGTCTGCAACACGTCGGTGATGCCGTGTTTGCTGTCGAAACTGGAGGCGATGGCTGGAGCGAGTGATTCTGGGAGCAACAGCAGTAGTCAGGACGCCGGAGACGCTGGAAGTGTCAGTGGCAGTTATGCGATGGAAGCGGTGGAGGCTGGGAGTGGACTGTACGATCTCGAGGCATGGTACAAGGACTTCCTCAGTGAGAGTGACAGCAGTGAGAGTCTGGAGGAGAGCACTGCGGCCGTCTACAGTGCGAGCGGTAGTTTTGGTGACAATTCTGACTCTGCGGGGTCTGATAAATCGACCGAGGCTTCAGGTACTGGTTTGGAGGAGCTTGCTGGCACAAAGCAAGTGGATTTACTACAGCCATTAGCTGCGTGTGTCGGAGATCTTCCGCTCGCCGCGTGGTTTCCCATTCGACAGGCAATTCTCTGCCTGGCACGCTCGAAATGTGCGCTGGGAAATGTACCAGGCACGACGGCAGGGGAAGAAGTCCCTACTACCCTAGCGATTTCCAACGGGTCGCAAACTTTTTCAGTGACGCCTACAATCAGCGGGACCAACAACGTGAACCTTACGATCGTGACGCGAGACATTCGGTCGACTGTGGCTGGACAACAGACCTTTGCGTACGCCGCGTCGGCTTCCTACTTGGGAATGTTCCTGAGATCGTTTGTACTGATGCAGGCTGCGGATGTTGCAGCTCTGGTGGAATCTTCGGTATCTGACCCGGACACTCTGCAAGTGTCTTTGAAGTACTTCAACGCGTTGATGCTCACGTCTGTGGACTTCCAGATTCTGACAGGAGACCTCAACATGATTGACTCATCTCCGGTGCAAGCTGTGATCGAGTATCCGTCCTCCTCGAGTCGGCCAAACCTCGACATAGTTCTGAGCGAGCTTCGGACGCGTGTGAATCCTCCTCTCGATACGTGGATATTGTCCGAAGACTGTGTCTCGTGCAGCGCGCAGCTCTTTGGGTGTTCTACAGATGAAGTCATCGCTAAATCTTGCTCTTACACCTCAATGAAGAGCTCGTTTGGGCAGTGCATCCGGCAGCAGTTGCCACCTACTTTGTTTGAGGGAATGGCAGAAGGAATTATGACTTCAAGACCCATTAGCAGCGAACTCTATCGATGCCTTCCTGATGGCTCCTCTTCGACTGCGTCGGACGCGCTCGATCAGCTGCAAAGCGCGCTGTCATGTTTCGCAGCAACTCGCTGTCCGTTCGGCCCCACTGCACTGGTGCAAAAGACGCGAGCGGTTGTGCTGGAGACGACGTCGTACATTCAGCTGCTGCGAGTGCTGCCTACCTCATCGAATGCGCTCAGCATCAGGGTCAAGTTTAACCTGGACGAACTTCTCGTCGGCAGCACTAAACCAATCAACTCCACTTCGTCCGAGCAGGAGATCGAGACGGCCATTAAAGAGGCCACTGGCTTCGACGTGAGCGTGAGCTCTCTGCGCGGAAAGAGTGAAAGGGCCGAGTGGACACTGGAGATCATCTACCACAATGTTTTTTTACCAGCGAGTTCGTTTACAGTGAACGCTGAGATGGACGGAACTTCCGTGGGATCCGCCACAATAAAGCAGATCGTTATGGAGGGCGGTGAGGCTCAGCTTCGGGCGGTGGCAAGGAATAAAACGCAGGTATTCCTGCAGACCGAGGTTGAGTCTACTAGTCCGAGTGGGAATTTATCACAGAGCGACGTATGCCGAAGGTGCACGCCAGTCATGAAAAGGTGCCAGGACAGCTCCGTTTGCGCCTCCTTTTCGCGGGAAGTTCTCGTTCCTTCACTGCGTGCTGCAGACACCACGCAGTTGACCGTATCGTCGAATGCTGCTGGGGCTCAGACCTATGCGTTTGATCTCGTACCAACAATTCAAGACGCTTTACCCGACAGTTTTGCAGCCTGGGATGCGCTAGCCGCCGAGTTGTATTGCTTGGCAGACGTGAAGTGTGATGTGGAATACGAAGCCGTTGTCGACAGCACCACGGGAGTTCATCAGCCAACGTACCTGAGCTTAGACAGCATCTTTATCAACTTCTCCGTGCGCACGTATCCCGACACACAATGGACTGCGACTACGACTCAAAATCTCCAGTTCACGTACACTCCCGATCAGGCCGCTACTTCAGCTACTGATGCAGCCGATGGTCTGTTGAATTGGGTGGTGACAACGGTAAACGACTCGGTACCTGGAGCTACTGTAATGCAGCTAGGAGATTGGACGGAGGAGACTTCGGGGGCTGCCGTTGGTGTTATCGCGCTCTATGGGCCGTTTGACGAGCTTGTTGGTCGCTTCTTGATGGCGCCATTATCCGGACTGCCGGCGTTTTCTGCGGCTGAAGCAAGCACGAATGCGTCGAATCTCCCTCCAGCCGGAGTAGCCTTGTCACTATGGAGTTTGTCGCTTACTTCGGTCGGCACTAAGCCTCAGTACAGCAAGTTGTTGGACCTGTTACGGTTTGGAGCGGACGCTAATCCGGCCGATTCCACGCCTGCCGCCTCCTCGAAGTACATTTCCCCCACAGACCGGTGTCGCGAATGCAAAGCAGCCACGTTGGCTTGCCAGAATTCCGCCGAGTGTGCGAAGTTCTCACGAGAGTCGCTCGTGCCACTACTTCGCAACGCTAGCGATCAAGCTACGACCAGTTTATTGCTCGATGGGCTTGGCCACGTGGAGCGTCGGTTGTCATTGGATTCGCTCTACTCACTTGCCTCGAGTGAACTATCCTCACTCGAGAGCTGGGACGCTCTGAGTACCGAGCTCGCTTGCTTCGTGAATCGGTGCGACCTGGAGTACAGCGACGTTTTTGTTCCGGGTACGAGCTACCACGAGGCGTCTTACCTGCGCCTTGAGAGGGATAATGCCACCTTGCAGGTGCTCACGTATAACGATACGCAGTGGAATATGACGATTAGTGGATCCGAGGTCGAGTACGTGCCAGATACGTCGCTATCGCCTCTCGAAGCTGCAACTGCGTTTAGTGACTGGATTGAATCACAAGTAACGCAAGAACCGTACAACCTTAGCTACTCAAGAGGCGACATCACCGTCGACGAAGTGCGTGGGTCGGCAGCGTTTACCCTCACTCTACGCGGGCAGTGGAGCGACCTCGTATCCGACAGAATTTTATTGACCGCGCCCCTGGTTCCTATGTTTGAAGCATTGGGTGGGGCGACAGAGGACGAATTAGGCGTTAACCCTGCGCAAGTGACTGCACAACCGTGGGAGCTGTACATGACGACGAGCAACCAGAAACCTCAGTACTCCAAGTTCCTGGAGCTGCTGGCGTTCGGATTCATTCGCGATATTGACACCGATCCTTCAGATGCTTCAGGGTCATCTGCATCAACTTCCTCTGGTACCGACCCCCCTACAGACCCCCCTTCAGTTGGGACGTTTGACTGTGACGAGTGTACGGCACAACTACGCAGCTGCCAGCAAGATGCGGACTGTGACGCTGCTCTCACCCAACTGATCTCCTTCCTTGAGATGATGTCCTCGGATGCCACCAGCTCTCCGTACCTTTTCGATGCCACACCTTTGATGGAGACGACGATTTTCAAATATACGTTGACAACCGTCCAAGATCGACTGGAAATGATCAAGTTGCTCACTTGCAGCTCCTCACACTGCATCCAAAGATCCTGCGACGTTGGGAAGCCTGGAGAGACGGCGGAGCTCAAAGTCACCCCAGCTCACACAACGTTTTACGTTGGCGATGGAGAGGAGTTTACCATTCGTGGCTTGGACGATGAAGTCTTCATGTTCACAGAAAACGGCGACGCCGCATCGCTGTCGCTGTTCCTGGAGACGATGGTGCTCAACGGCTACACGCAGTTGGGCGTTAGCGTGGACGTCCAAGAAGCAGATGCGTTCGATCAGGCGCTCCAACTGTACACCATCGTGTTCAATGGATTGGCGAAGCCGCTACACCTTTCGTGGACAGACGATGTATATGGTGACCTCTACGGCAACAGTTTTGACTCGGATGTAACCTTTGTGCTGCAAAGCTCAACGGAGGACATGCTGGATGCCTTCAGGGCGTGGATCACGTGGCTGTCCTCTGTCAGCAGTGATTCATCAGCCTCGACTTCTTCTGGCGGTTCCGACGCCGGCTCGACCTCGTCTTCCTCGTCGCTTTCGGGGCCTGACGCCGGAGACGTTGGTGGATCCACCTCGTCTTCCTCGAGCTCAAGTGGCTCCGACACGGGGGAGGCTGCCGTTCTCTCGGCGTCAGATGTGTGTGGCCAATGCGCAGGCGTTCTCGCAAGATGCCAAGATACTGAGGAGTGTGCGACAGCTTCCAGTGGTTCATTTGTGCCATTCCTTCGTGACGCCTTGGCCTCGCTCAACGCCATAGCTAACGCAGACGACCCGACACGTATGGAGATTGACCTTGGATCTGCGCTCAAGTCCCTCCCGTCCAATGTGTTTACTTCTGCTGAGGCTTGGCACGCGGTCGACGATGAACTCATCTGCCTCGCCTCGAGTCTGTGTGAAGTGGGCTACGCCGGCGGAAGCAACTATCAGCCGTCCTTCCTCAGTGCGGAGGAAATAGTCGTCCTGCTGCACGTGACCACATTCCTGGACACCGAGTGGCAAATTACATTGAACGGGAGCGACTTCTCCTATACGCCTGCTGCAACTGTTACCGACCTCAGCGAGGCTGTCGTAGCCTTTCAAAGCTGGCTGGAGACGTGGGGCAAGCAGCAGTCACTGGAGATCCACGCTGTGAGCTGGGACGAGGACGGTTCATCCCCCGCTACGTTTGAAGTGAAGCTGTTCGGCGATTACGACGATATCAGCGGGCGCTACACAATGCTCGCTCCAGCTCTGATCCCTACGTTTGAGCCAGTCGGCGGGACTCTTTCCGAGGGCACGGACGCTACTTTACGAAAGGCCGAAGTTCGGGTAACCCCCTGGAATATCAAGCTCTATTCGACCGACCAAAAGCCGAGATACGGCAAGCTCCTGGACCTGTTGGGCTACGGTATCGCCGGCTCCTCCGCTTCGGCCCCCACACCGGCTTCAACACTTGCGTCTCCTTCACACGTAATGGGGTCGAACGACAAGTGTCGCCACTGTGCGTCGATCCTCTCCGAGTGCCAGAATGACGCCGCGTGCGTATCGTTCACGCAGTACTCAGTGGTTCCTCTGCTCCAAGACGCGTCGTTGACTGTCACCACTGAAGTATTGAACGACTACGGCGCTGCGTCCTTCAGCGCCGACCTGTACCCGATACTGCTGCCGTTGAACGCCAGTGTGAATAACACTCAGACAGTCTGGGATTTGGTGGCCGCAGAGCTCTACTGCCTCGCGTACGACACGTGCCGGGTCGAGTACAGCGACGTCTGTGTCACTTTTCGAGGTGCCGAGTCATGCCCCCCAGTGGAAATGGACTTGGCGCGTTCGTCTGTCAACGTGCGGCTGCTGACGTACGCGGACACGGAGTGGAATGTTGAGGTTAATGGGAATCTCTTCTCGTACACACCCGACGAAACAGGCTTGGAGATTGCGGACGAAGCGCAGCGCCTTCAGGACTGGTTTGAGGCGCTGAATGACGACGAGTCCATGCCTCTTGAGGTTCAAGTGGTCAAGCAGGAGGTCGACGCGGATACGGAGAGCGCCACCCTCAGTCTTCGGTTCCTGGGCACCTACAACGACGAGTTCTTCCAGTACACGCTGGTGAATCCGCTAATGATCCCCACTTTCGTTGTCGCTGGGGGCTCTGGGGGCCCTGCCCAAGCGGATGTTACTCTTCCTAGACTTGTGGTGTACTCCGATCGCATCAAGCCGCAGTACAGCAAACTGATCGACCTGCTATCTGCTGGTATCGCTGATGCGACCCCCTCAACGGGTTCAACGCCAACTCCGACCCCGACATCAGCTTCGAGAGTCATATCCACCACTGATCCGTGCCGACTGGAGTGCCAGGGCGTCATCACCTCGTGCCGGAACGATGCCGACTGCTTGACGTACCAGTCCACGCTCGCTTCGCTCTTGGGCGGCACGTCGGTGACTGTGAGTTCGCAGCCTCAGAACGACTACGGCGCGGCTCGAGTCGCCCTGAACATCAGCTCGGCCTTGAAGTCTGTCGTCCCGCCCCCCGCCAGCGCCCCCTTGTCACGCGAGTCTTGGTACGCGCTAGCAGCTGAAGTCGCGTGCTTTAACGCTACGACCGACTGCGATCTGGAGTACGACGACGTGCTGTCGCCGTTCTTGGGGGCCCACGTGCTCACGTCGCTGAGCGTCGAGGAAGTCGCGGCTTTCGTCTCCATCCGCACGTACCCGGACACCGCGTGGACCATGTGGGTGGGGCAGTCGGAGCTCTCGTACTCCCCGAGCGGCTCCTTGACGATGTACGACGCCCCCATCGCGCTGAGCAACTGGGTCATAGCGGAGCTCAGCGGCGCGGCGTTCGGCCTCGTGGTCGAGCAGAAAGACATCCAGTCCGACTTCGTGTCCAACAGCGCAGTGATAACACTGGCGGTCTCCGCACCAGCGACCGACACGACGAACGGCGACCTGTGGCTGGCGCCCCCGTGGCTGATCCCTCGGTTCGAGGTGGCTGCGGGCACGGCGGGCGGGGCCGACACGGGCCTTCCAGCGGCGGAAGCCAATGTCACGCTCTGGGACGTCGCTATGGTGAGCGTTGGGCAGATGCCACAGTACACCAAGTTCCTCGACATTCTCGACTCCGGTTTGGACCGGTGAGCTCCCATACCCGTAGCAATGCCTTATAATAAGCGACGGTAATGGAAACAGGTGGGGGGGGGGTATGAAAGGCAACTTCAACTTGACTAGGGTTACGCGTAGTTACACCAGGTTACCCATACACGTTACGGCAGGGTTACATCTGGTTACAGTGCGCAATCTCCGATCCGAGTGCGATGTCGTCGTCGGCTTGGGGCGGCTGGGGCTCCAAGCTCAACGTGACGTCCATCGTCTCGCAGGGGCTGGAGCAGGTGCGCAACCTGCGCGAGGACGTGGAGAAGTCCTTCGACCAGGTGGTGGCGGGCGCTCCGGGCGCCGCGCGGCTGCCGCTGGCCAGGCCGACGCCGCTGCAAGAGGAGACCGAGAAGGCGAAGGCGGCGGCTAGCGAGGCGTCTGGGCCCCTTTTTGGGGACGCCAGCGCTAGACCCAGTCAAGACGAAGCGCAAGGTGAGGACAAGGCCTCAGCAGTGGAAGAAGGAGGCGAAGATGAGGAGAAGCACGAACCCCCAGAGCAGCAGGAGCCCTTGGAGGAGGAGGAGACACAGCACTCAGAGCAGCTGCAGACTGAAGCCAGCGCTGCGGACGTTGAAGAAGACCAAGAGAAGGCTCCAGAGGAGAAGGAGATAGAGCACGAAGAGCAGAACACGACTGTGGAGGCTGCAGTTGAGGTGGTGGACGCCGCAGCTGCTGTTGCTGGAGAGGCGGAAGATGCAGCGGAAGAGGGGCTAAAGGAGCAAAAGGAGGAGGAGGAGAAGGAAGAGGAGAAGGAAGGAGAAGAAGAAAAATCTGAGGACCAATTGGTAGAGGAGGAGGAGGAGGTCGTTGCTGACGCGGAGGTGGCGACGCTGCGGCGGGAGCTGAAGGTGCGCGAATCGCAGCTGCTGGCGACGTCGGCGACGATCCAGGAGCTGCACGACGAGCTGGACAAGACGTGCAGCCGCGAGGTGGCGGCGGTGGAGCGCGCGCAGTTCCTGACGGAGCAGCTGGAGAACATGCGGCGCGAAGTGGCCAAGCTCTCGCAGTTGCACCGCGACACGAGCGACAGTCAGAGCGCGGATGTGCAGGCGCTGCAGATGGCGCTGACCGAGAAGGAGGAGAAGCTCAACGCGCTGCTGGATGAAGGCCAGGCGCTTTCTGTTAAGCAGGCACAGCTGGAGCAGAGGCTGCGCGCGCTGCGGAAGGAGAAGGACGAGCTGGAGGAGCGCGCGCTCAAGTCACAGTCGCAGTTCGAAGCGTCGGCGGAAGAGGTGAAGGAGCTGACGACGAAACTAAAGGCCAGCGAAGAGGAGAAGACGCGCCTAACGCAGGAGAACCGTCAACTGGCCAGTAGTGCCGATACCACAACTGTGAAGGCGGAGAAGGCCGAGCAGGAAGCGCAGGAGGCTCAACGGCAGTTGGAGAAGTTGCGGGATCAGGCGGAGCAGCTCACCCTTGAAGTATCCAGCAAGAACGACGAGATTGAGAGACTCAAGGCGGCCACGCAGTCGAACGAGGCGCTGAACCATGAGAAGTTGGAGCTACAGCAAACACTGGAATTCTTGCAGGAGAATGTCCGCGACTTGGAGCAAGAAGCCGCTCGCAGGGAGGAGATGGCACGAGCAGAAATTGCGGACTTGAAGCGGAAGTGGCAGGACGCAGTGGCGCGTGTGGATATGCTAGGACAGAGTATCTCCGAGGCCACTCAGCCGCTTTTGCGCCAGATCCACGCGTTGCAGGAAGACCAGCGTACGAGACAGGAGACCTGGAAGGCAACGGAGAGTACACTTCTCGAGCGGATCGACGAGGCAACTGAACAGCGCCGCGCGATTGAGCAGGAAAAGCTTGACATCGAGAAGCAATTGCATGAGCTTCAACGCAAGCTGGAGGATAACGACATGGAGCTTACGAGAAAGCAGGCGGAGCTGAATCGTACGCAAGAAGCTGCTGAAGCTGCCAAGAGCGAGGCTCGTGAGCTGCGGGGACAAGCTGATGCATTGCAGATTGACTTGGACCAGGCCAAGCGCCAGCGAGACGCAGAAGCTGAGGCGAAGCGCCAACTCCAGACTCGACTGGATAGCGCCGAGAAGTCCTCGAAGACAGCAGAAACGTCAACGACTGTGACGGTAGAACTAGAGCAGGCTCGAGAGCGTGAGGCCCAACTTCGACAGGACCTCGAGTGGCATCAACAGGAGCTTCAGAGGTTGAAGGCGTCGGCCGCACAGCTTGCACCGGCACCGTTATCGACTGGTTCGACATCCTCCCAGCATCATTATGCAAGGCGCAGCATTGACAGCGATCAACGCGACAGCAGTCTGTCGTCTGAGGCGTCAATTCTCCGAACAACGTTGGAGACTACGATGGGCGACTCTCTCAGCTCAAACGGTGGCAACACGTCAGTGCTGGGACTCAGTCAGCTACAGCAGCGGTTGCGCCTGCGTGAGGGCGAGAATCGTATGCTGAAACAACAACTCGAGGCGCTGGAGGCTCGTCAAAAGCAAACGACTGACGAGATTGTTCGGCTGAGCACGCGCAACGCATTACTAGAAAGCGGCGAGGCGCAGCGAGAACAAGCGCAACAGGAACTGGCACAGTTGCAGAAGCACCAGGTTGT
This sequence comes from Phytophthora vignae f. sp. vignae, assembly GCA_016169955.1. Lineage (NCBI taxonomy): Eukaryota > Oomycota > Peronosporomycetes > Peronosporales > Peronosporaceae > Phytophthora > Phytophthora vignae. The sequence continues at coordinate 111,665 of JABJUM010000056.1, read as the reverse complement.
GTTGCTTGAGCTTTTTGGCGAGAAAGAGGAACAAGTCGAGGAACTGCAGGCCGAAGTCAGCGAGCTCAAGGCGTTTTACCGCAAGCAATTGGATACGTTGGCGTCGCACAACGAGCAGCAGCAAAAACAACGAGCTGGTTAGCACCGTTTAGAGAAGGGCAAGAATCCTCCCGGTGCTGCACAGCTCGATGGGCACTGGCGAGCGTGATTCAAGCGGTAAGCCTTGTGGTTGTGCCTAGTGGTTTACGATTTTGTTTGCTTGTAGAACCGGACAAAGACACCAACGCATAATGCACAGTCAACTTCAAGAACGCTTGGTACAGGATGACAACATGTTGAAATTGGTGCTTTACACAGAATGGAGTTGCTGACACTTTCGGCCAATTCTGGAGGCTGCGACTCTATGATTTGGACATCGATTGTCTACAGCGTGAACTTCTCGTTGCCGTCTTCGTCGTAGATGCCGAAGTGCGCCTCGAAGACCGTGTCGGTGCGCGAGGGCAGGTCGAACATCTGGAAGTAGTGGCTGCGGGACGCGTCCAGGTTCTCGGCGGCCCACGTCATGTAGTCGGAGTAGAACTGCTCGGCGCCTGCGACGGAGCCCGTGTTGCCGTCCGAGGAGCCGGCGCTGGGCCAGCCCGTCTCGGTGATGGCGAGCTTGTCAGCCAGACCGGGGAAGCGCGACTCGGTTTTGCTGCCCTGCAGCTCCGTCCACTGGTCGGACACGAGCGTGATGGCGTCGGCCGCGGCGGTGTTGGCGGTGAACACAGGCTGGATGTTGACCCCCACGACGTCGCAGGCCGTGAAGAGGTCGGCGAGGCCCGAGATGGCGTTGTAGCGAGACGAGTCGAGCATCTCGGTGTTGCGCTGCACGGTGCCGACGGGCACGTTGGGCAGCGCCTCCTGCAGCTGCTTGATGTAGGTGAGCATTTCGGACGGGACGGCGTCGACGGAGGCCAGGTTCTCGTTGCCGACGAAGATCTGGACGACGCTGGCCGAGCCGTTGGAGAGCGCGCCGGCGGAGATGGCGGCCGTCACGTAGTCGGCCGTGGCGCTCGGGTTGTCGTTGTCGAAGGGCACGCCGAGCGACACGTTGAGGCCCTGCGCGATGGCGAGCGTGGCCATGTCGGCGGATCCGTAGGTGGTGACGTAGGTCCGCACGAGGCCGAAGCCCTTCTCCTTGATGGTCTGGAAGTCAGCGGAGATGGTGGTCTCCGTCACGGAGTCGACGTGGGCCGGGTCGTAGCAGACGCCGCCGGTGGTGAAGGCATCAGCGACGCTTGTCGAGCAGAGCATGGCGAGGGCTGTGGTGGCGACGAACGAGAAGACCTTCATGGTTGGCTTTGGCTGTGGTGGTGTGATGAAACCTGTCGCGGTGGCGCTTTTTGCTGTGTGCTTGTCGATGCAAGTTGTGGAATGAGTGCTGCGGTGACCTCCGACACTTTCGCACAGGCCATCCTTCCTTGGTAGCGATGGTGTCTCCTGAAGATCGAGTCGTGGCGTGTAGGACACCGCCGTCAGATGGTTAATGTTATGTGGCAGATGGCAGTCAAGTCAGTGACCATTGTGGCACGCCTGCTGGCAGCAGTGCCGTCTTGCGCTGAGAGGATAGCCAGAGATGCTGCCACGCAAGTGGACTCTACTCCTCGGGGATCGATCGAGTCGCGCGTTGCGTTGTAGTGCGGTGTGTGGATGTTCGAGGCAAGCCGTGGCTCACGTCAGAAGGGAATAAGCCTGCACTAGAGATTTTCTCTGCAGTAGATGTAGTAGAGAATCCACTGCTGGTGCTGGGGTCTTGAAGTGTGGAATACATGTACACTTTGAGGAGGAAGTTGTCGTCCTGTTGTGAAGGCGTTTGCCTGGTCGCAGCTAGGCATGACGTGCTTGCAATGCTTCATCTCAGGTGTCTAACGGGTTTCGGTGGCAGTGGTTCGTGCTGGCTTGTGGGCTTTGGCCACACGAATCATGTCATGTGTGTCCAGCTGGACGCGTTTGGCGTCGGGATTGATTTTCCCATCGACGAGTATGGCCGTCGTCCGATTTGCGCATGGTGCTATCAGCGCAACGTCCACAAACCGAGAGCTACGAAGATGCAATTGCAGCACCTCGCTAATACACGTCGGTGAGTACGCGCACCGAGCATGATGTATGTCAAATTTGATAAGGCTATTACTAGTAGACCCTCGCTCAAAGCTTAGCAATGCAGAAAGTCGAGAGGAGTTGAGTTGAAAAATCTGCTCTGCCGCAGCGCTTCAAGATTAATAAGTACATGTATCATCGGTCTAGGGGCGATAAAAGCTGGAGCAATGCGCTGCATCAACTCTACTAACTGTCGATGGTGCATCTGATCCCGTGGAAGCGGCTACGCTTATTCATCGTCGTCCTCCATCTCCTCCTCCTCCTCGCCCATATCAGCGTCCTCCTCGGCGTCGTCGTCGTCTTCGGATGTGAGGCCGTCGTTCTCGGGCAGCTCGCCCATAACGAGGTCGTATTCGGTCATGTCACCGGCGGCGTGCGAGACGGAAGCCGCCTTGAATGTGAGCACACGCTTGTGGCCGGTCGGGTTCGAGCTGTACAGCAGCGTCTCGGCGTCAGGAAGCTGATCAGAAGGCAACAGATACAGATACAGATACAGCATTAGTTTCATGACCATCAAATGCTCTCAGTATAATGATAACACAAGCGCAACAAACCTTGGCAAGATCCAGCTTCTTGAACCAGTCCGGGTGCTCGAAGCGCGACTTGGACTTGGCCGGCGGCAAGCACGACGGGCTGTACACGCCCTTGCCGAGGTTCTGCAGGAAAGTCCGTGCCACCATGAGGATGTCGGGCTCGCCTCCCTTGCGCAGCATGTTGCGCTTGATGGCCAGCTTGGCGAGGAACTCCTCGTGGTTGCGGAACACGGGGATCTGCAGCGTCTGCATAAGGTTCATGGCGTCACCGCGCTCGATCACGCTCTTGACCACGGGTACGGGGTCCTCCACGAAGACGCCGGCGATGCCGTGGCGCATGATGGCGGACGACTCGTCGCTGTAGTCCGGGTCCAGCGCGGGGCAGTCCACGAGCGTGATCTTCTCGCCGTACTGGACCTCGTGCGCCGTCTTGGTGGACTGCGGGTTGCTCGACACGTTCACGACCTGGCGGCGCTTGATCGAGTTGATGAGCGTGCTCTTGCCCACGTTCGGGTACCCGAGCACGGCCACGTTGAGGTTCTTGTCGGTCTTGTCAGCCAGCTCGTCCAGGAACACGCGCAGCGGCTGCACCTCTCCGTTGTCGCGCATGCCACTGATCTCCTGCTGGCGGTCGTAGAGCGCCTTGTGGCCCTTCTCCTGCTTGGTCTTCTTCGAGTTGTCCGAGATCTTGGCGTTGAGCGCGCGGACGGGGATGGTCGGGTGGAAGCGGCGCAGGTAGTTGACCCACTTTTGGGCCGTCTCGACCGACACGAGGTCGATCTTGTTGAGCACGAGCACCACCTTCTTCTGGCCCTTGGCCACGAGGCCGTCCTCGAGCGAGAGCGAGCGGGAGCCCTGCGGGTCGCGCGCGTCCAGCACCACGAGCACCACGTCAGCGGCCTGCACGGCGTGCTTGAGGTCCTTCTTGGCCTGCATCTCGACGCTCAGCGGGGTGACGGCGGTGAGCGCATTGGCGTCATTGCGCTGGAGCTTGGCCAGCTGCTTGGCCTTCTTCTTGTCCTCCTTGCGCTGCTGCTGGGCCTGGCGCTGGGCCTCGATCTCGGCCAGCCGCGCCTGCTCCACCTGCAGCAGCAGCTCCTCCTTGAAGGGCCAGTTGTTGGGGATGCCCGGGTCCTTCTTCTTCTTGTGCTGGTTGAGCTTCTCGGCCTTGCGCTCCTGCCGCTTGTGCTCACGCACCTTGCGCGCGATCTTGTACTTCTTGTGCAGGGACAAGCGCTTGGACTTTCCTTTCTTCTTCACCATGGTGCCGCGCTAGTGCTAGTGGTTTCCCCTAGAGCTGGGGCTGGAGATGTAGAGCGACAGAGCTTCCGCTTCGACCGCTTTGACACTGTTGAGCTGGCCGACACCTTGACTACCGTTGGCGTCCGCTCCAGTCGTTCGCAGCCCTAAACGCAGGAGGCTGGTGATTGGCAGAAATGAGGCGAACGCCGTCCACTTACAAACTCCAAGTCACCGTCCACATAGTGGAGCCTAGTGACGCTCGCGCGCAGACCGAACTGGTGGCCACACTTGCCTTCCTGAGCCCGTCAACCATGCGTCTGCTGACCCACAACATGCTCGTGTGCCACGTCAAGGTGCGCGCATGGCCCGCTGTCTGTAGAGCTGCGCTACGTTGTGCAGTGTCTTAACAGTGTGTTGTTTCTGTCTTGTTTGTGTGCGTACGTCACGACAGGCCTGCGCCGACACGGCCGGCCGCGATGCCGGCGCTCGTCCGCTCAACTTCCCGCTGCGGGTGCGTCATGCCGGCCATTTGCCTGCCTGTCGGTGCCGACAGTTAGGCTAACCAGTGTCCATTTTCAACTACTGCTGCAGATTGTGCCTGAGATGGACGGCGTCGTGGTGCTCCAGACCCAGTACAGCAAGAGCTTCATGCTGCACATCATGAGCTCCATCGACTACCCGGCACTGTGCCACACCACCAAGGAGGTCGGCGGCAGTGTATATGCTCCTGGGTTAATGGTGGATAAGTGTGGTTCACGGTTGGTGTATTGTATTGTTGTTGTGCTGCAGCTGAACCACCCGGAGGTGCCGGTGCTGCCGGAACAGATCCCCGCCGACTTGTCGGAGCAGGACGAGCTGCTTCAGACGATTCACCGCGTCCTCTTCGACGTACGTCGCAGTGTTTCGTGCTTGGCTTTTCATTTCGACGGAAGATGGCGGCGCAGGGGTAGAATTTTTAAGCTCTAACGCTGTGCCTTGTTGTTGGCGTGGATTTTACAGACGAACATCGTGGAGGGAGAGCTCGTGTGCAACAACTGCGGGCGCAGCTACCCGGTCACGAACGCCGTGCCCAACATGCTGCTGGAAGAGGACGAACTGTAAATGCTCGAGCGATTTTGTATGGTTTAATGTATTGGATGAACCTCACTCCGTGTAAGTCTTCGACGCTGTGTGATGCACGAAAAGCATACTTGCGCGTATCGGTACTCAGCCACTGACGTGTATAAGCTTGGTGCTGCAATTGCATGCCATTCGCAAATCGCACGACAACGGCGACGAAAAACTCCATACACGTTGATGGGGAAGTCAATCTTGACGCCAAACGCACTACGTCCAGATGGACGCACACGACATGCAAAAGTCCACAAACCAGCACCAACCGCTGCCACCGGAACTTGTTTGACACCTGAGATGAAGCATTGCAAGCACGTCATGCCTAGCTGCGACCAGGCAAACGCCTTCACAACAGGACGACAACTTCCTCCTCAAAGTGTACATGTATTCCACACTTCAAGACCCCAGCACCAGCAGTGGATTCTCTACTACATCTACTGCAGAGAAAATCTCTAGTGCAGGCTTATTCCCTTCTGACGTGAGCCACGGCTTGCCTCGAACATCCACACACCGCACTACAACGCAACGCGCGACTCGATCGATCCCCGAGGAGTAGAGTCCACTTGCGTGGCAGCATCTCTGGCTATCCTCTCAGCGCAAGACGGCACTGCTGCCAGCAGGCGTGCCACAATGGTCACTGACTTGACTGCCATCTGCCACATAACATTAACCATCTGACGGCGGTGTCCTACACGCCACGACTCGATCTTCAGGAGACACCATCGCTACCAAGGAAGGATGGCCTGTGCGAAAGTGTCGGAGGTCACCGCAGCACTCATTCCACAACTTGCATCGACAAGCACACAGCAAAAAGCGCCACCGCGACAGGTTTCATCACACCACCACAGCCAAAGCCAACCATGAAGGTCTTCTCGTTCGTCGCCACCACAGCCCTCGCCATGCTCTGCTCGACAAGCGTCGCTGATGCCTCCACCACCGGCGGCGTCTGCTACGACCCGGCCCACGTCGACTCCGTGACGGAGACCACCATCTCCGCTGACTTCCAGACCATCAAGGAGAAGGGCTTCGGCCTCGTGCGGACCTACGTCACCACCTACGGATCCGCCGACATGGCCACGCTCGCCATCGCGCAGGGCCTCAACGTGTCGCTCGGCGTGCCCTTCGACAACGACAACCCGAGCGCCACGGCCGACTACGTGACGGCCGCCATCTCCGCCGGCGCGCTCTCCAACGGCTCGGCCAGCGTCGTCCAGATCTTCGTCGGCAACGAGAACCTGGCCTCCGTCGACGCCGTCCCGTCCGAAATGCTCACCTACATCAAGCAGCTGCAGGAGGCGCTGCCCAACGTGCCCGTCGGCACCGTGCAGCGCAACACCGAGATGCTCGACTCGTCTCGCTACAACGCCATCTCGGGCCTCGCCGACCTCTTCACGGCCTGCGACGTCGTGGGGGTCAACATCCAGCCTGTGTTCACCGCCAACACCGCCGCGGCCGACGCCATCACGCTCGTGTCCGACCAGTGGACGGAGCTGCAGGGCAGCAAAACCGAGTCGCGCTTCCCCGGTCTGGCTGACAAGCTCGCCATCACCGAGACGGGCTGGCCCAGCGCCGGCTCCTCGGACGGCAACACGGGCTCCGTCGCAGGCGCCGAGCAGTTCTACTCCGACTACATGACGTGGGCCGCCGAGAACCTGGACGCGTCCCGCAGCCACTACTTCCAGATGTTCGACCTGCCCTCGCGCACCGACACGGTCTTCGAGGCGCACTTCGGCATCTGCGACGAAGACGGCAACGAGAAGTTCACGCTGTAAGCCGCAGGCTTAGGGTCTTTAGTTGTATGTTGACTGTGAAGAAATAACACCGTTAAATAGTGATACCGATACCATTGATCCCGCTCGCGTTTACATTCCTGTCCGGGACCTGGGCTGGAATCATAGAAAGTAACATCGGTGAAGAACACGCAAGGGTTATCAGTCACACGATAGGGAATAACATGCCAGTGCATTACAATGAAGAACGGCGGATTGAACTCTAAAATCCGGCAGCGAGGTGCACAAGTCAAAGCCAAATTCCACACCAAAGGAGGTTAGTCATCTGGTTGCAGCAGCTCATCGTACTCATCGCGCAGTACAAGCGCTTCTTGAAGCATCTCCTCCAACTGAGTCGTGGAAAATTCTTCCTCCTTCGGTGCTTTGGCGCGAGTCTGGCAAACGCACTTGCTCTTGGCACGTCGGCACTTCCGGCAAAATGCTGGCCGCTTGTCATCAGGCGATCCCTCTTTTACTTCGTCCTTCATATTCGAATCGTCCTCGGGAATAGGGGCCACGTCCGTGTCGACAGCAACGTCGCTATCCTTGCGCACCTCGTAAAATAGACTAAGCAGCTTGTGGAGCTCCGACGTGTCCAGCTTCGTTAGCATTTTCACTTGATCACTACAAATATCGGACAGGATGTTAGTCCTCCAAACACAGTCAAGTTATGTCCGCTGCGTTGTAATAGGCAACGTACCTGCGCTCTCCTTCCAATAGCTCCTCGGGTTTGACGTTGTACGCTACTAGCATCAGAATTACTGCAACGCAAGTCCACTAGCATGAAACACGCGTTAATGTTAATGGCCATGACACAGTACATCAGCAGCAAGTATCGTACCTGGTGCGCGTTGCGGGTGTCAATAGCATCACGCAGCTCGAACGTTTCTGTGATGGTGTCGATGCGGTGGTTGGCGAACCGGTCGCTAGCAAGTTTCAGCTTCAGAGCTACTTGAGGCAGCGGGCGTCTCAGCATCAGCGAGAGAGAATTCCATCGCTCCAAACGAATCTGACGCGCTCGTCGGCGCGCAGCGTCTGCTTCGATCTTGTCCGGACCTTGGATCAAAGGGTCTGCGTCCTCCTTCTCCTCTTCCTTTACAGGCAGAGGGAGGCCAGCCACCACTAGTGTCGTCTCGTGGGTGATCCAGTTGGACAGCAGCCCCCAAAGGTGGCTAAACAGCGGCAGATCATTCAGCGTCACCACTTCTTCCTCGTCAAAGTCGGAAATGTCGAAGCTGTCCGCAGAGGAGACGTCACTGGCCGCCGCGTCGCTCTCGTCGCTGTCGCTAACCACAATGTCGTCTTCGTCGTCCCCCTGCTCTTGGCTCTTCTTGACCAGCTTCTCCACCTTTTTCGCCAGCTTCTGCTTGTGTGCTGGGAACACGTAGCCCTCAATAAGCGCAGCGTGTTCTACGGTGGGGAAGTTCCTGTCCGGTGCAGCGGGGGACTCGTTCTCCTTCAGCTTGGAGGACGCAGCAGCCTCCAGAGCCGGTGGGACGCCCACAGACATGGCGTTCGCAGTCGAGTGCTTCCTCTCAACGACGCCCAGGTCCTGCGTCTTGGCCCAAACCGACTTGGCCTTCGGCAGCGGCTCTGGCTTGTGTAGAACAGCAGCTTCAACCTGTTTGACGGGCTTGTCATCCTCGTAGTCGAATGGATTGGGTTTGTCCGTGCCGAAAACTTCAACCAGAGACGGCACCAGCTGCGGCGGCTTGTGCGCAAGTCTCGAGAGAAGCACCCGAGCTTTCTACAGCCAGAAAACATAAATGTAAAAGAGGTCAGTACCAACTACGGGCTGTAGCAGCACTTTGGTGGGAATCTAGAGCTTGAAACTGTGGCTTTGAGACCTTGAGACACAGCTGAGAGCAGAACTGCCGCTCGTAGTGGGCGTCGTAGATCTCCTTGCGAGCCAACGAGACTCGCAGCTTGCCCTTCGTCCTGCATTATAATTATGCAATTAGATTGGTTGAAAATGAAAATAATGTGTTACAATTGGTCAAAAATGATTTTGCGTACGTTGCCAGCGGGTTTGAGCAGGCCGGGAAGGCGCAGCGCTTGGCAGCGGCTCGCTCCTCGAAGACCTCCTCCATCTGCCGGCGCTGCAGCAGCTGCCCGCTCAGCTCCAGGTAGCGCACGGGCACGCGCGGCGCCAGCAGCGTCGCCATGAGCGCGAAGGCCTCCTGCACGCTCGAGCCATTGACGCTCGTCATGATTGGCGAGAAATGTGAAATGCTGGAATTTGGTGACGCGCAAAATGTGTGGGCCACATTTTTAGTGAGAGTCAAACAAATGACTTGGCGTTTGTAAGGAAACTTCAACTTGCTCGACGTGAAGGTCTGCGTGCGGGAATCACTTCGGGTGTAGAGGGGGGGGGGGGGTCATGCCTACACGTACAGTGTTTCATGTAGCCTGGCTTGAGGTCACACGATTGTGTGGGGTGAGAAGGAATAACCTACGAAGAAAAACAATATTCTTGGGTCTCAAGTAGCCGATAATAACGCGCAATGTAGTGTAGTAATGCTTGAGTTGTCGTGGGGAATTCCCACGGGTTGACGGACTTCGACGGCCACCGCCACGACTGGGAGCATGTGATCGTGTGGATCAACAACCCTGTACTCGACAACCCGACCATCCTGGCCATGACGCCGTCAGCCCACAGCGGATACTCCACGTACGCACCCCCTCCCGTAGACATGGTATCGGGGACAAGCTGCAAGGTCGAGTACACGTCCAGTTGGATCTTTATCGACCACCACCTCGAAGGAACGGCGAGACGCAGGATTTGGTCATGTGGTCCGACCTGACCGACGCCGCTCGGTATGCGCTGAACACGACCAACTTCGGCAAGGTCGACACCCCGATGAACGACGGCACTTTCAACTGGAAGCTTTCGAAGGCGTGACCGTGGCCGTAAAGGGGCTTATGAACTTGCAGCTGCACCCCTTGCTTTAATTCCTTTACACGCGATACGAATTCGAATCGTTGCTAAAAACTGGTCGAGCGTTTGGATATCACCGCAGGGCTATCAGCGCAAACATGACATTGCAAGGTGAGCTTTTCGAGGCACGTTGATGTGATATGTTGTGGCTCCGAAGGCGATGTCGGTAACCAGTGAATTCTACTACCCCACTCCAATAATGCGTCAACAGGTACCAGCTTCTTGGTGACAGCCCCACCATTTTGTGGCACAAAGCTCACTATTGAGAAGACCTCGATTCCGAGGAGCTCGTTGCCACCCGGTCGGGTCAACAACGGCCAATGGGCCCTGGAACTTAGATACAGACGAGATTCCGCATGCTTTAACACGGTACGTACGACCATACTCCGTCACGCCTGCCGCCAGGAAATCTCGGACGGCACTCCTAGTGCCCTAAAGCCCCACGAGCCCCACCACTTTTGGCTCCACCATTGCGCTGCATCCAATCGCGGCGGCTGAAGCAGCAAAGCAATTCCCGGCGGCACGTGCCCCACGCGCTTCAAGTTGAAGCTGTCCTCATTTCAGCCAATCAACATCACCCCAAGAGTTGATCAACTAAACAAATCCACCAGAGCCCCCCCGAACGTCAGACGCAGATTCGCCTCCACCTCCTCACTCCGCATCACATCAACATGCTCGCCGGCCTCCGCCACGCCCCGTCCTCCCTCTCGGCGCTGCGCCGCCCGCTCGCGCGCAGCTTCGCCGCCAAAGGTAAAAGCGCCCCACTCCATCAGACCCCAAAGACCCTCTAGCTAACCCCCCCCCCCGTCTTGATGGCAGCCGAGTACGAGAACATCCTGACCGAAGTGCGCGGCAAGGTGGCCATCATCACTTTGAACCGGCCCAAGGCGCTCAACGCGCTGTGCAGCCCGCTCATCGAGGAGCTGAACGGCGCCGCGCACGCCTTCGACGCCGACCCGAACATCGGCGCCATCGTCATCACCGGCAGCGGCTCCAAGGCGTTCGCGGCCGGCGCCGACATCAAGGAGATGGCCACCAAGACGTTCGTGGACGCGTACAAGAGCAACATGTTCGCCAACTGGGGGGACATCACCAAGGTGTCCAAGCCCGTGATCGCCGCCGTCAACGGCTACGCGCTGGGCGGCGGCTGCGAGCTCGCCATGCTCTGTGACCTCATCATCGCCGGCGACTCGGCCAAGTTCGGCCAGCCCGAGATCACGCTGGGCACGATCCCGGGCTGCGGCGGCACCCAGCGCCTCATCCGCGCCGTGGGCAAGTCCAAGGCCATGGAGATAATCCTCACGGGCAACATGATCGACGCGCAGCAGGCCGAGCGCGACGGCCTCGTGGCGCGCGTCGTGCCCGCCGACCAGCTGCTGGACGAGGCGCTCAAGACGGCCAACAAGATCGCGTCCTTCTCGCAGCCCGTGGTCAAGATGGCCAAGGAGGCCGTCAACGCCGCGTACGAGCAGTCGCTGCAGGAGGGGCTCAAGTACGAGAGCCGCCTCTTCTGGAGCTCCTTCGCCACCCAGGACCAGAAGGAGGGCATGGCCGCGTTCGTCGAGAAGCGCAAGGCCGAGTTCAAGGACGAGTAAGAAGCCCCCGTTCAGTGTGTGTGTGCCTGTGAACACCAGGGAGACCGACAACTACAATCAATCCAGACATGAATGACGCTGAAACGCACTGCCATTATGCCAATAGTAGCTCTACGTCCGCGCGCACTACCACTAGGCCAGACTAGTCATCGGTAGAGCTCCATACGGACATGGCGACTGTAGCTCTAAGCTACCGCGCCATGTCCAGCTCTTATGCCATGGCTGCTGGCCTGGAACTGCTTAAGAGACCAGTCCAAATTCTAGCATTACTCTTCACGTACCTTTGCTCTTCTTCGACGAAGTCCTGGTAGGGCTACCGGCTGCTGCAACCGTCCCGTTCGCACCGCCGATGCAGTCGCTCACATCGCGCTTCTTCTTCTTCTTCTTGGTGGGCGATCTCTTCCGCAGGTGTTTGCTATCGCTCGCACCGTTGTCCACCGACTCGAGCACCCACTCGGGGATCTGGGAGCGAGTGACGTGGTCGATCTGCATGTCCATTCCGCCGTGGCGGGCCTCCCACTGGTCCGTGTAGTAGGCGAAGTCGCGGATCACGCTCGTCAGATCCACATCGTGTGTGCCAGCGGTGGCTGCAACTGGATTCGGGGCAGGGAACCCCAGGCCAATAAACAGCCACGACGTGTGCACCTCGCGCTTCGATGAGCCCTCAGGGGTTGCGTCCTTAGTCTCAACGAAGTCGAAGAAGCGGGCGAACGGGTGGATCCGAAGCTCGGGCAGCGCCTCTAACCTGAATACAGTGCAGTACACGATCACAAAGTCAATCACAGGGAGAAGACACCACACCTCATCTTGAAGGACGGAAGTGTTCTCGTCGCAAGGAAAAAGACGCAGCAACTGATCTCTGGGTCGAAACTGAGCTGTAACAGCAGCATCTCAACTTGGGGCCAGACATACGTACCGGAGAAACAAGTGGCGCAGCCTTGATTCGACCCAACCGAACCATCCATCGAAGTCCTCGGCATTGTTAGCTGTGATCTGGACACGAAGAAAGTGTTTTGACCTGGCGACCAACAACACAAAAAGGAGCAAACGTCATAACACAGAGCGCGCACAGGGCGATTACAGGCCTCAGGAGTTGTGAGCGGATGGAACCTTTGGAAAAACACTGGAGCGATGAACAGCTTTGCCCACGACGATTTCTGTACACAGAGTGTCAGCAGTCAAATCGACAGAGTGACCATTCGATTAACGTACGCACCTTCGTTTCAATCTCAAGTGTCCGGTTGAATCCCTTGCCGAACTCGGCCTTGAGAATGTGCAGGGTCGAAGCCATTACGTTGTACGACGAGTTCAATGCCGGGTACGCTGGCGTGATGATTGGCATCAAGTGTAACCGGTCGCGCACATTGATTTTGGGATTCCAGCCCTACACATCAGAAGAAATATAGCAACAAGCACGTCAGTTCTTTAGAGCCTCGCAGTGACAATTACTGCGGATACAGCGGAGAGAATGGCATCGGCGAGTATCCGAATAAAAGCGTGTGCATCACCGAGAAGCCAAGATTCAGGGGGTTATCGACCCGGTCGAGCATGATCGGGTTTGGCCACGTCCACATCTGGTAGATGCGGAAGAACCGCGAGAGCAAGGAGGCCGGCAGCGAGTTGGGGTAGAACTGGCAGATGCGCGCGACCAAGATGGCCCAGTTCACGCCGCCCAGGAAGCCCAGCACGTTTGAGTAGATTCCACGAACCTGCAGGAGCAATGCACACACAGAGATTAATACACCACCAGCACTAATATCCAAATCGCAGCTCCGCTTACCCGGGCCCAGTGCTTGACCGCGATCAGCGTCGTCCGGAACCTCTCCTGGTTGGGCATGAGCTGCAGAATCCTCTCCGTCACGCGCACTCCGTTGCAGCTCCTGACTGAGGACTCGTCGAGTCCCCTCAGGTACTTGTCGTCCAGAATGTCAATGTCCTCCGGGACGGAGTCGAGATCTAGCGACACGAACAGCAGGTCCACGGGGATCCCGTCCATCTTCATCTTGATCACCGGCACGAACCTGTCACCCGCAGCAGCCAAACTCTAAGAATTAGCACTACCAGTAAACGAAATAATAGCAGTTCAGTTGCCGTACGCGTCGCTGATGACGTGCAGCCCCGTGACGTTGGGCGTGGCCTCCAGCAGGATCGGCGCCTTCTCGAAGAAGCTGGCGCGCGTGCAGTGTCTCGGCGCGATGCAGAGTCTGCCGACACAGAATTACACACAGAATTAGACTACGAATTAGGTCGTAATGGGTGACTTTGGGCGTCTCGTACGTGTCGATGTCGGCCTCTCGGCTCTGCACGCCGAGGCGGTACGAGCCGAAGGTGCGCAGCTGCAGGCGCTTGGCCGCCGCCTGCGCCTCGCCGAAGCGCGCGACGCCCTCGTGCAGCGCGTACTCCTGCAGTACGTGGCGCAGTCTTTCCAGCACAGCCTCGCGTCGCGCCAGCTGCTCGGCGCTCTCGTAGAGGCCGCAGGACCTGGCAGTGCGATGGCAAGGTTAGTTAGTACCTACAGTTTACGAGCATTGTTGGAGAGCGTACGAGGATAAAATCACTCACTGCAGCGTGCGCAGCAGCTCGTCGTTGAGCTTCTTGTCCTCGTCCGAGGGCCCCGCGGTCGACAGCGGCGTCGTCGTCATGGCTGCTGGAAGGAGGGAGGTGTGGAGGTTGATGGCGGCGAAAAAAAAAACTTTTTAGTTGATCGTGCGATTTCATTGGCTATCAGAACAGCGACAGCTGGGGAGCATGTTTTTAATATTAGCACACTTCAATTACGGTTCAGTAACCCTCAGCAGAAGTGAGACACCGGCAAGACATCAGAAGCAGGCAGCCCACTTTTTTTTAGTTATGACGATGAAGTTCTTGCAGGAGAAGAGGATTAAAAGAAATATTTGTATACTTACTGGGTAATTGGACACATATGTTTCAAAACTGCGGCTCGAGCAGGAAGAGCGCCGCACCGTGGACGGCCATAGTCCCGGAGTTCTGGTCGACTGGGATGGGTAGGAACACATATTCTAAGGGGGGTTCCAGCAGGGCCAACTGGGCGGGGCATTTGTAAAGCGGACAGCGGTAGAACCCCAAATTGGTCGCGGTTTGAGTCGGTAGGGGCCGGGGGTCCTCGCGAACTGCAGAGCCTGAAGATGGCAACATCAACCCGTCGGGGCCGAAGCGGAACCGAGCGGTGGCATGCAGCGTCAGCGGTGGAAGCTGTTGGTATCGACCTGGTGAAGTCCCGGAATTGGAGGGGTTCGACGCCGAGAGCATGGCTTGTTCCGATAGGGTACTCGAATCCACAGACCACCCGGCATTCTATACACCCCCAATTGACACATACAGAGACGCAGGTATCAGCAGCACGCACACACTTCAGGCTGTACCACGACTTCGTACCGAGAGGAACAGTCCTGAGAGGACGATGGATCCCAAGAGGTCTTCAGCAGGAATCGCATTCGTCCCAGGCATGGGTGTTTTCGATTCGGGTGATTGGGGCTTCGAGGGCAGCACCACCAACGAAATCTTACCGAGAGGTATCTTAGACTGCACGGAAATGCTGCGCTGGAACGAGTACAGGAGGGCTACGATAACAAAAACCAACAGTGATAAGGCAACGTTTCAACGCGGAAGCGATAGATCGCAAGACATACCTCTTGGCCGCTGCAAGGCTGGTAACCAGATCGAATCAATTCTGATGGGGGCAAGCGCCAACACGGACTGCTGGTGCGTGTGGAAGAAATTGACAGCTTGCTTAAACCAGCGAAGCCAAGCTTTCAGCCGCGTCGGAGTTGAGTAGCCCTCACCACTTTCGGGTCTCAAAGCAGCTCCTGTCCATGCAGCAGGCAGGTCACCGCGAGCCAGGGCTTCAACTGTCGCCGTCGTCTCTGGATTCAGCAGCTCCACGCTATCCGCTCGCAGAGATAAAATCGTCTCGGCGTTTGTCCAGATGAATGTCAGGTACGTCTCCATCGCTGGGAGCTCGACCTGGATCAGGTGTGCCGTCGGTTGCTGCTGCAACTGAGTCTGGAGATACTGCTGTCGTCGAAGAGTACTCACTCTTCCTTGCTGCTTTGATAGCTGGCGACTCGACTTGTAGTTCATCAGCACTTCCACGGTGTCGCGTGCCTTGCTCTTGCCCCAGCTGATGATCATGCTCTCTCGCTTTTGTCTCTGGAGCTGCTTAATGCTGCTCAATAGACTCGTTTTGTCTGGGAATGCAGTCGTCAGCTCCTCCAGCCGTTGTTGAGCCCGTGGCAACAGCGCCGCCACATGTAGAGCAGCTTTTGCTACACTCGACGTCTCATTCGAGCAAGTTGGCGGCGCTGCATCGTACATTGTCGCCATATTTCGGAGAACAGTCGACATTTCATGGGCACGCTGTCGACACTGAAGACTGGGTGGCACCAGATCAAGCTCAAGGTGTTCAAAGAGTGCCGCGCATGGAGCCATCGTGGTGGTAACTAGTCGGTCACGCAGCTGGAGCAGTCGAGATACTAGCTGCGAATCGTGTTCAGCGCTATGGAGATCCAGGGAGTCATAGTGGAGGCACCAGCTCAGCAGGTCTCGGCATTGAGTGACTCGACTATCGCCCCAGAGGCGACCCGTGTAAATCAACGCTGCTAGTTCCGTCAAAGTTTTCCCATGAGCTTCCGCGGCGGCCGCTACAGACGGCGTCGCTGCTTGACTGAGCGAAGAAGTGCCGGACGTGACGGTGGCCGCCACGACGCGTTGATGCGAGTGAAGCTGAATCAGGCGCGTCACTCGATCCATTTCGTAGTGAGAGATGAACATGTCCGCCGGAATTGTACCGCTAGATTGACCTGCACTTGCTGTCTTTTGCGCGCCCCGGATGTGAAGTCGGAATATGGAGTGGAACAGCCACAGCGCGGCTCGAACTTGCTGCTGCTCGGCGCTACTGCGCTGGAGAGCGGTCAATATCGACGAAGCATGGCGTGAAAGTGGGGGAGGGCGCCTTGGAGCGTCTTCTTTCTGCTGTGCATTCTCCAGCCTCTTCTTCACCTTCTCGGCCGCCTTTCGCTCCTGTTCTGCCTGCAAGAAGGCATTATAGTGCTGCCTGAGTGTCTGAGGCGGCTCCAGGAACAACCGCTGAGCTGGAATAAGGCTGAGATCACGGCGATAGTTTGGTGTACTGCCCAGTTCCTCCACAAGCCACAGTCGAAAGTCGTGGTTGGTAGACTTCACGTCGCTAAAGCGCGCAACCTGGAGTCGCAGGGCGTTGGTGATACTCAACGACGGCGCAGCAACAGCCCCGTCAATGATCGTCCACCCGGGGTCCATCGATATCTCCTTGAGTCTTGTGACTGCGACGACGTCGTGGTCGACTGGATCACGGTCTGTTACCGCACTGCTTGTAGGCTTATCACGGCACGACCAGATTTCGTTAGTAGATCGGGCTATTGCAGCTTGCCCCACCGACATGAAGGCAACCGCCTCAGCAGGGATCTTGTGTCTTCTCGCGCAGTGGCGAACGCTGGACGAACCAGCGACTGCAAACTCGCTCGGGTCGGACAGAATGAGCAGCGGCGTCGAAAAGCTCGCGGTGTTCGCCATCACATCCAGACTCGGTCTGACGAGCCCTCCCCCTTCTTCCAGGACTCCAAGCAACGACAGCACCTCTTGCTCCCCGAGGTGCGTTCGGATCATGTCGTCGATCACGTGGAGTGGAACAGAGTCGAACAAGCACACGTGAACTTGAAGCTGGCCTAGCAGCCGAAGATTTCGCTTCACCCACGGTGGCCACTGGACCGCCTTCCCCAACGACAACGGATTCCCACGTGCCCGGGACGACTTGAGGTAGGCCTTCCAGTCGTATGCGTTCTCCACCATATCAACGTACAGCGAATGTCTGAAAGCATCGCGAACTTCCTGCGTCGTAGCTGCACCGGAATGCTGTAGAAACCCCTTCTGGATCTTCAAAAACGCGGCAATCAACTCGGCATCGAGGCGTTTGTGTGGGCCCTTCGATCTCCCACAACCAACTGCATTCACTGTCGCCAGAATGGCCACGTGCACACTCTGCTCCACAAACGCTTGAGCTACTCGCTTGACGGCATCACTCGTGTCCTTGTTTGTGCTTTGAGCGACAGAATGACAGTCCAGATCGGGACCTGAACACAGCCGAAGAATATGCTCCCGCACTCGCTCAGTGAGAGCGCGCTGAAGAATGCCAAAGCTTCCGTTCTCTTCGTCGTCAAGTTCCCCCAACGCCAGCACCAGAGAGAGTAAATACGTTCTGTGCAATGAAGTCGGGAGCCCAGCGAGTCGTTGACAGACGTACGCAGCAGTTGTCAGCGTTGTGACTGAAGTGACGTTCATCTCCGAACGCAGCTCCTCTGTGGGTATCTCCAGCTGCTGGATCCGAGTTCGACTGGGTGTGTTCCCTCGTTCGGGAGTCTGCGGTGGCTTCGGAAGTGACCGCGCGAGACATGCAGCGATATTCCCCAGGGTTTGTGGGAGTGGGAGATGCAGCGATAGATTGAGTCTTGCAATGCCGGCTTCAGCCAACACGAAGGCTCGCGCCCGGTGTGCGAACGCTAGGGCCTTTCTCCTCTCCTTGTATAACTTCTGAATCTTCTGTTGCAGCTGCTTCCGCGCGTGTCGGACAGACATGAAGTCGTTCAACTGCGCTGAGATGCGCTCCATGGAGTCTTCATCGTAAAATCCCTGCTGACCAGTGCCAGACGAAATCCAAGCGGACAGGATGGAAGTCGCCGTTGAGCCCAAGCCTGCAGTCGAAGCTTTAGCTGTTTCATCACTCGCAGCGCACAAATTCGCCAGAAAGTTCTTGAACAGCACTTCCTCTTTCGTCTTCTCCAGGCTCAGCTTGGACTTCAACGACTCCAGCTCTGTTTGGACAAACACGGCGGAGCTATGGCAGAGCAGCGTCAGAAAATGGTTATCGAGATCTCGCCTCGTAGGCGCGAAGTCAACCACTGCAAAGTGGCTCCAAGTCTACGTACAGCCACCAACAGAGAAAAAACATTTAGAGAGCAGGAAGACCAAAACACACTTTTAAGCGTACCGCACCTTTGGGGTCCAGCCGACTGCTTTGTCGAGAGATTTTGCCGCGAAATATACGGCACACGTGCTCTTCTCCTTGAGCAAGACGATGAGTTCCAACGCCGCCTCGATCGCGGTTTCGTCCCCCTCAGATGCATTTTCAACGAGCACCTGCAACGGATACAGTCATACCCTTAAGATCTATCAACATATCAGTGCGAATGCTAAGCGTACCATCGATGGCGGAGTTTGTGCCAGACACGTCTCAATCGTCCGGATCAAGCTCGGATCACCCGCATCCACAATGATCGCAGTCCCGGGTTCATCTCTTCCTCGAGGCCCCGCGTTGTTATCACCAAAGGACCGACCTGACTCACTCCGCGCAGACCCCTTGGAAGGTGTAGCACCTGCTGACGTGCGATAAGCTTGCTTGATCCACGACACTCCGCGATCAAGGGGATCCACCAGGAATGGGATCTTGAAGCAAACCTGCTGCGCCTGGTCCATGAGAAAGAGGCTGGTCGCAAACGCGTCGTCCTCCTCGTCTTGCACGTCGATGATGGTCTTCCGCAAGTGAGTGGCCATGCTCTCTCCGCTAATTACCCAATGCCGTAGCATTGTAGTGATTTCGGCTGCCATGGGGTACGGATCGTTCGGGGGTGAGGCGAAATGCCTTTGAACTTCCGCTCGACATTGCAGCAACAGCTTCTCCCGGTCTTCATGGAACAGTTCAGCTCCAAAGATGATGAGAGTTGACACGATAGCGCAGTCGCCAAGCAAGTTCACCCGCTGCAGCTCCACGGCCTCGAAATGCTCGCGCGTGATGTCGTACCATTGCTTGATAACGTGACCGAAGGACGCGACCGAAGATTTCCACCGCAGTCTCGTCTCTTGAGTTCGCTGGAGCTCCGCCTCGCGATGGAGATTCTGTGCGTGAAGCACGCGGAGCTCAGCCAGGTGGATCTCGATGTCGATGAGCTTCTTCTTCTCGGCCTGCGCGCGCTCCTCAATCACGCGGAAACTCTGCTCTGTTTCGTCCAGCAGTTTCTGCGTCGGGGCCACACGCTTCGTCGCCTCGAAGTATCGTACCAGAGCCAGCACCCACTTGCAGAGCGTGGTCGACGCCAGCGACGCACGCCTCATGTTCTCCATCGAGAAGTCTGGATGGTTCACGTAAAACTTGACGCGGTCTATCAGCGTCGGGTCGATTTTGTTCCGGTCAAAGTTGCGAAGACGCTCCAGGAATCGGATATCCGCCAGAATCCGCAGCGCCTCGCTCCACGTCGGCGGGAAGTCAAGTAACACGCACACAGCTTGCATCGCCAAGCGCACGAGCTGCGGGGGATTCGTGAAGGACTTCATCTCGACGATGTGGTACTTGTTGATCTGGGACAGCGCTTCGGTGGCCTCCTGCACTTCCGGTAGAGTCTTCGACAACTCGCGCTGGATGCTTGCGCGCTCCAGTTCAATCTCGCCCTGAATTTTGGCACACCGTTCCTCGTCCAGTAGGAATAACCGCCTTGCCTCCCTCTCAATGGCTTCTTGGGCTGCTAGCTGGGCTGTGGTGTCCATAACCGCTTGGGTGGCATCGTTCTGCTGGACCTCACTCGTCTCCTCCTTCGCCACTCGGGTGCTCGTCTGGGACAGTCTTTTGGCCAGATATCGCAGTGCTTTACCCAAGTCTTGGAGCTGGCGCTCGAGCTTCCTGTGCTGGAACGAGAAGAGAATTTTGAAGACGCGCAGCATTTCATCGAGTCGCGTAGTCACCGCCCCAAACCGTCTTCCGCGCAGGGTTGGAGATGGTAAATGCCGTCTGAAGAGGGAGCTCTCGTTGTGCACAAACCTTTCGGCCGTGTGGTGGGCGACTATCATGATGTCGCGGACTTGTGCGCGGATGCCAGCGTCCACTACGTGCCAAGGAATCTCACCAGTAGCTCCAGATCCTGTAGAGATATCTGTCAGCAACGTCCATTCATGGAGCGCACTGTTGCAGACCGCTTCAGCCGACACATCTTGCCATCGAGGGAACGTCTTGATCACAAATCTGTAATACGCGCACGGTTGCAGCGTCATGAACTCGAGCAGCTTGTTCTTGCACCTAAGCGTAGCAACAAGGAAGTCAGTACAACCATGGGCTGTACTGGGCTGTATACATGTTGGACGTACCCGATTGACAGCACGATGTAGAGACTGCGACGCACGTTTTCTCGGAAGACCGTCAGCAAATGCGCTAACGAGTGGGTAGGTGTCGTTGACCGCCTCGCTCCTCCAGTTCCCTTCTCCTTCTCAGTAGGAGACGCCACGCTCTGAAGAAACGATTTTCTGGGCGAAGGAGGTAGCGCGGTTGGGAGGCCTTTGGACTGGCGCTCGATAGCATGCAGCTTCACCTTGTCTGCTGACGAATACAGGTGCGGCGGGATGTCGTCTTGACGGATCAAGTACACGAGAAGAGCGGCTTCCTCGGCGCTCAAGTCCTCGAACTCCGCGTACACCACCGTCTGCGTCGCCTTGAGACCAGCCTCCAGCACGATGGACTTGACGTGCTCGACGAAATCCGCGAGACGCAACTGGGCGCTAGCTTCACGGAACTGGAAGGACAGCGTGCCACACGCAACCATCGTCGTGCTGCGTCGATCCGCAGTGTCCGATCCGCTGAGCAGTAAATGGCGCACTCCGCTCTGGAGGAAGCTGTAGATGTCCAACGTGTTCTGCAGTTGATGAAATGACGGGACCACCGTCACTTTCTCGTCGGGTAGGCCGGTTTTCAGCGCGACCATCGCTAAGGAAGATCGCCGTATTGCTGCGGCTTCTTGTGTCGGGGTTGCCGGGCTATGGTCAATCGCATCTGCACTTGCTACCAGTAAATGACGGACCGATCGGGAGCCTTTGCCGCGAAGAGTGCGTGGACTGAGTTCGCCTTGCACCGCTACAATCTCCGGACCGGATACGGAGAGCTCGGGGGACGTCGGATTCGCCTTCAGTGTCGCCTTGTGGTACCAGTGGAAGCGCTCCTCACCCGCGACAAAGATTGTCGTGAGCGTCCTCGCGTTGACTCGCGTGATCCCCTCCGTGTCTCCACAGTCGGCAAAGAAATAGTCTTCCGGAGACCGGAGATACGCCAAACTCTGCGAGCTGAAGCCTAGTTTCTTGGCGATCCTGAGCGCTGTGGACTGCAGTTGATCTCGGTTCGACTGATCTACGAACCGGTTGCGATGGAGCTGAAGGGTGAAATGCATCGTGAGCAGCTCGAACTCGAGAATGGGCTCGGCTGGAACTCGCGACACGGACGTGTTCATGAGGCTGATGAAGACCGAAAGCACGCTGCCCATGTTGAAGAGCAAGTGCGGGGCGACGGCGGACGGTCTCCACAACTTTCTTGCTCGCTTGAACATTTGAACGGGAAACTGCGTCAGGCGACGCACGGCGCTCGTCAAATCGCCGAAGGGGCCTTCATAGCGCCTTCGGAAGTTGGTCGTGAACATTGGGATCACTTGAGCGAAGACTTCGTCACTTTGGTCAGGGACCCAAATCTGTCGACAACAACGATAAGTTAAGGGGCCAGCCAGGCAGGAGCTGAGATTCAGAGACGTACCATGTGAAAGTGCCGCAGCAAACGCGAAGGCACACGAGGATACCCGAATGTGGACAGCGAAAACGAGCACCATACGGCCAGGTCCCGAAACTCGACGAATTCCTTGGTGGACTTGATAAAACTTCCTTTCCCGTCGATCACTTGTCGAATCATCGCGGAGCACGGACCGTTAGTCTGCGTTGAGGAATGCTACAATCGAGAAACGAGGGGTGTATGGGTCAGATGAAACAAGGAATTAGTGATAGTTTTGTTCATGGCCGTACCTGAGTGTCGAGATTGAGATTCTCCAGGAGCAACACCAGCGCCCGTTTCCCCACTCCAGGACAGTGAGCGCCTTTCAGCTTGCCTGTCATCCCGTTTTCGATTGCTCGCTGGATATCAAATCCTGTTGTCGAGGGGTTGATCTGTAGTGCGGTCGCACTCACACGCTCCTTCTGGCCGAGCTCCCGCAAACAGTTCTCCACAATCAGAGTCTTCCCGACACCCGATTCGCCCACTACAAACGCATTGGCCTTTGCCAGCCCGATCATCTTGAGCCACGCACTGCAGCTGACGGTTAGTGCAGTGGGGACGTAGATGATGGAGAGGGGGCTTGTGATTGTCGACGTGTCGCCGATGAGCTCCTCGTCGCCTTCTACATCTTCCGTGTCTTCGCTTGTCACTATTCGCCCCCGGGCTTTCAGCACTGCGCTCGTCCGACGAGGGAACTCCGATTGATACGCGAAGCTGCTTCGACGAGTTGCCGGTCTCGACAGTTCCACTAGTGCTCTGCTCCACGAAAACAGGACGGCTCGGTGGTCTTGAAAGCGGAGTCCGACGTCAAACAGCGTAGCAGACGGGTCCAGCGTGAAAATCGGGTGTCCTTCTAACAGCTGAGGGGCAATTCCAATGACGGCAGCGTGAAACTCGGGACGAGCGCGAGGCGGGAGGATCATACCCAGCGACATCGTTGCAGCGTACGCAACGATGATTTTGGCGTCGGCCATCCAGTCCGCGTCGTCTTCTACCACACCTTTGGCCACCTCAGCAACCAGCGGGCTGAGAACCTGGAGCATATTCGCGACGCCATGGGTGACAGAGCACTCGAGGAAGGGCGGCGTATACCGTTTAAACACGTCCAAGACCGCTGGCAGGTGCGTTCGCATAAGTTTCGCCACGTACTCGCTGGTCGGCTCCAGTAACTTGGTCAGATGTGCGAGACTCGAACGCTTGCGTCTCGGTTGCTGCTGCTGCAACCAGCTCTTGATCAGAAACGTGTAGGGCACCATGTGCTCCGTTTGCATGTACACTAAGCCGCAGCGACTCAGACAAGCAGGAGACCAGTGATCCAGGCTCTCAACCTCGCAGAAAATGCGTAGACTCTCGTGCGTACATTCCAGCTGATCTCCGTTCGGCAGACTCATCCTCTTGGTGTCCTTCGGCGAGGCTTCGATTAGACCACGAAGGGGTTCCAGCAGAGTTGGAGCATCGCGTACGCCGTCAAAAACTATCCACGATGCCGGCGCTAACGACCGGTTTGACGCTAGTGCTGTGGTGTCTCCAGCATGCGAGAAGAAGGACCCCCTCCGCGATTGTTGAGGGCTTGGGGACGAGTTCCCTTCAGCGCTGTTTGAGTGTTCTAATGTGTACTCAAAGCTGCTGTCGTTGGATGCAGCGTCGACGCAGTTCTGGCGGAAGAAATGGCTGAAAAAGCCGTCGTCCCAGGTCGAGTCTCCCGTAATGTCCCCGTAAATGTCCTTGATGCTGAAAGCTTCCGGATACAGCCGAACAGTACGGAGGTGCTTATCGAGAGCTGCATCGTCTTGTACGTCATTTGCCTTGGCTTCCGTACCCTCCGACGCCGTTAACTCGTCTGCAATCAACGAATTCAGGACGCTAATGGCGGTCGACTTCCCACACACACCGCGGCCGACAACGACGACCATCACGCGATTGGACACGACTTGGTACATTTCGAGCAGCTTGCGAATGTAAAACTCGCTCACGCTCAGCCGCCGAGCATTGATCGTCGTTTCGATCTTAACTTTGAGAGCTTTCAGGTCGTGGTGCTCATCTTCCTCGTCACTGTCGTATGAAGCCGCAACATCCTCCTCGATAACGGGCTGGTCTTCTGCATGCACCGGCGCTGCAGGAGGCCGCAGCGCTAGCATCCCATAGCCATTAATCTCCAAATCTACCGCGTGCGGGAATACGGTGCGAATACACTTCAAAAAGGCCACTCGCCTCTCGGGCAGCACTTTGGAGTGGAATTCGTCCCAAATGGCAGCGACGAGGGACTTTTCTGCTGTCTGCCACGGGTTCACATCCAGTCGATTGCTCACATTTCTGACGATGGCAAACGCCAGAGGCAGTCTGCTGCGCGTTAACTCCTTGGTAAAAGGCACGGGGTCGTCGATGAGAAGGCAGAAAAGAGCTTCCAGCTTGAGACTGAGCTGCTTCCAGTCCTTGAATCCATTCACGAGCAACAACGCCTCCACTATGAGCTCCGGGTTCACTGTAGGGCACGCAACGGGGGCAAAGCACGTTGAAAGGCGCAGGAAAACCTGCTGGTGGTGCGCGTGCTGGTAATCGAGCGAACAGGTCACTATCACTGCGAGCTCGTTGTTGGTGATGTCCACGGGGGCTCCATCCAGCACTATCGTCTCTTGATGGGCTCGCAACGCATCCACAATTTGGTTCATCTCCAGCACAAACACCCGCAGCATACTGGACACCTCGACGCCAGAAAACGACAACCAGACCGAGTTACTCTGCATGACACCGCGCAGAATCCGCTTGAAGTGCGTGAGCGTGAGTCCATTCGAGTAGTCGAACTCCATGCACTCTCGCCCGACCATTGCGGATAAATCGCGCATGAGAGTTTTCTTCCTCGTGCTCCCACCGCTGCGAGGCGAGTGTAACAACAAGCCGTGCTCCAACGACAGAGCGGTGCTCATAGCCAGCACGGTGCGTTTGCAGAGAGGGCTCAGCACGGGGCACGCGTAGCTTCCGATGAACGAGTACTCGTACTGGAACGTCTTGACCAAGTGGTGGATGGTGCATCGTTTCTCGAATGGGTCGAAGTAGAACCTCGGGAGCTTGATCCACGTGAAGGCGTCCCCAGCCGCGTAGCTGTAGTGATACACTGAGGCATCACTGCCAGGCTGGTGAGTCGTTGCTGCTCCAACTGACTGAGCGACGAGCGTTAACGGCTGATCCTCGTACAGTTCTCGTATTCCTTGAGACTTATTGAGAAGGAGCGTCAATATGGAACTCGCTATCCATCTTTCCCTCGGAGTTGAGGTCCGACGCACGATGTACTCGATCAAGTTCGCCTTTTTCAGCTGAAAGAGGTGCCAAAAGCGCTGCCAAGCTGCACCCGTGCGGTCGAGACGGACTAACGGGCTCACCTCGTGCGTGACCAAGATGTGAACACAGAGGATAACCACTTGAAGAGGGTAGTCCATCCACCCCCTGCCATCCACCACGCTCAGTCGAGGAGATTCTGCTTCATTCGATGCTGAAGCGTTGTCTCCTCCACCCTCGCTCGCCTTCCGCTCACCATTGTCGCTACGTGACGACGCTCTTCTCTTCGATCCACTCGAACGGGGTTTGATCAGAGATTCCAGGTTCTCTTCAAACAGGGTAACCAGACTCCCATCCATCGCGCTAATGACCGCGTCCACCATAGCAGCTCGTACTCGTTCGTCCAGCTCTTTCATCCAAAATTGCGGGTTGGCGCCAACACGTAGCGGTCTGATTGGGAGCTCCTCCCCCGGGGCGGCCCCATAAACGGCATTAATATCAATGCCATCGTGCACTGTAGTGAAGGCTAGGGGGTCCTGATGTTTTGCTGGGCCCTTCTGTGTGTCCTCTTCAGTAATTCCACCGCTGCCACCGATTGATGTCGACGTGTTTGCCAGGATATCTACAGTTCCCAGCGTGTTTCTCCTGGAGGGGACCACTCGTAGAGAATTAATCCCTCGAAAGCATTTGGAAACCATGCGAGGCAAGTGTTTCGGGTCACGCGCGTGTATCATCAACTGGAACAGGTCGTGGTCCGAGAGGAAGTTGAAGCGCGGGAAGTGCTTGCGCTTCTCGTCGAGGTACGCCCCTAGCTGTAACCACAGCTTCGCGTAGGACTCCTGTGCACCGACCAGAAACCCGATCGTAACCACTTCGCGCAGGCAGATGGACAGAGAGGAGGTGCCTTTGGCCGCATGCATCATGCCTCTCCACTTGCGATCAATCGCTTGGAACTCGAAGGAGGCTTCGGTCACGCTTTGCTGAACGTCGCGGAGCGAGAACAGGAGACTCAACTTGGTGCGGCTGCGCTGAACGACGCTCCACTTATCCAGCACTTCTTCACAGTGCCGAACCTCGTCGCGCCATTGCACAAGCTGCAACTGCAGAGAACCGGACGCGGTCACTTGAGCGAGCGACTGGATCGTCAAGAGATCGTCTTCGAACGACTCGAGAAGTTGGCTGGCTCGTGGAAGATCGAGCTCGTATGAGTCCTGGATGCGAATTATGGGCAGCGTAGCATCATGTAGCCGGGCTTTCATCGCATTGAGCTTCTTCTCAGTCACAGCGTCGTGATGCGCCTTCTGGGTGATCTCCCGAATCTGCAGCTCGTACTTCCACAAGTCGCGACTTCGAAGAAAGCCCAGAGTCACCGTGAAGCCGTCGGTAATCAGCACACCGATGCTGGAGACGTAGTTGAGAATGTCCATGAGCTTCAAAATCTCCTTCCAGTGGTGAATCTTGACCCAAGGCTGCGCCATTTCCTTCACTAAGCTCAGTTTCCGCAAGTAGTCGATGACGGCTTGGTGGATGTTGCCAAGCAGCTTCTCCGCGAATCCCGCTCGCTCCCGACTCTGAAGCTCTCGAATGACCGGCAAGAAGCTGTGTACCTTGACGGCATGCGCCTCCCAGTTTTGCTCGCCGAAGATGCCGTTCTCCATCGAGTTGATCGTCGTCAGCCACTGCATCGTAAACGTGACGAGTTCTTGCACTTCGCCCCACTTCGTCATCGCTTCAGCTAGTGACGGAATCTCCACGATCTTCAACCCGACCATCTTCTGGTACTCTTGGTACAGTTTCGTCGCCTTCTCAATCGCTGCTAATTCGCGAACAACCTCCTGGAACACCCCCACATTCTTCTCCATGTCCTCCTCTTCTTCCATGTCGGAAAACTCGTCGTACATCTTCAGCAGCTTCTGGCAGCGCAGCGTGTACTTCTGCAGCGCCGTGTTGACCTGGTACGTGATGTTGGGCAGGACTTTAGCGGCGAACTTGCTGTGCGACTGGACCAGAGACGTGTACTTCCCCAGGAACTGGTGCATCACGTTGTACTGCGGCGACACTTCCGAGCCCAGCGGAGGAGCGAACCGCTTTAACGCTCGAACTGTTTCGTCCACGTTGCGGATGTTTTGATTCAGCTGCTTTTCGCCTTCCTTCAGTAGCCGAACCTGCTTCATCTGCTCACAAAAGAACTCGATAAGCTGCGGTCGGTCTTCCAGTATCAATGTAGCGCGCTGTAGCGTGCCGACACACTCCGTCACTCCTTCGACGGCTAGACGGTAGAGTGATTCATGCAGCGTGTTGCGTTCTTGAGCAATTAGGTCGAGAATGTCCGAGATGGAGCGGCGGCACTGAATCTCGAGGAACCCCACCTTCCAGCTTGACTGCAGCTTTTGACACGCGTGCTGCGACCGGTCCAGCACGTTCAGGCGATGCGCGATACTCTTCAGAAAGCGAGAGACCTCACCCGTGGACACTCCAGTGAGACGAGAAAGATCTGTAGGTGGGTGGTGGGGATTGTTCCCAGGCGCTTGACCTTCTCCTCGCAACGGATGGCCGTGTCGGACAGACTGGACCTCCAAGTAAATGAGACGTAACGACTCGAACGCAAGCATCTGCTGAGCCGCTCGATCGAACCACAAGGCGAGCTCGGACGTCAGCTCTTTTGTCACTTCATCGAACGTCGGGTCCTTCCGCAGCACCGACTGCAAGTCAAAGTCCGCCGACGACATATCGCTAGCCTTAAACGACTCCGCCACCACAGCTAGCACTCCTGTGCCGCGGTTGTTGCTCCAAGTGATCGCGTTCTTGGTGAAGTGGAAATTGCTGACGAGGCGGATGAGTCTGGCCAAGCCATCCAACAGCACCAGCTTCGTCTGCTTGAGCGATGGCGAGAGTTCGAGCGAGTCGCCAGCGATCGTCACGGCAGCGCAAAGTGCCCCCAGGTTTTCTTCACGCGAGAGCTCCTCTCGCAGGTGATCGACGCAGCCGATGATCATCAAGTAGAGACTCTCAGTGAACATGTAGTCCATCATGCGGATGTACGTTTCCAGCAGCGACATATCAAGAGCTGCCGCATCCTTTTGCTGCTGGAGATCCGTCTTGCGCTTGCGCATCGCAGCTATCGGCGCCGATTTCCACTTGGCGTTGATTGTCCGGACGGATGCGGCCTCAGCGCTGTAAAATTCGTCCAGGTTGGTCGCGGGCTGGAGATCGTCGTAAATCTGTTGCACCATGTCTTCCATGAGGCCCAGAAGCTTCTCTTTCGCGTCGATGAGCTTCATTTCTGCCATGGCCAGACGCTCCTTCTGATGCTCTTGAACGGCGGCGAGGTCCACCGCCGGCCGAGTGCTGGGCAGTGTCAGGGATCTGATCTCCTGGATGTCTCGAAGTGCGCGACACGAGCTCAGCAACGGCCGAACGAAAGCTCGGCGAGCAAACGGCAGACACTGCGCGATGCGCTTGCAGTTGTCCCGATAGATGATCTGCCGGATCGCGCGCACCCACCCCACAAAAACCTTCCGCACCAGGAACTTCTGGAAGAGCGGGATGCCTGCCAGCAATAGCGAGAACATCTTGCTCTCCAAGATCCACTGCGACAACGGGATGACCTCGCCGGAGACGTCGTTGTCGTTGTTGTTCGTGTGGTGCACGAGGGACGTGGACGTCATCATGAAGTAGTCGCCCGCGCCAGATCTGGGCGCCTCATCGATGCGTACCAGGTCGTAGGGCATGTACTTGCCCGTCGAGGCAGGCGCGGATGAGAATCCTAGCGACAGCTTCGCGGTCGCTCCCGGGTTTGCCACCCGCGCGGTCTTCCGCTTGAAGTACAGGATGTCGCGCTTGTGCTTGGCGTCCAGGAACAACAGGATGGCGTCTTCAACGCCCGAAAGCTGGACAGTGGAGAGCGGAGCGTTGTTGTCCGTCTCACTCTCTTGCTGCTCCTGAGCGCTCGCACGTCGAAGCATAGCAAACCGCTGCACCAGTCGGTCGAACAGCTCCTTGTTCCTCTCGCGGAGATTCTGCGCGAACGCGCTACAAGCAACGCACGACGTCAGTCCGCAACAGCAAAGAGTTTGTCGTCTCGGAGCTCGACGTACCGGTCGGCAAGCTGGTCCCGCAGCTCCGGCACTGCATTCACCATCGGCGTCAGCTTCGTAGGTTTCTGGGTCGCTTTAGTCGCCACAATACTCGCGTGATCGCGCCGCCTTCCTGTCTTCGCCATCATCGGAGCTCGTGGCGCAATGGGTCGGAAGGGCGGGTCCTCTCGGAAGATCTCGGGCGGCTGCACCAGCTTGCGGTGCGACAGCGGCACGTGCACGGGCGAGTGCCAGCTCTGACCTCGTCCCCTTCCTGTAGCCATTGTTGTAGCTGCTGTTGCAGCTGGGGCTATAGGGCCCAGTACTTCCTCCTCTTTGGCCGCCGCGTTCCGCACCACGAAGGCCACCGGCGGCCGCCGCCGCAGCTCCAGCAGCTGCTGCTCGTCCACGTACATGGGCGACTGCTCATACGCGCTTGGGGCTACTTGGTCGTCGTCTCCAGCGCTGGACTCCAAGCGCTCGCGGTCGTTCGCGTCCGTAGTCATCGACGCCGACTCGTCGCCTCTCGGAGGCGTCTCTGCGGCCTGCTGCAGCTCGCGCCGCGCCTGCTCCCGCGTGCGTTGGGCCGTCCCAGCTGCGGCCATGGAGCGAGTCGCGCGTGGAGGCGAAGAGGACGAGGATGAGGACGACGACGGGCCCTCGTCCCGCGAGCTGCGGCGGATGCGCAGATGCCGCTTTAGCTGGGCTTCCATGTTGAAGTGCTCAGGGCTTAGGATGGACGTACTTAAGAACGCTTCGTACGTACTTATACATGTTTCCGTAAATTGATCATAGGATTCTTAAATTGGTATGGCTACATCCTGAGATATCTCATAAATGATAACGAATAGTGCCGATTATCCACCAATGACCAGCATCCGTCAGGGCACCAGTCGATATATGGCTACACTTGACACAGCGGTGATAACCAGCATGCGCGGGGCACTGGAGCGCGGCGGCCTGGCGCTGGCGCAGACGGCGGTGGCGTCGTTCTCGGCCTCGGCGCAGCAGGGCGACACGGCGCTGGTGGCCGACCCGGCGCAGGACTTCGACTACGACTACGTGCTGGACTGCCAGCCCACGGCGCAGCGCAGCGGGCTGGCGCTGGCGCTGTCCACGTACAAGCTGCAGCTGCGCAGCCGCGAGACGCTGGCGCTCGTGCACGAGTTCCACGCGCACAACAGCACCATCCACGAGGTCTGGACGTCCCCTTCGTCGCCGCACCAGCTGGCCACGTGCTCCAGCGACGAGTGCGTCAAGCTCTGGGATACCCGCGCGGCGCTGCCGGCCATGGTGGTGCCCGTGGGGCGCGAGGTCTGGAGCCTGTCCATCGGCTGCGGCGAGACGCTGCTGGCCGCGGGCACGGACGAGCTTGCGCTCTTCTACGACGTGCGCACGGGCGCGCAGCTCGGCCAGTACGGTGAGAGCCACGTGGACGCCATCACCAAGGTGCGGTTCCACCCGACGCAGCACGCGTTCGTGGTCACGGCCTCGGAGGACGGCGTCGTGTGCTTCTTCGACTGCCGCATCCCGGACGAGGACGACGCGCTCGAGAGCATCCTCAACGTCGAGAGCGCCATCACCAACATCGGCTTCTTCGGCCCGCAGAAGGAGAACATCTTCTGCCTCACGGGCACCGAGACGCTCGACCTGTGGAACCTCTGGACGGCCCAGCGGCTGCACCACTACGCCACGATTCGCGACGACTGCAACACCAACGGCCTGCCGACCGACTATTTAATCGACTGCCTGTACGACGACCAGAGCAACGAGCTGTTCCTGTTGGCCGGCAACCACGACGGAGACATGAACGCCGTCAACATCGGCACGGACCAGGCCTCGGCGGGCAAGCTGCAGCACGCGGCGGCGCTCAAGGGCGGCCACAAGGCCTGCGTGCGCTGCGTATACTACGACCCGGACAGCGCGACGCTGTACTCGGGAGGAGAAGACGCGCGGCTCTGCCGGTGGACGGTGCCCGGCGCGTCCGCCGAGGCCGGCGACGGCTACTCGTCGGCGTCGTCTTCGACGCCGTCCGGCAGACGAGCGACGGGCCTCGACCCCGCCGGCATCCGGAAGGCGCGCAAGGCCTCCCGGCCATACTAGACAGAGGTGTTTTGTTGCCTAACGACTAACGTGCAGCGCCGTCGGTGGCGTTTTCTGATCCACTTTGGTTCATCCACTGAGTGCTATTCATGCAGACTTTGTTGGCTGGCCTTGACGTTGGCGAGCTAATTTGGTGTCGATGGTTTTAGGCGCATGACCGACAAGAATGCGAGCACGAGGCAGTTACGACGCCGTCGCTATTTTCTGCTTGACCGGTAGTGCCGGCAGCGCCGAAACACCTGCTGCTGTCCACCATTCACGAAGAAGGCCGCTCTGCTCCAGGTGACTATCCGACCATGACGGGCATCATGAAGAAGGTGACCGAGTTCTACAAGAAGGACGAGTGTAGCAAGTACTACAAGCTCGGCAAGACGCTCGGAACGTACGTGGTCGGGGTATTAATTAGACAGTGATGTTGATGTTGAATTGAGACTGACGGGTGTTGTTGCTGTGCAGTGGGAGCTTCGCCACGGTGAAGAGCGCCATCAGCAAGGCCGACAACTCGCGCTGGGCCGTCAAATGCATCGACAAGGCGAGTCTCACGGCGGAGGACGAGGAGGCGCTGCGGGTCGAGGTGGAGGTGCTGCAGGTGGTGCACCACGTCAACATCGTGCAGCTCAAGGAGGTGTTCGACTGCCACAAGACGTTCTACATGGTCATGGAGGAGATGAGCGGCGGCGAGCTCTTCGACCGCATCGTGGAGAAGGAGAAGTACTCGGAGAAGGAGGCAAGCTGCGTGGTCAACAAGCTGGCGAACGCGCTGCTCTACTGCCACCAGAAGGGCATCGTGCACCGCGACCTGAAGCCCGAGAACCTGCTCTACCAGTCCACGGACGAGAACGCGGAGATCAAGATCGCCGACTTCGGTCTGGCCAAGCTCATCAAGGGCGACTCGCTCATGCAGACGGCGTGCGGCACTCCGGGCTACGTGGCCCCGGAGATCCTCGAGGGCCGTCCGTACGGAGCTGAGGTGGATCTCTGGAGTCTCGGCGTCATTGCCTACATCCTGCTCTGCGGCTTCCCCCCGTTCTACGACGAGAACAACGCCGCGCTCTTCCAGTCCATCAAGTCGGGCGTCTACGACTACCCGAGTCCGTACTGGGACTGCGTGTCCGACTCGGCCAAGGACCTCATCTCGAGGCTGCTCGTCGTGGACCCCAAGAAGCGCTTCACGGCGCAGCAGGTGCTGGACCACCCGTGGGTGGCCGACATCCACGGCGTCAGTGGCGACGCGCTGCCGCACTTCACGCAGGAGATGAAGCGCTACAACGCGCGTCGCCGCTTCCGCGCCGGCATCATGGCCGCCAAGACCATCTCGGCCCTGCACTCGATCCAGAAGCGCGTGAGCGCCAGCGATTTTGAGCCGCCGACGTCGGCCATCGCCGCGGTTGGATTGGGGGCGTTGAAGACCGCGCCGGCGGCACCTCCAACGGAAGCAGGAGCAACGTCCGCAGCTCCAGCCCCAACGCCTGCCGCCCCCGCAGCGCCAGTGACGCAATAGGCATGACGGCGCCATCACCGCATCCGCACTAAGCTTTAATCAGTATAACCTCGATATGAATTGCACGTTAAAAAGTCGTTGAGGCCCTGGTCCAGGTTGCAGAATGCATTCTCGTTCTTGGTAAGGGTTAGGTGTTCGTGGCTAGAACGCGTTTGAGCTAACGCGCTCAGAATAAATTCCGGAGCTGGTCCAAATGCGAACCTGCGCATTTATGTGTGCGGTCCACTTTGAATGAAGGCCTGCAGCGCAAACATGAGCTCCAGCGGAGGACGCGGCGGGGGCTCCCTCTGTCTCTCTCGCTGGCGCCTCTTTCGACAGCTCTGCTGCCGAGCCAACGTTGTCTGCTGTGCAAGCTGCAGCCTCAAGTTTGAGCGCATCTACTCATCGTGCTCGTCTCGCTCGCGTAGCGAAACGTAAAGGGAAGGGAAAGTAAGACTAAGGTGCCACGAATGAAGTTGACAAACGATATGCCCATGATAGAAGCCACACTGCTCATGCTGCTTCCTTGCGCCAGGTAGACCATCGTTAGGGCTAGACGCCGGATAATTGGGTTCTTGGTTTTCCGTCGCGGCTTCGCAGTCCACGCATCGTTTACCGCCTTGTGGATACGCAGGAAGGAGGCTCTAGAGCAGCGAAGATGCGTCTCGAACCAGCGTGTTCTTGGGGCACGAAGAGCTTTCTCAAAGTCTGAGACGAGAAGGTGGAAGTGCTGACCCTAGCAGAGCCAAGAAAGCGCCCATCCGCCGTCGCTGCTGCAATAGCGCCGACGCAAGCGCAGAGGACCGCGACGACGACAGCTTGGTGGGTCTCCATCAGAGGGGGGAGGACGGCCAGAACAAAATTCTGACTTCAGAACACCTGCGTCTGGTGTTCTGAAAACAGAGATTCTCGGAATGCAGAATCAGAAAATGGTACATTGTACCATTATCTGCTGCCCAATCAGACGCACGCAAAGTTCGGCTCCAGAATGCATTCCGGTACCTGGACCAGGGCCTGAGGCCCAGACAGAAGCTCGCAATGGAGTTGTGTGAAGCTCGGAAGACAACAGGAGCACAGCATCAAAATATTGAAACGCGGTTTGATTCAATGGCAAAACTACTGACTGGTGCTGGCTGGTGCTTGCTTACAGCGAGCAAATGTTCTCGGCGGGGGTCATGGCCGAGAAGCTCTGCTCCTTGTCCTCCTCCAGCTCCTGGGCGCGCTTGCGGATCTGGTAGATGAAGCCGAAGGCCACCAGCACAGCGCAGACACCGCCGCCCACAGCGAGGCCGACGATGCCGCTGGTGCCGCTGCTCTCGCTGCTCTGGGTGTTGGCCTTCTGCGTGTCGTCGCTCGTCTGCTGAATCTCGGAGCTCTTACCGATGGAGCTCACCGTGGACTCGGCAGTCTGCGCGGTCGTCTCGGTCGTCGTCTGCGAGGTTTTGTCCGACGTCTTGTCCGACTTGGAGCCGTCCGTCTTGGAGTCCTGCTGCTCACTGTTCTTGCTGGACACGCCAGCGTCCTTGTCACTGCTCGAGAGCGAAGCCGAGCCGTTCTGCTGCTGCTGCTGTTCGGACTCGTGCGAGCCCGAGGAGGACGAGATCGACGACGTCGAGTTGTTGCCGTAGTTCGCGTTCGAGTTGGTCTCGCTGGAGCCCGAGCTCTGCTTGGTCTCCGGTGCCGGCGTGGGCGTGGCCGTAGTGGACTGAGGCTTCTCAGTCGTGGGCTCCGGCGTGGGGGCGGGCGTCGTGGGCGCGGGCGCCTGCGTCGTCGGGGTCGACGTGGTGGGCGCGGGCGCCTGCGTCGTCGGGGTCGACGTGGTGGGCGCCTGCGTCGTCGGGGTCGACGTGGTGGGCGCCTGCTGCTGCTGCTGCTGGTTGGACGAGGTCGAGGGCGACTGGGCCATGCCGAACTTGGGCTGCGAGTCGGACGTGTACAGGCCGAAGGTCTGCTCGTAGGCCTCGGCGCGGCTGGGCACGTCGAAGAACTGGAAGTAGAACTTCTCGCTCAGGCCGGCGCTCCACTTCTGGTAGGCGCTGTAGAAGGTCTGCTCGCCCGCGAGGCTGCCCGTGTTGCCCGAGACGGAGCCGCTGGACGGCCAGCCCGTCTCCGTGAGCAGCAGCTTGTCGCCGAAGCTGCTCATCATGGTCTGCCACTGCTTGTCCACGACCTCGATGGCGCCGTCGGCGGTCGTGCCCGGGTTGAAGAACGGGTGCACGTTCACGCCGAGCACATCGCAGGCCGAGACGAGCTCCGACCAGCCCGAGATGCTCTGGTAGTTGATCACCTCCGTGTTGCGCTGCACCGTGCCGACCTTGACGGACACGCGCGCCTTGATCTGGTTGATGACGCTGATCATGTCGCTCGGCACGCTCGAGGCGCCCGCCAGGTTCTCGTTGCCCACCATGATAGCGTAGACGCCGCCGGCGTTGGCAGCCTTGATGGCGGCCTCCATCTGCTCCTGGTAGTCGCTCTGCGGGTACGGCACGCCCAGCACGGCCGTGAGGCCCGCGCCCGTGATGATGGGGCCCATTTCCGTGTTGCCGAACTTGGAGATGTACGTGCGCACGCTCGAGAAACCCGCACCGGAGATGGTCTTCATGTCGGCCTGCACCGACGACGCGCTCATCTCGGAGCCGTGGTTGGGGTCGTAGCACACGCCGTTGGCGTCCACCTGCACCGAGAAGAAGGTGACGACGGCCACGACGATCGGCGCGAAGAACTTCATGATGCTACGAGTACTTTTGCCTGGAAAAGTCGATGTCTAGTGTGTACGCTACTGTAGCCGTTCGCTCGTGCCGGGGAGAAGGAGAGAGTGAAAGTGAGACCGCCGCCACGAGGTCCGCTCTGCTCTGCTTGCCTGTCAACGCGTGCCAGTCGGACAGGAAAAGCGCGGCGTCGTCAAGTCAAGGGGGGGGGGGGGACCGCGACCGACGACTGACCGAGTCAGCGGCACGGGAACAGGGATCGGAACGGAGACTTTGTGGCTCCGCGTGACATCCGCGGACAGCAAGCGGCCATGCCGCTGCCGGCTCTTTTCATATGGTCTCGCCGCTAGTGATGCCAGTCGGCGAGAACGGCGTCGGCGCCATCGCATGAGCGACATAGAGCTCCGAGTGTCGTGGTTTTGGTGGCCGGCCAGCTGCGAGAAGCGCGCAATGCAAAACGATACACTGTACGTCTTGATCGTTAGCAACTTGACGCAAATGCACATGTATTGGTACAGTGCACCAAGGTCGGCAGGACGACCTCAAGTCACAGGCAGGCACCACTTGACGTGTGAGTCCACATCCAGCTAGAGGCAGTCGCGGCGTCGTCCCGCATTTTCCTCCGTCCAACATGCGCCAGAGCGTTGTGCCTTCGGAGCCGACACCGGAGCGCCCGGGGTTGAATGGGAGACGCTCTCTGCTCCGAAATGCCCTTCTCGGCACCGCGCGTTGGTCTCCTTCGCCACTCTGGCTTTCGCCAGGAGGAATATTGTGTGCGGCAAGTGTAATGCATGCGGATGTGCACTAACAGCGTTACCACACACGCACACACCTTGCTGGAGGAGCACGCGCGACTGTAGGTTGAGCAGGCTGGCCAGAATGAAGGCCGAAATTCTGGTGTCCTCGAGTCCGACAAGGCTCGACCAACGTTTACAGCGCCATGACCAAGGCGTTGACGGTCATTCGGTGTATGGTAAGCTGACAGTCATACATGGTAAGCTCAAACTTATTACCGTACACGTAGGTCGGCGTCCACGAAACTCGCCAGCATGGCGAGCTTATCCTGCCATTTGGCGAAAACTTTGCTTGGACTCCAAGCTCACAGCTTTTCAGACTGTGCCGGTGGTTGCTACGTTCGCTTCTCGTCGCGTCAGCCACGGCATCGTCCACTTCCAGACGATTCGTTGAGTTGGAGCTGCCCATGGCCGCCAGTGGAGCTCTCCTGAGCTCCTGGTTCAAAGCATACCACAATGGTACTGTACAATGACAACCCCAAAAGATCTAGCGCCCGGCAGTGGATACGCGAGTCGTTTTGGGTGCATTTCGAGCAGAGCTTTGATCACTTTCAAGTGTTGAAGCCAGCAACCACTTCAAAATCGTCACGCTTTTGTCTGTAGTTTTCAAGCACGATGGGCTAGTGACTGCGAGTGCAGGATAATACCGAAGTCCATTATCCAGGCGAAAATCTGGTCACTCACTTCTCGATGTCTGAAGTCATTGCGCTTATTTAACGTCATTCTAACATTTGCATCCACCGCTACAATTATGGGGAAACTGTCCAAGGCGTTGGGTGTGGGCTCGAAAGGCAGCCTGCGTATCGAGCTCGACCGAGGCACCTACCACCCCGGCGACGTTGTCAACGGCACCGTCTACCTGTCCGTCTCCGATGAGATCAAGTGCAAAGAAGGTAAGAGCAGCACGTATTCATACTGTAAGGCGTCATGGCCATACTCACCAATTGTCCTTGTGCCGCACACACACAGCGTTGGTGCTGGAGGTGAACGGCGAGGAGTACGTCAAGTACAACGAAGTCTACGGGGAAACGGTCATACCCCGCAAGCAGACCAACAAGCTCGTGGCCGACCGCGTACCGCTGTGCGACGGCCGTGAGTCCTTCGCCCCGGGGGAGTACGTCTTCCCATTCGCCTACCAGCTCCGCCCCTCACTTCCTGGGAGCTTCCACGTCGACCGTCGCCACGCGGGTGAGATTTGCGACATCGACGCGGCGGTCAAGTACGAGCTGAAGCTGCGCTTGCCAGTGAAGGGCGCGTTCAGTGCCGCCCTCAAGTCGGAGCGCCCGCTGATCATCAAACCCGCGCAAACCGCGCAGCTTGTGCAACCTCAGACGGAGGCCATTGCCAAACACGCCAAGCTGCTGGGTATCATCCGCCAAGGCAACTGCGAAGTCTCGGGCTCCCTGGAGCGCGACGTGTTTGTTGCAGGTGAGACGCTGCAGATTCGAGCCTCGGTTGTCAACGGCTCGAGTATGGACGTCAAGGCAGTGTCGGTGCGGCTCGTGGAGGACCTCGTCATTCGAGCGAACAGCGACCACGGCGAGATCAAGGCACATACTTGCCTCGCCAAGAAGGAGTTCCCGGGCGTGGCGGCTGGAGCCACGACGATCGACCAGGCGTATTCGCTTGACTTGGTCGGACGATCCGAGAGGTATGCCGTCCTCCCTCCGATGGTCTCGAGCGTGGTCACGACGAGCCACCACGTCGAAGTTCGCTGCAAGTTCCGCATGAGCCCGAGCGTGCGCATTGAGATCCCAGTGACGATTGTGGCCCCGACATTGACAGAACCAGGGGTAGATGCGGCAGAGCTAGCGGTGGACGCCAAGACGAAGGCTCTTTGAGTACATCGAGTTGCCTTACTTGTTGTGCTTCATGGAGCGAGCTTCGACCTCTTATTGATTCGATTAACCAGAATAATAGCTGCCAATAGTAGTCACAGGCTGTGACACTGTGACTCACAGCTTGCCTCTGAGTCAGCAGTCGTGCAGGTAGTGTTCAGTACATGCAAGCAACCGCAGTGCCTGGCAATAATGTACAGTACTTCAAAGATGGATATTGCCCACTTCAACTTTCTAGTTGGCTTCACCCAAGGGTTCTCGCACCCATTTCGGCTCGACACTTCTGCATCATATTCATTTACGATTTTGCTCCGAAGAGACATGGGGAAACTGGCTCAGGTTTTGGGCGTAGGCGTGAAGGGCCACCTACGACTGGAACTCGAGCATGACAAGTACCAAGCTGATGATCTTGTTCAGGGAACCATTTTCCTCTCGGTCCAGGAAGAAATCCGCTGCAGCGGCGGTAGGTTATTACACTGTATCTGTAGTACGCAGTAC
Organism: Phytophthora vignae f. sp. vignae; assembly: GCA_016169955.1. Lineage (NCBI taxonomy): Eukaryota > Oomycota > Peronosporomycetes > Peronosporales > Peronosporaceae > Phytophthora > Phytophthora vignae. Next base: position 72,942 of record JABJUM010000056.1, on the reverse strand, counting down.
AGTACGCAGGGTTCTTCTTGTTATTGAGTTATGTCGTGGATTCGACGCCAGCAGACCTGGTGCTGACCATCAGCGGGGTGGAGACCATCTCGTGGACCAAGCAGCACGGCGAGGGCAGAACGCGCCACTCCGACGAGAGACCGATCTTACAAGACGAGCTGGGGATGTCATGCGACCGAGAGTTCTTCCTTCCTGGGGAGTACGTCTTCCCCTTCAGCTACCAGCTGCAGCCGACACTGCCAGGGAGTTTTCAACTGTCGAACCGAAGTGCCGGTCGCATGAGGAACATTCGAGCTCAATTGAAGTACGAACTGAAGGCCAGTCAACCCGTTCAGGGCGCGTTCCGAGCCGACTTGGAGGCCAAGCGAGAGCTTTTCATTGTCCCCGTCCCCACTGCTCGAATTGTTCGTCCCTTGGAGCGCTCCACGAGCACCGAAGTCTGGATGATGACAATGTTCCGAAAGGGGAGCTGCCAGCTCTCGGCCTCGATGGATCGCGACGTGTTCACGCCCGGGGAGAAGCTCATGGTGCGCTGCTCCGTGTTCAACCTCTCCAAAATGAACGTGCGCACGCTGTCGCTGCGTCTGTACGAGGACCTCGTGCTGCACCACAGGAGAGGAGGCGACACGCGGACGTCGACTTGTCTGTGCGAGGGCGAGTTCTCGGGGGTCATGGCAGGCGAGTCCGCCGACAGGACGGTGTCCCTGCACCTGGTCGAGTGGCTAACGGGCTGTGCCATGCGTCCATCGACCTCTTCGCGCTTTGTCAGCTGGAGTTATCGTGTTGAAGTGCGCTGCTCTTTCTTGATGAGCCCCAGCGTGAGCTTAGAGTTCCCCGTGACGATCGTCCCCCAGAACAGCTCGCTTGAGACCGCGCGTGCAGCAGCTGCAGCAGGTGAAAACGGAATGCATGAGTTGATGACAAAGCGGTCTATGGTATGAAGTGGAAAGAAGACGAAGCGAGTGGAGACAGTTGTAGTACTTTATAAGGGAGCCCCCAAAACTTTGTTTGCATTGAGGTGGAGTGCATCAAATGAAGCTGCTTACAGCGCGCAACGGTTGTCCAACGGCGTGACCGCGAGGCCGTCGCGGTTGCCACCAGCGCCCTCGAGACCGGCGGCGCGCTTGCGAGCCTGGTAGATGACGCCGAACGCCACCAAAGCCGCGCATGCAGCTCCAGCAACACCGAACACAACGGTGTTCGAAGCACCGCTGTCGCCGCTCTGCGTGTTGGCCTGCTGCGCTTCGTCCTGCTGCTGGACCGAGGTCTGCTGCTGCGTCTGCTCGGACTGGTGCTGCTCGGTCTCACCCGCCTTCGACGTCGTCGTCTGGTCCTCCTCCTTTTCTTGCTGCTGCTGCTCATTCTCTGAGGGCTTGGATGACTTAGACGACGCCGTCGAGGTCGAGCTTCCGTTAACGACGCCAGCCTCGTCGCCGCCCGAAGTCGAGTTCGAGCTGCTGCCAACGATGCCAGCCTCGTCGCCGCTGTTCGAAACAGAGCCCGAAGTCGAGGCCGAGCCGTACTGGGCCTCGTTCGATCCCAAAGTGGTGTTAAAGTCCGCCGATCCCGAGTTCTGGTAGGCGGCGGGCGTCTCCGTCGGCGCCGGCGTGGCTTCAGGGGTGGGGGCGGCAGTCGGAGCCTCCGTCGGCGGCAACGTGGGGGCTTGCGTCGGAGGAGGAGGCGTTGGCGCCTGCGTCTCCGGGGTTTGTTGCTGGTACGTGGGGGCATCAGTGCTAGGCGTCTGCTGCTGGTATGTCGGGGCTTCAGTACTCGGAGTCTGCTGCTGGTACGTTGGGGCGTCAGTGCTGGGCGTTTGTTGTTGCTGCTGCTGCGCGGGGGCTTCAGTGCTGGGCGCTTGTTGCTGGTTGGTCGGCGCTTCAGTAAACGGAACCTCCGTAGGGGAAGTCTGCTGTTGTTGCTGCTGCTGCTCGTTCGTCTGGCCGACGGAGACCGACACCTGCACCGACATGCCGAACTTGTCGCGCGAGTCAGCCGCCACGAGGCCGAAAGTCTTCTCGAAATCCTCGCTCCGGTAGGGCGTGTCGAACATCTGGAAGTAGAACTTGTCGGCCATGGAGCTGCTCCACTGCTGGTACGCGTTGTAGAAGGTCTCGGCGCCCTCGACGCTGCCGAAGTTGCCCATGAGCGAGCCGCTTGATGGCCAGCCGGTCTCGGTCAGGATGAGCTTGCTGCCGAAGGTGGCCACCATGGTCTGCCACTGGTTGTTGAGCACCTGGATGGCGTTGCCGGCGACCGTGTTGGGGTTGAAGAACGGGTGCGCGTTCACGCCGAGCACATCGCAGGCCGAGACGAGCTCCGACCAGCCCGAGATGCTCTGGTAGTTGATCACCTCCGTGTTGCGCTGCACCGTGCCGACCAACACGCCGCTGGGCACCTGCGACTTGATCTGCTGGATGACGCTGATCATGTCGCCCGGGACGCTCGAGGCGCCCGCCAGGTTCTCGTTGCCCACCATGATGGCGTAGACGCCGCCGGCCTGCGCGGCCTTGATGGCGGCGGCCATCTGCTCCTAGTAGTCGCTCTGCGGGTACGGCACGCCCAGCATGGCCTTGAGGCCGGCGGCAGCGATGATGGGGCCCATTTCCGTGTTGCCGAACTTGGAGATGTACGTGCGCACGCTGTCGAAGCCGTGGCCGGCGATGGTCTTCATGTCGGCCTGCACCGAGGACGCGCTCATCTCGGAGCCGTGGTTGGGGTTGTAGCACACGCCGTTGGCGTCCACCTGCGAGGAGAGGAAGGCGACGGTGCCCATGACGAGCGGCGCGAAGAACTTCATGGCAGTGGAGTCTGGTACTTCTCTCTCGTGTCGTATCGAGGGGGGGCGAGAGTGAAAGTGGAAGTGAGCTCAGAGAGCATGCCTGCGTGCCCTGCCCCGATCCGTGCGAACACCAAACGGATCGGAGCAGTACGTAAGATGTGCGAAATCAATCGCGAATGGGCAAATAGACCCGGCGAGCGTTCGATTGTGGGGAGCTAGCTCGACGTACGTTGCTGTTGACGTCGGGCAGAGGCAGTCTCGGTGGAGTGAAGAGCGCGATGGGGGATCCCATGGAAGAAGCTTCGGCAGCGAGAGCGAGGGAGTCGACCACGAACCGTGTCGCCGTGTTCGTTGCCACTTAAGCGCCACTAGGACCCTGAACTGAATCATCGGCCATGGCACCAGCCAAGTGACAACTTTCGATGTCGAGTCGTACCGGAAAAGTCGTATTGATAGAGCACCCGGAATGATAGAGCACTTGTCGAGTTTCTGTCTAGCACATCGGAAGTGAACGTGTACTTGCTATTCTAGTCAGCCCAACTAGCACAAAAAGGCAAAATGACTTGATTTTTGTATGGGAAGATATGAGAAAAAGTACACTAAATCATTTTCAAGTCCACACGATCCTTCAAGAAATCCACCCTTTACAAGAAACGATACAGCCATGCATGTTTATTAGAAAATTGGTGCTCTATCAATACGACTTTTCCGGTAACGCTACAACGTGATGAAGGAGACACCAGGATATTACAGCGTCGTTGACTCTGTCAGCTGGCGTGCCTTCGCCCTGAAGTCGTAGCCAGCGGGACATGAAGAACCATGAGTGATACAGACAACGACGCAGAAATCCCTGCTCGCAATAGCAGATGCATTGCCTAATACAGTAACTCTGTTCTTCAGGTTGGTCCGACAGATCTCTGACCTCTCTGTGGTGATCCAGCTCGCGTTGAAGTCGAGCGTCACGTAAAATCACACCTCGAGTTGATCACGCCGCCATGCCGCTGCCCTTCGTACTTCTCCTCTCCAAAATCCTGACGGGAAGCCTATCTAGAAATGCTGTTGGTATTGCACCATTTGAACGTAGCAATGCTTTCCTAGTACGGTAGTATTTATTTGCCCCCCCCCCATTCATCGCACACACTCCTGTTTCTGTTCGATTTTCGTGTAAGTTTGCGTGTTTTGTCGAGGTTTAGCCGATCAGATTCGTAGGATGGAAGTCGCGTGCCCATTTTAGTATCGACTCCGTACAAATTCAAAAGCTTTTTCATGCAAACCACAGTTTGACCGCGATTACGATGGCGTTCTCCCACACCGTGCTGCGCAACGCAAGGAGCGGTAACGTGAAGTGGACCCTACGAGTAGCGCTGGACCGTGATACCTATCATGCGGGAGATATTCTCCAAGCCAACGTGTTCTTGTGTGTTGTCGAGCCCATCCACTGCAACGGTCAGAGTAAAGCGCGTCGGTAAACAACCCACCGCTGCAAGAGCTCATCGAGTTGGTCTCGTTGTGGTACAGGGATCGTTGGGTTTGTACGCGGCGAGGAGAAAATTACGTGGGCGGAGAAGTCCGCACGCCGCGCAGTGGGTGAGGAAGTCTACAGCCAGCAGAACGAGTTTTTGAACGACAAGGTATCGCGTAGTCAATGTGTCCACGCTCCCGCTGGAAGGTGCGATAGTTTTCTGACTGTTGTCCTCGGTATCGCAGATGATCGTGGCCAACCCGAGGATGTACGGGCCGGGCGAGTACATTTTCCCGGTCGTGTACCAGCTCCACAGCACGCTGCCTGCCACATTCCAGCTGAACTACCAGCGCCCCGTTGGCGTCATGAACAGCGTCCACGCTCAGCTTGGATACGTCTTCCACGTGTGCTTGAACGCTAACCAGGGGGTCGTGGTTGAGGCACAGCAGGAGATCATTCTTCAGGAGGCGGTTCTGCCCGCCAGACCGCTCATGGGCCTTGAAGTGGCGCCTGCTCCAGCTCTCGTACATGCAGCGCAGCCAGACGCAGCGTCGCAGGAGAATGATCCGTTCATCTCGGCGTCGCTCGATAAGCCGGCCTTCCGCTCAACTGAAACGGTACGGGTGCGGTGCCGCGTGAACTCCCGATCCGGCGGTGGTGGCGAGTCGTTTGCCGCGTTTCTGAGACTCTACGAGGACGTTAACATCACGGTGGCTCCATCGAAGCGCAGCGAGGACAGTCAACTGCTGTGTGAGCGGCGATTTCAGGTCGCGCCGCGTGCGGCGTCTTTCGAGCTCGCGCTGGAGCTCGCGGCCGGTCCGGAGGGGACGCCGTCGCTGGAGCGCACGTTCAGCTCCAGTTTCGTCGAGCGCAGGCATCGCCTGGCCGTGGAGTGCATCCCGCCCGGCAGCAACAGCGCCGTCAAGTCCGAATTCGCGGTCGTCATCCTGTAGACGAACGCGCACGAGTGGCTTCAGTGGCGAGCGTCGAAAACGACGATCTCTCGCTCGAAGGGTTCAACGTAGCGGCCACGTCAGAGCTAGCCGGTCTGGAGCTGCTGCGACGGAGGTAACGTCACGAGGCAGGCTCGCAGGTTTGCCCTGCAAGCGAAGGCAAGGGCTCGTCGAGTGGCGCCAATCAGCTCTTGCTACACAGTGCTAAAGTTGTACTGTACTTGTAGTTCAACTTCAGAAGTTTTTTGCGTTTTTTTTTTTGCAGCACCGTGAGCTTCAAGTTGGTTAACACGCCTGATCAGACTGTAATATTAGCATATGCTATTGCTCCCGACCGTAAGGGCTCTGAATCTAAGTATGTTGCTGAATGATTTACAGACGGGCACGCTAGCACTACTATTTTTCTGACCATTTTTCTGTCCTACTCAAAACTATCTTGATTTCAGTATGGCCTTTTAAGGCAGAAAGCGCAGTTTAGCAGCTTTCGCCTGAAAAGCGTGACGACACACTTCGAGTGAAAACCATTGTGCAAGTCGCCGCTACTGCCATTAGCCGTCTGTGCGAGTCGCAGCTCACGCTTGTGGACTGCTTGCGGGCGTGCGAGTCTTTGAAGGCGCATCTCGACGAAAAATAGGAAAAAAAGTCGCGATCGGCAAATCCGCCGGCTGGGATTTCGCTGCTTGTGTTAGTGGTGCGGTTCCTCGTTTCAGGAAGTTTGCAGTGTCTTTGCGGTTCTGGCGGAAACCAAACAGCGAACGAGTCTCTCACCAGCAGAAGGCGAAGCTGTGTCCGCTGCAGGCGAATCACGCCGGGCTCCACCAGCTCTGCACCGTCGGACGCGCCGCCCAAAAGACTTGCTTGCTCATTGCTCATTGAAGCTGCCCCAACCTTGGTTGTGTACAGAAAAATGTCCAGGGAAAACCCACCCTGTGTTCTGGCTTCCCATTGGTTGAGCCAGCGGCAGAGTGCCTTCAAGCTGCCGTGCACCGCATGAAGGTCTCACTCGACAATTTGCCCAGCAGCCCAGCCCTCCCCACCTCACCGCAACACGCGCAACCTCTACGGACTCAATACTCGACAGCTGAAGCATGGGCAAGATGGCAAAAGCTCTCGGACTCGGCGTGAAAGGCAGCCTCAACGTGGCGCTCGACCGCTCGCACTACCTCGCAGGCGACGTGCTACACGGCAGCGTCGTGCTCAGCGTCACGGAGCCGCTCGACTTCACCTGTGAGTGGCAGACAGTCGATATCTTAACGAGTTAGTTAGCAGTATCCTAATGCTAGTTTTCATCAATCTGCAGCGCTGGTGCTGCGCATCCGCGGAAAGGAGCTACTCACGTGGACTGAAGGCGGCGGCCAAGCTGCAGCCGTGTATCTGCGGGAGCACCTGCATCTAGACGAAGAGGTGCGATGAGCTACAGCTGCAATACGCTACAGTAGAGTGAAGAGACTGCAGTGCCTAACTGAGTCCTCCCCGTTATTATTGCCAGATCGTGCTCAGTGCTGACCAGCAGTCGTGCCAGCCTGGCGAGTACGTGTATCCGATCTGCTTCCAACTGGCCGACACGCTGCCCAACTCGTTCCACATCTCGGGCCGCGATGCCGGCGTCATGTGCCGCATCGACGCGTCGCTGAGCTACTCGGCCACCGCCGTCATGACGGTCAAGGGAAAGTTCTCGGCCGACATGGAGTCCAAGAAGCCCTTCGTGGTGCAGCAGCCGCCGATCGGCCAGCCCGTCCGCTCGCTGGAGAAGTCGGCGTCGGCCGAGGTCCACATGCTGCGGCTCATGAAGAAGGGCACGTGCTCGGTGTCCGCCCAGCTGCCCAGCAACGTGCACGTCGCGGGGGACACGCTGCTGGCGCAGACGACTGTCCGCAACGACACCTCGAAGGACATGAGCAAACTGTCCATGATGCTCTACGAGGACGTTACGGTGGACTTGGGTACGTCCAACCAGAAGTCTGAAGGGTCCATGTGCGTCAGCCGACAAGACTTCCCCGGCGTCCAGGCCGGCAAGACGCTCGAACAGGTGCTGGACTTGCCGCTCGTGACCAAAACGTCCCCCTCGCGGCCGGTATCGGCGGCGATCGAGTCGCACTTCTTGTCCACCAAGTACCGCCTGGTCATCAAGTGCCAATTCCGCCTCTGTCGCAGCGTCTCCGTCGACTTCCCGGTGGAAATCTTGCGGAAGCTGGTGCTGCAGGCTTCCTACGCGCTGACGGCCGCTGTGATGCCGGCAGTCGCTACGACTGTCGCTGCCGCTGCTGTGTCGCCGTCCGATGTGGAGGTGGAGGTGACGCCGGCAGTGGCTATTGCTGCTGCGCCCAGGAGAAAATCGGCGAGTGACGGAAGGAGCTCGAGGAGTTCGAGGAGCTCCATGAACTCGGTCCGGTCGCCCACGAGTCTGGACTAGATCGTTCGATGTGGTGGCGTATCTGCTCGATGGAAGGAAGCATTATATATTAGGGACGACGCGAGGTGCCGACGTGGAGCACCGAGCCCAACTGGCAATGGCGCTATGTAGTGTAAGTAGTAAACCGATGGGGGTAATGAAGCCGTGCACGGAGGCATGGCTTTAACTGCGACGATCGCTCAGCTCTGCCACGCGCGACTTGCGTTCGTCTACAGTGAAATGGCGACGCGTAGCATTAGTATTTCGGTGCTTAGCGCTGTGCCGGCACGTGAGGTTATCACTGGGGAGACGCGAGCTTCGAGCCTCCCTGAGCGAGTCGTTACCAGAGCACCTCGAGTTCGAGGTTGAACAGCCGACGTCGGCCAGTCTGATGGCCGCTTCAATCACGCTCAAGGAGAGCGGGAAGCGGCAGATAAAAGCGCGCAGGGTCTTTCAGACGGTCTACTCCATTGACGGAGCCCAAAGCACCTCCAGCCTGGAGGCTCCAGAGATTTTCGGTAACCGTCCCTTTTGGATGGTGTTAGCCATGTCAAGAGGCTGAAAGTCGTGCCCCCTGGGGGACTCGAACCCTCAACCTCCCGGTCCCCGATGTGCGGCCCTTACCACTACACCGTATGGGATCGGTTTGCCTGGAGCCTGGACGCAGTCGCAAGGCAGATCGCGCGTCTCTAGCACGAGCGCGCTTCAGTTCCAGCCAACGAGCGCGGGCTGCGTACACTCGCGGGCGATGAGCTCCGCTTGACTGGCCAGCAGGAGCGACTTGCGCGCGAGATCCGCGGCAACACCCTGCTGCCTGACGACATGGGGCACGATGGTGGGTCACAACTGAAAGTGCGGCGCAAGAGGCAATGGGGAAGGTGGCCAAGCGTCTGGGCATCGGCGTCAGGGGCAGCGTCCGCGTGATGCTGCACCGCGAGAGTTACGCCGCGGGGGACGTCGTGCAAGGCCAAGTGCTGCTGCGTGTGACTCGACCCATGGAGTGCGGAGGTGAGTGAGTTCATCCTAGCGCCCACCATCGCGTCAATCCAAGTAGGTAGAGCTCACCTTCGGTCGTGGTGCATTATTGCCGCAGCGTTCTCAATGCACGTGCTGGGCGCGGAAACCATCGCGTGGTCGGAAGGCGCGAACCACGCGCTCTCGAGCTGCAACATGCGCGACGCGTTCCTGAGCGATCGGATCCAGCTCGCGGAGCCCATGCCCAGCGCCTTTGAGCCCGGTGAGTACCGCTTCCGCTTCCGCTACCACTTGGACGACGCCCTGCCGCCCGTGTTCCGGGTAGCGGAGGGCTTCGCCGGGGCCATGCGCGAGGTGAACGCCAGCGTCTCGTACACGATCAAGGCGCGCTTGAGCGTGCTGGGGAAACTGGCGGCAGACCTCGAGACCTCGCTCGACCTTGCGGTGCACCGGCCGTCGCTGTGTCACCCCGTGCGCTCGTTGCAGCAATCGTCGTCGGACGAGGTGCGGTTGCTGAGCCTGATGAAGTCCAGGGGCGCCTGCGAAGTCTCGGCGTGCTTGGACAGCGACGTCCACATCTCCGGCTCGACGCTGTCGGTGCAGACGCGCATCAGCAACTACTCGACGCGGGACATGCAGACCATCTCGGTGCTGCTCTACGAAGACTTGACTGTCCAGCTGCCGAACCGCCGACCGAGCACGGGCACGCGCGTCGTGTGCACACAAGACTTTCCCGGCGTGGCTGCGGGCCAGCTGCTGGACGAGATGCTGTACTTGCCGCTGATTGACGATGTGGGCGGCCGGCCGGTGGCCCCCACGAACAGCGCTGCGTTCGTGCGATGGCAGTATCGACTCGAGGTCAAGTGTCGGTTCATGCTCAGCAAGAGCGTCAAGGTGGAGATGCCCGTGATCATTCTCCGCGACGTTGGGCCGGCACGAACTGCAGCAGCTTCGCCTGCAGTGGTGGTGGTTGTTCCAGATCAACTGGAAGGCAACGAGCACCAGCAGGAGAGTATGCCTTGGAGCCCAGGCCAGATCGTCGCCGAAGGTGAATCGGGCGAATACATTGTGGCTCGCCCAATCTTCACACTTCCACAGGCCGTGGCTGCTGTGTGACCGGCCCGAGCCAACGAGAAGCACAATGTGCCTCAATATTTATCGTTTACATGGCTGAGGAGCACAGCGCAGGGCTAAGCCAACTTGCAGGGTGCACCGCTCAAGCAGTCTCGCAGAGCCTGAAATGTAAGCAAAGACACCACCCGGTAGCTTTTGGAGTTCCGCTACAAGACCGGCTTTGGATTAGCTCGTATGCTCTTGGAGTGGTGCTCCACACTTTTGCGACGCTAGCAGCGTTACGACTTGACCCAAAAGGACCCAACAGTCCAACTCCACGGTGATCGGAGCACTATTGGATGGATACCAAGACATTTTTCGTTCGTGCATACAACTTGCGTCATGCATTCCAGTCCTGGTCGTTGTTGAACGCTATCGTGTGGAGAAGTGATCGATGTGGAAGTTCGGTCGGACCAAATACGATTCAAGGCGTGAACTTCATGCTGCCACTTGCATTTAACTAACCGCCTACGGATGGCCTATCAATTTGCATTTCCACTTTACACGTGCAGCTCCAGACGTGATGTTGGCGCTTTTTTCGCTAGGTGGCTCGAAACCGCGGCCCAAAAACTGCCATCTCCCACCGCAGCGCCAACTGAATGCACTCGACCATCCAGAAGTAGGAGCTCTGCCGGAGCGCGGGGGTCACCCCGCCGATTGTCACTTCACAGTCCTGGCCACGCTGCTGGAAGTGAATCCTGTGTATTCTCGCAGCAACAAACACGCCTTTGTTCATCCTTGCATCACGTGTACGAACGATAAAACCCAACCGTACCAGGTCAGTGTTTCTAACCAGATCTCGCTTCTGCGGTCCGAAGACGCCGCTCGAAGGACGTCCTGCACTTCGACACTTCCGCGCCGCAAACCACGGGTGATGATGAGGTGGCCATTGTCAGTGGAGACTCTGGTCACCAGCGCCATGGTGCTTACAGAGGGGAGGTCCGTCTTCTCGGACAAGACGCGCGACGCAGCGTGGTCGTAACAGAACAGCGCGTTGTCGTCGTCCACGCGCTGCACGAGGCGGCACCTGACGTTCATAATGGGGGCGAAGAGCTTCTCGGTCCGGAACGGGTCCATGAAGACCTCCCACGTCTGGTTGAAGACGAACCGAGCCGACTTGCCTCGCATTAGCTTCGACTTCACGTTGTGGAAGTCGGACCGCTCGGTCAGGCGCTTCTCGTCCCAGCCGCAGATCTCGCGACTACGGTTGACGTTCTTGGCCACGCCGTAGCACGGCATGATGACGTTCAGCGATCGCCTCAGCTCCCGCTGGCAGTCAGGGGGTGTGAGCGGCTTGAGCACGAGGAAGTAGGACGAGTTGGCCAGGTACAGCTTGTGCTCGTTGTTGAGCATCTGCTGGAGGCTGGTGGCGAAGGCGGTGGCCCGATGGAATTGCTTGCGGAGCTGTGCGTTCTCCACAAGCAGCTCGTTCTTCTGCTGTGCGACCTGCACGAGCTGCTGCTCCTTCTCCGTCAGCGACGAGCTCGAGGATACTCGTTCAACTTGAAGTCTTCCGCCGCCACCGTTCTCGTAGTCCGTGAGGATCTTGGTGAGCTGCTCCACTTCAGCCCGGAGCTTGGGGATCCTCTCCTGCACCAACAGCGGCCACGCACCTCAGCATACCTACAGGAGATACTACATGTATTGCTCGTCATCGAGAGAGGGACGCCGTTACTAACCTTTTTTCTAAGGTACTTGTTCCGGTCCTTGAGGCGGGAGGCCTCGCGCCGCCGCTGCTCTCTCGACGGAGGAGGCGCAGGCTGCACTGCAGCAGCAGCAGCAGCAGCAGCGCCACTTGCTGCGGGTGCTGCAATACTATTGTTCTCTTCTTCACCGTCCTTGAGTAGCTCAATGACGGGGCCCCGACTGCATTCATGTGCGTGGCTGTTGCTCTCGTCTACCAGCAGTTGGTCGCAGTCGGCCGGGAACGTGTCCACGAAGGCCAGGAAGTCGCGCAGCGCGGGGTCGTCGCCGCTCGACTGGGCGCTCTGCTGGCCCCCAGCAGCCAGCGGCTCGAGCTCGGGCTCTGTTGTGCGGCCCAGCTGCATGACGGCCGGCGTCGGAGTCGGAGTCGAAACGAAAGTGCGACTGGGTTCACGCTGGGGTGAGATGAGCGATCGTCAGAAGGAGTTGGATAAAGAAGAGGTTGCTAAGTTGAACTCGCCTGAACTCGAGGGCTTATCCTATCGGCAGGCTTTTCCGCGGCGAGGCGTCGGCTCTCCGTTGCTGAGCGAATGTGCGCGCACAGGACTCGCAGCGTGCTGATCAGCAAGAACTCAGCGAGAAGTCTCGTACTATTTGGTCGCCGCATCTCCTCGATCTTTTCATAGTTGTGAGTCGAGCTTGGTAACTCCATGCGCAACACACCGCACGCGCTGATGACTATTAGCATTGGCAATTTGGCAGCAGGTATCCGTGGAGGAAGTGATGATAGCAAGCCTCGCTTAACGTCGCGTCGCGCAGCCAGAGGGAGCGCGGTGCGAGGCGGAGTGTTGGACGAGAGCTAATATGTTCGAGGATGTCGAACAACACATTCAACGGCGCCAAGAAAGTGATTCGCGCTGCCTTTCACATAGGTGGTCTATCTAGATCGGGCCAGGTTGCAGCATGAACACAGTGCCTGCTGCCAGGATACCGATCTGACCCGAGTGGTAGAACTCCTGTCGACTAGATCACTCGTAAACGTAGCTACTCGTTCGCTCGAGACGCGCGCCTCAAAGGCTAGGTTGGAGATTGTTCGCTGTGAGCGCAGGAAATGCGGCGTGCAGCTTCGGCGTGCTGGGCAACACGTAGGGAGGGAGGTCATTCTCCATTTTGCACCGCACCACGAAGCGATCTACCAGCTCCTCCTTACAAGATGCAGACCTCCACGCTCGCCATCCTCGTCGTCGGCCTCGTCGCTCTCCTCTCCCCCGCCACGACCAATGCCGCCGTCTGCAACTCGACCGAGCTCGCTGAGGCGCTGCAGCCGCTGTACACCAACGCGAACTACTCTACATGCTCGTCGGATGTCGGTGTGGCGCTTCCCTTTGCGGCTCCACCGACGACGGCGCAGCTCACTGCGATGTGCTCCAGCGCCGCCTGCCTGGCGCTGACCCCCGTCGTCGTCGCGCTGGACTTGCCGGACTGCGAGGTCGTCGTCAATGGCGTCGCCTACAACGTGCTGCTGGTGCGCGCCCGCCGCCTGCAGCAGTGCTCGTCGGCGAGTCTCTCGTCCAGCATCATCGCGAGCGTGTCCTCCAGCCAGGCCGGCGCCTAGACTGTAGACTTACCCGTAGAAGATCGTCGCTTCAACTTCACTTCAACTTGCGCTTTTTCTCATAATTCAACATGAATGTTGCGTTTCGTACTGTGACTTTTGCGTTAAGTCACTCACGTCAGGATTTGCTGTGAGTACGCGAAAAAGTTCGTAGGAGTTCAGCGCGCCGGACGTGTACCAAGGCACCAATGGAGCTCCAAAGCAGCGAGGACGACAGCGCCGCCGTCGCGGCCGCCAAGCTCTCGGAGCGCAAGCGCCTCAAGCACCGCGAGTATGTGAAAAAGTCCTACAAGAAGAAACTCGTAAGTGCGCGTGTCTCCATTCATTTCCGATATCCGTCCGCCATTTCATTCTGACCGAGTGACTCGTGACTGCAGACGACGCTGGAGAACCTGCGACGCGAGTTGGAGACGCTGGACAAGCAGTACGCCGCCATGTTGCTGTCTGAGAGCGGCAGGGCCCAGCAAAACGACGAGAACAGCTCTGCCAACGCCAACGCTAGCTCCGTGGCCGCCCAGACGCCAACCATGCAGAAGTATCTGCAAGCCACGGAGCTCAAGAAATGGTATCAGCACGAGAACGACCGACTGTACCAGCTCAACGCCTACCACATGAAGCTTGAAAGCCGCATGGGCCAGCTGCTGGACGCCTCCGAGGCAGCCAAAGTGCCGCTGCCGGGCGTGGCCTCCTCGCGCCGGTTCCACATTCGCCCTCTACCGACAGCGGCGTACGCGAAAGTGATCGAAGACGCCACGAGCGACGTGCTGCGCTTCGCGCGCAGCCCGGCGAAGCTCAGTACTGGTGCCCGCGTGTTTGGATGGACCGACCAGCGTGAGGTGCAGGGACGCACGCTCAAGTTCGCGCTGCAGAAGGAGTTTGCGCTCGCACCGCGCGACCTGCTGCAGCGAAGCTGGTCAGTCTTCTCCGACGCACAGGAGTTCCCCAAGATCTACGGCTCGGCGCTGGACGTGCAGTTTCACGTTCTGCAGCACGTCGACGCCGACACGATCCTGTTTTACAGACGCATAACACACCCGGCAGACAGCTCCCGGGCAGTTAAAACTGTCTTCTTGCTCGCGAGACGGCAAATTGCCGAGGGGTATCTTCTACTCTTTCGGTCCATTGACAAGGACCTCGTGCACTTCGAAGAGGTGGATGTTGGCGGCGTGCCGGAAGTCCGCGTGGATCCGGACGCGACGCTCGAAGTGTTGTCGACCGAGACGTGGGTCGATAAGTACATTTGGGTGCTATTCTACAACGTACCAGACCAGCCCAAGAAGTGTTTGTTCCACTTCGGCGGCGCCACTACCACCACACTCTGGCTGCGCGAGGTGCTGTTTGTCGCCGTGCGATGGGAGAGCATGGCTGTGGGCTCGCAGTTCACACTCACAGCCGAGTGACTCACTTTTGTAGATGGATGTTGGCGTGCCGGAAGGTAGGTAAATCAGCTTAAATATTGACTTTTTTGTGTGATTTACTAGTGATGTTCATCCCTGCAAGGTAATGAGAGGCGCCACCGCGCGGCTCTCCCAGCGAAGTGCCATCAGCAGCACCTCCATCATCCAAAACTTGGCGTTGTCAGCTGAAAAGTGCTTCATCTCGCCGCCGAATTGAAACTCCACCCCAGAGCCGTCACTTCGGTTCTCGAACGACGTCCACGCAAACATATCCAGCCAGACAACGCGCGGTTCAGGTGGCCTGGAGTCGAGCATGTCGACGGTGGATGTGTCCTCCGTTTTGGGGAGGTTGGCCCCAGTAAAGCCAAGCTTTTCGTGGTCAAGCGCGCGGTAGATTGTCATGTAGCCCTCCGCAGTCTGGAAGCGAGACGACAGAAACAGCGTCCTCATGACAGTATTTTGATCTGGACGCTGCAGTTCTCGGCAGAACACGCGGTTGTCTTCGTTCACCGTTTGGATGCTATAGAGATTGGACGTCATCCCGCGCGAGTGCAGCGCCTTGTACGAGCTTTCCGTGGTCATGATGGCCCAGCCACGATCCGACAGCTCCTGAGCATCCCTTCCCGAGAAGAATTTACAAATCGAGTACTGCAGGCTCTCTCCTTCGAGACGATAGCGATGCGTCCAGCCGAGAACCTGCTGCTTGGACGTGTACAGCTCTCGACTCGAGCGGAAACTGCACACGTTCGCGTACGCGACTCGGATCACTTCGAAGCACGCGTCGGCAGTCACCGGCTTCATCTCCAGTGCTGTGCTCTGCTTCTCGTTTGAGGCGTCCGAGTCCGACTCGGGCTCCTTCGACGGCTCCTCTCGACCGA
The DNA here is from genome assembly GCA_016169955.1 of Phytophthora vignae f. sp. vignae. Taxonomy (NCBI): domain Eukaryota; phylum Oomycota; class Peronosporomycetes; order Peronosporales; family Peronosporaceae; genus Phytophthora; species Phytophthora vignae. The sequence goes on along the minus strand of JABJUM010000056.1, from coordinate 57,734 downwards.
GCAGCCGGTTCCGGCGTCGCTCGCGCTCCTCCGCGGCGCTAGCAGCCGCCAGCTTCTTCTGGAACGTCATGTGCTCGCTGTGGAGGCGCCGCAGCGTCGCATTTTCCTTCGCCTGCCGCTCCTTCTCGCTCGTCGCTTTCACGTACCCGTTGTATGCTAGCTGCACAGACGCAGTCGGGCCGCCCACCGTCACGACTGCGGGTCGAGACTGCACGTATCGCAGCAGCGCCGAGTGGTGCGATGCCAGCGCCCGCTCCTGCTGCCGCAACTCCTTCAGCACTTCCTATGGCACGCGGAGCAACGCGGAGTCAGCAACCGACACGGAGGGAGGGAGGGAGGGCGGGCGGATCCGAGTACTGTACCAGCTTCTGGTAGTACGAGCGCTTGACGAGCTCGCGGTGCTTGCGTTTGCGCGCGGCCTCGACCGCCTCCGAGGCGGATGTGGGGGAGGACGACGCGCTCGCGGCCATTTTGGACTCAGGGGCTCGCGCTGCGGCGCTCCGTCGCGACGAGCGTGACGCCATGCCAGAACTGCGGTCACTGTGCCAATTGCTCCTTCAGGTTCGGTGTGTGGGAAGCTGCACGCTGAACCGCGACCATAGAAATCTCAAGTTATCCTGCTGTGTCCGGCTCAAAGTGCCCAATAGGAGGACTACATATAAAAAGGGGCATTATAACTCGACCGCGCGCTGCCAACAAAGGAATCGTGAGAGCACGATCTCCATATGCACTGGGGTGTATGCGCAGATATGTGCGCGCACGTCGGGCGCGAAGACGGCGTGTAGCCAGCTATTTGGTTATGCGAGCGCTGTTGTCATCCAGAGTGAATGTCATGAGTGTTGTGCTTCAACTTGAAGTTCATCTTCAGAGGTAGCTCCGCGTGATAACCACCAGCCATGACACTTCGGTGCTTCAGGGATGAGTCGTAGCCGCTCTCATGCTGCTCGTACGTGTTCCAGGTCAGGGCCGCCTGACCCTGTGGCTGGTTTGCAATCCGCTTGCAAGGATCATTTGGCACCGAGACACGCGGGGGGGGGGGGGGGCGGAAGGGTAATCCTCTCGACGTTAGCTTCGGCGTCGGAATGTTGCTATTCGACTTGTGAAACTGTAGACAACCCACCGGGATTTATTCCGATGCGGCGGTGTGAACTGCTTTGTGCAGCATCGATCGATAAGCACAGGACCTTGAGCGACTGACGGAACTGTGCTGCCCACGCGACTTATTTGTTACTATTTAAGACGCGCCGGCAGACGCATTTGGTTGTCGACTGCAAAACGCAACAAATTTCCAAGCGACAACAAACGTATCAGCTCCAAACAATCTACCGACCGGCCACGGCTCGGTGGGGGGCCGCTACAAGCGCTTCGCGAAGCCATCGCTCGTCGGGCGCAGCGCAACTTTTGTCACCTCAAGGATCATTTGCAGCCAATACACAACAGACCAAGATACGATTGCCATGGCGGGCCTTGCGCAGCCAACCCAGTCGCCTGACTCGCCCGCTTATTCACCAGTCTCCTTCCTGCCTTGATAGTTTAACAGTAGTGCGCTGCTGGTATCTGATGCGTACAGGATCGCAACGACGACGACTAGTCCGAAGGGTGCAACGCGTATGTATATGCCGCTCGCGACTGCTTCAACGCTTCCACGCCAGTTCCACAGGGGAGACGATTCGGTAAAGTGAATGCGGATATCAGGGGCGCCGAAGCCAGAGCCCACACTGCAAGTCGGCGTTGTGCGCGCCAGAGAGACCGACCTCGCTGGCTACCGATAAGCACGCCGAAGCCGCCATGGCCGGCGTGGCGCTTGGCCACTCTGTCGCCGCCGCGGCAGTAACGCGGGGCTGTCCTGCGCGCTTTCGATAAACGAACGCCTAGCGCGGCGCGTTTTTTGCGGGTCGTGCGGTCGAGGCGAGCCGAGGAGCGCCTTGAGCGGCTTGTTGCTCGAAAAGAAGGCCCGAGGCGTGCGTCAGCGGGCCCGATTTGAAAGTGCAACGCGCGCGAGCGCCGCTGGACGCAATGGGGGCCCTTTTGCTCGAGCATCGTCTCGGGCGGCGCACAAACGATGCGTTCGAGCCTGGTGACCGCCGAGGAGTGCGCTCGCGCCACGAAAGCAGAGTCCCACGCGAATAAGAAGCGGGGGGCAACTACTCGTCAGCACAGTAGTGCAAACACTCGCTCGCTGGGTCGGGCGTTGAAGTGCGAGTCACGCCCGGCGCGTGCGTGGCGTGCGCTATGCATCGCACGCTTGCCCCTCTTTGCTGCTGACCGCCGACAGGCGCTTCTGGGCAGTGGCTTCGGCGGTGTCGCGGGTGCAATAGCCCCGCTCTCATGGATGTCCGCTTGGTCGCGCGGCGCACACCGAAGCCGCCACGCCGTTCCCTGCCTGCAGGAGCCGCCAGCTCCTCGACACGCGGAGTCCGCCATGGCGCTGGACCAAACGCGCGCCTTGACGCCGAAGCGCTGAGCGCTGACAGCCATCGCCGCCGTCGACGCGCCTTCTTCGGAGACTTTGGGGCGAGCGAGAGCGAGTCGCGCATCGACCTCGTTGCAGGTTGAACCGGACGCCGTGCCACTCGTTGGACTCGCGCGGCGCAGAAACCGGGCGCCATCTTATTCGTCGCACTTAAGCGGGTCGCGCGCCAGCGTCTTAACTTTCGATCGCGCCGCACCCTTCCGGACCCGAAGGCGGTGAACATGCTCGGCGCTGCCTCTTCTCGAGGCGGGCGCGATGCGTGTGTGATCCGGGCGGGCGGGCGGCGGCGCGCTGCTCAGGCTCAGGGCTCAAAGCTCGAGCAGAGAGACTTCATTCTCGGATTCGCTAGCTACGACCACAAGCGCCTTCCTCCGCCCGCCCACTTCAACCTGCCCCTTCACGCGGCCGGTTCCTCCCCCACCAGCAACCATTACGACCGCCGTCGCGCCCACCGCCTTCTCCGTGCCCGCCATGCCGCCCTCGGTGCAGCCGCTCTCCATCTCGCTCGACTTCTTCGACATGGACGACATGGGCGTCGAGCAGCACACGCCGCCGTCCTCCACGGCCTCGTACTCGCCCTCCTGCTCCGAGCTGAGCAAGCCCAGCCCCGCCAGAAAGCTCAAGAAGCGCAGCAGCGCCGCCAAGGTGACCCCGACCAAGCGCCTCTCGAACGAGGAGAAGCAGGCCAAGAACCGCCTCTTCGTCAAGCGCTGCTACTACAAGAAGCGCGAGGCGCTCAAGAGCCTGCGCGAGGAGGTGGCGCAGCTCGAGGGCGAGTTCTCCGCCGTACTGGCGCGCTGGCAGCAGCACAACGAACACTCCGCCGAGGCCTTTCGCGACGGCCAGCGCCGCATCTCGCCGCAGGACCTGTACGCAGAGCTCACGATCGTGCGCAGCTCGCTCGTGGAGGAGCAGCAGCGGTTGAACCTGCGGCTCGCAGACCGCCACCTCTTCCGTCAGCGGCTGCAGCAGCTCTACGAGCCCACACGCTGAGCGTCTCCAAGCGCGCAACAAACCCCATCGTGTTTGTATCCACGTGCCGCTTCACCGCGGCCATGTCGTCTCGTCCCGCAGTGAGCCGCAGCCTTGCTTAGTCGTCCCCATCCGCCAAATGCTCCTCGCGCCTTCAAGCGCAGCAGCCGCCGTGACGGATCCCAGTATTTAAAGCCGAGAGAGCTGTAGGGTACCTGCACCACCGATACGTGGGCGGGTTACAGTAATTCAAATTCAGTCGACTTGCACTTTACCTCTCTTGCATTTGCGAGCGTACGAGTGTGTGTGTTGCTGCTGGCAGGTCTTGCTTGCGACTCGCTTACCAGTGCTTCTTCCATCGAGACGTGAAGCCGCCGCCGCCGGCCGCCGCTACCGAGTCACCTCGGCGGCGGCTTCTTTGCGGCGCCGCGCCAGCCGTGCTCAATGACTCCATTCGAACGATAGGACCTGTAGGTGGTCTTGGTCTCAGCTGTACCCAACGCCAAGATGATGGGGCGTGGCGGCATGCCACTGCTCGCTGGCGACGCCGCCGACGACCTCAGCACCGCGCGCGGACAAGCCCCTCGCGCGCCAGGCCCCAACGCTTTCTCGGACTCCGAGTCGCCCTTTGCCCGGTTATCGGGACACTTGAACGGTGGCGACGCCTCTTCGCGGCAAGATCGCGGCGGCGTGTCTCTCTTGCGCGCACCGAAGCACCAGTTGCAGTGCAGGGGCGACGCTGCCCTGCTGATGCTCGCCGGGGCTGACCAAGGGGGCGAGCGCAGCGGCTCTCCGCCGTCACGGCGGCGCCGTGCAGATTCGCCCAGCGCGGACACAATCTCCAGCTGGCGCAGGTTAATCCGGGCCAAGTGTACACACGGCGCGCGTTTCTCGCGAACCCAGCTCGCCCGCAAGTCGGCGGCGGTGGCGGCGATCCTCTCCAAACGCCCTCTTCTCTCTTGACCTCGCCTGCGGTGCAATGCCCAGCCATCGCCATAAGCGGAGCGGTGCTTACGCTTATCAAATTTGCCGGCACATAGCTCTCCTCGAGCTGTATTGTCGACTTGGGCTGGACGACCACAATGGACGGACGTCGTCGGACGGATTCGGCGGCGACACACCCGATCGTGTGCTTTGCCGCCGCGCATCGAAAACCAGGCTGCTTGGGTTGCGCCGCCGCCGCGTCCACTCGCTGGGTTTGGCCGGTGCCCAGCGCCCATGCCGGGCCTGGTGCTGCTCACCATCATAGAAGCAACGCCGGCGCGCCGGCCCAGGCTCGGGGCGCGCGCAGCCAACTGGGCTACTGCAAACCCGCAGCGCGATGAATCCCCTTCGAGGAGGCTCTCCGTCAGAAACATGCGGCCAGCAGGCCCGAGCAGTAGCGGCGAAACGGGCTGCTTGACGAGCGCCATGGTCTCGTTTCGCCAATATTTCCCCGCCGAAACCGTTTCTGAACCGCATGCGCTTGAGCGGGGGAGACGGCCTTTTTCTGCAGTGAGTCCATCTCCCAAGTGATGAGCCGTCCCGGGATTGGTCCGAAATCATCGACCGCCGCAGCACTTTGTATTCGAGGAAATGTTTTCCCACAAGCATAGAATACATTCTTTTTTTATAAGAGGTCCGTTCACGAAATATAAAAATACAGGTGTATAAGAAAACAGTAGATTGTCCTGGAACTTTTGGGGCACTTCTGTAAAATTCCCGGCCTTTCCTTCCGCCTTTGGGCTCAGAGTTAAATTGCCGCGAAGGAAAGCAGCATGAAGGACGTTGAGAGCGACATGGCGGCGCTGGAGCTGGACATCGACGCCGCGTTCGCGCCCAAGGTGGAGATCGGCGGCGGCAACTCGTCGTCCTCCGAGGAGGCGTCCTCGTCCTCGGAGCGCATGACGCTGGCGCCGCCGCCGCTCAACGCCATCGACGACGACGACGACATCACGAGTCAGCTGCTGAGCATGCTGGCCGAGGAGATGTCCCAGAAGAAGCGCAAGCGCAACCTCAAGACGGCGGGCCCCAGCACCACGGGCATCCGCCACCGCAAGGCGCTGGCGCTGGCCTCGCCCGCCGACGAGATCAAGCGCGAGAAGAACCGTGACTCGGTCAAGCGCTCGTACTACCGCAAGATCGTACGTGCACACCACGTTAGTTGGACTCTAGCTACTGCGTCTGCCAGGTACTGACGCGTTTTCGCTGCTTGTGTAGGAGACGCTGGGCGAGCTGAGGGCGCACACCGAGTACCTGCGTGAGCAGTACAACCGCCTGCTGGCGCAATGGGAAGACAAAACGGAGAGAGAGAAGGCCGAGACCGCCAAGGACCCGTCCAGCCTTATGAAGCGATACCTGGAGCTCTCGAGGCTGCGCGACCGCCTGTGGATGGAGAACACGCAGCTCCACGAGCAGTTCGAGGACCGCGAGAAGATCTCGTTCCGCTTCCAACGACTGTTCGACGTCAACTACCAGCTTATGGACCACTCGATTGCCGCGCCGATCGAGGAGGAGAACAAGGACCGCCGTGTGCAGACGCCCATGCTCATCATGGACGAGATGTCCTTCGAGAGCTTCAACAAGTTCGCGCAGGACGCGCAGCGCACGTTTGAGGGGTTCGTGGCCAGCCGCCACCGCATGCTCACGACGGACACGGCGCTCGGCTGGACGTGCTCGCACGTGGCCAAGGACAACTCGTTCGGCTACTACTTCGAGAAGAACTTTCGCCGCAGCTCGTACGCGAGCGCGTCCGAAGTGGCGCGGACGGCCTGGCAGACGCTCACGTCGCCCGAGAGGCACTCGAAGCTGTACGCGCCCGCGCTGCACACGCGCTTCCACATCATGCAGCAGTTCGACAACAACAGCTACGTGCTCTACCGCACGATGGAGAAGGAGGGCGAGGACTCGATCACCACGGCGCTCATCATCATGACGCGCATCCCACACCCGAACGACTCAGGCTGCCTCATCATCTGCAAGGGCCTGCGCCGCGAGGAGCACACTCTGCACGTCGAGTTCAGCGAGGCCATCGCGCTGCAGAAGAAGAAGGAGTGGCGGCAGTCCATGTACTGGATCAACATCGAGGAGGTGCCCGTCGACGACAACAACAACAGCGAGGACGTGTGCGGCGAGGACGTGGAGAAGAAGCTCAAGGTCGTGCACGGCGGCATCATGAACAACATGGGCGACCGCAGCCGCTCCTTCTGGCTGTTCGAGAACCTCCAGATCGCGCTGCGCTGGGAGCAGAACCTCGGGCTGGGCGAGCCGCTAAGCTAGAGCAGCAAAGCGCAGGCCCAACCGGAACTCACGCATCAAAGATGGCCCACGGTCGTTGACCCGACCATCTGGATTGAGGATCATCGCCCCGTCGAAAGTGGAGGCAGCGGAAATCGAGAGGTATTATTTTTGTAGGGCCCTTAGGCGACGGGTTGAACTATGTTTCAATATACGAACTCCGATATTACAAATGCGACTCCGTATCTATTTACCGAGGTCACGCCAACGTTCAACCAGCAACGACGTCGCCGAGCAGGTCGCCCCGTGTCAGATCTGCTGGCGCACAGTGGATTCCGTCAAGAGGCAGCGATGGTGGCGACGACCTCGGCGCAGCTGTCGCCCGAGGAGCTGCAGCGGCGCGAGCGCAATCGCAGCAAAGTGCGCCGCAGTTACTATCGCAAAATCGTACGTTCAGTTATGCTACGCGCGCGCCAGTAATTCCGTCTGCGCGTCTCGTGGTGGCTGACACCTTCCGTTGTGTTTGTGTCAGTTCAATCTCAATGAGCTGCGGGCGCAAGTGGCGACGCTCGAGGACGAGTACGAGCGGCTGCTGCAGACGCAGGAGCAGCGAGCGGTTTTCCACGCGACGCAGGCGCTGACCGACACGCTGAACGAGAGCGACGCGCAGTCGCTGCTGGACGCGACGCTGGAGCCGCTGGAAGACCTCGAGGCCATCAGTGAGTTGGAGCCAATCGAGCCGCTCCCACTGGCAGAAGCCGGCCGAGAGAAGCGCCTGCTGCAGCTTGCGCGCGTTCGGAAGGCGCTGTACGAGGAGAACGAGACGCTCAGGGATCGCAAGATGACGTTCGCCAAGGCCTACGGAAGTCTGCAGCACCTTGTGGACGTCCATGCTGACGACGACGAGGAGGACGGCGCGGTGTCCAAGCGCACACAGCTCATGGTGTGGCGGAAGTTCAAGATCGACGAGTGTCTCGAAATCAACCGCGTCGCCTACGGCCGCATCATGGCGGACTTGGAGAAGCACCGCCGCCATCCGCACAAGGGCACGACTCTTGGCTGGACGGACCGACGGCGACTTGATAACGGAGTCATGAGTTATTGCTTTTCGAAGTTTTTCGCCAACCGTTCGGCCACAGAACTGACTGAGAATACGTGGCAGCTCGGCTCCAACATGAAGCGCGCGAGCCGATTCTTCTCCGTCTTCCTGAACGTGGACGTGCACATTGTTCAGCACGTTGACATGAACAACATCGTGTGCCTGCGGACGGTGAACCAGGCGGACCACGACGTGGTGCTCAAGAGCCTGTATCTACTGACCCGTTTCGAGACCGAGAAGGGCTTCATTATCCTCGTGCACGGACTGGACCCTGCGCGACTCGAGGACGATTTCACCACGCTCGCGATGGTGGGCAAGGCGGAGGTTTGGCACGACGAGTTCCGCTGGTACGTCTGCTGCATTGAAGGTCTGTACAGTACAGTTGTTGGCTCTAACCGTGTTGTTTCATGATGGTAGGATTGTCCTAGAGAACGAAGATGGCGGATGCCGCATGTCGTACGGAGGCCACGTGCTGGTGGAGCACCCATGGGAGCAGTTTTGGCTCTGCGAGGTGCTGTTGCTGACGCTGCGCTGGGAGAGTGCCGTCGTCGCCCCACTGTTTTCATTGCGATGCAACTAAACACTATTTTCCGAGCTACAGTATCTCAAGTTGGACGGGAGGGAGTAAGCTCCCTCGTTGTACAGAGTCTTTGGCGACCTGTGTAGTACTAAAGAGAAATTCAAACAGAACAATTACACAAGCTGTTTTACTAGGAGACCAACGCAGTACAAGACGTATATTGAGCAAATAATTCATTCGTTGTCTGTGTCTTCAACAGGAAGTGTAGGCCATGATAGGCCGTCCGCTACGCTGCACATCGATTAAACGGGCCCCATACCCATCGAGGCGCGCAGATTTTCGTAGACCATGAGCGAGATGATGGTGTGCGGGCCAAGGCGGAACCAGTTGGGCAGCCATCCCTTGAAGAAGCCGCGGACGCCTTCCGTGCGCAGAACTGACATGAACGCGCGACCGAGGACGTTGGAGCCTCCGCTCTTGGCTTCGTTCTGGATCTGGGTCTTCATCACGTCCATCGGCGACGACGCCGTGGCCGCCATCAGACCGGCAAACATGCTCGAGATCATGTGCACCGTCACGCCTTCCTCCAGCGACGTCTGCGACAGCAGCGTGTGCTTCATGTGGTCATAACTCGGGAGCTGCGCCGCCGTGAGTGCCATGGCACGGTATGTCGTAGCAGCGACGCCGCGGTAGAAACCCTCGACAAGCCCCTCCTGTTGGTAAATCTGACGGCACGCGTAGATAAAGCTGTTGTGGTAGCGGGCACCCGTGCGATCGGCCTGCATGCGGACCTTAACGAGGTCCATGGGGTTCACAAGCGCGCTGCCGATGCCGCCGGACGTGGCTCCTGCCAGCAGCTTAATGTACAGCGGAGAGGTGGCGCGCTCGTCGGCCGAGATGTGGAACACCTTGTCCTCGAACGTCTCCTTGACCACGTCGTACGCGCCGAAGCGGATGCCCGAGTAGATGTACTCACGCAGCAGTGAGGCCTGCCACCCCTTGGCCCAGCCCGCGAAGCCCTCTTCCTTCCAAATGGTCTTGAGGCCGTGGCCGAAGCCCAAGTAGCGCGTTTGTCCGCACGCAGCACCCGTGGCGGGCTCCAGCGCCTGGAGCTGCAAGCGCACCTTGACCACGTCGATTGGGTTGGTCACAGCCGTCGCCAGAGTGTTGGCGAAGCCGCCCAGCATGATCTTGACGCCGATGCTCTGCTGCCAGTCGATGTTGTGCTGCGCGGCGGCCACGGCCGACAGCTGCGTGAGCTTGGCGCTTTCGTGGCGCTGCAGAGGCGCGTTCGTGGAGGCCATGGCCGGAGAAGACTAGGGAGCTGCTGCCGGGTGCTACGGGCTTGGAGGCCGATCGGAGACTGACCACGCACCTCGCGCACTGCGATCGTGAGGCCACAATCGCTCGCTTGCCCCCCTCGAGGCTCGACGCATTGCGTCCGTCGAGCACGACGAGGTCAGTTGACCTCCGACTCCTTTCATCCAACACGGGCGTGGCATGTCTCGCACTGGCTTTAGCGTTCTTGGAGGGATCACGTTACCTGAAGATAAGGAGCTATGTCCCTGTTCACACGGCACATTTTGCTAGCCGCAGCGGACAGAAGAGGTCGCTAGAGAAGGAATTGCGCCAGCCGGGACTCTTGAACTGAAATTCTGCTTGGTGTCCAGCCGTCACGCTCCAAGCACCAAGACCGATTTGCTCGCTCTCAGCCGCGAGCAAGATTCCCTGATGCAGCGCGGTCGAAGGGCGACGCGCGCGAGCGAGGTGAGCGCAAGCTGATGATCCGTGCTCGCTTCGTTCTGCGTGCTAGAGGGGTGAGGGGTGAGTGCGCGCTGGGGCTCTGCCTCGCGGGCCGCCGGTACAGTCCAAATGCACTTTGCCGGCGGTCGCCTTGGTGAGTCAGCGTGCATTTCTTCAGGCAGCCTGGAAACGCGTTGTGTGGTTTAACGCCGAGCTGTTAAACACCAGGGAGCGTGGGTGAGTACATTCATGCGGGGGGCGTTTGATTTCATACAGTAGTTACCGAGGGCACACTCATAATACGCAACTGTCTGCTGGTGCTCGCAGGTATCGCAATACACTTTGATGGGGATGCTTTACACGGGGTTGATGCCCATGGCGGCGCGCAGCTCCTCGTACGCCATGAGGGAGATGATCGTGTGCGGGCCGAGGCGGAACCAGTTGGCGAGCCAGCCCTTGAAGAAGCCCGGGATGCCCTCCGTCCGCAGCACGCGCATGAAGGCGCGGCCCATGACGTTCCTGCCGCCGAGCTTGGTCTCGTTCATGATCTGCGTCTTCATGACGTCCAGCGGGGACGACGCCGTGGCCGCCGTGAGGCCCGCGAACATGCTGCAGATCATGTGCACGGCGACGCCCTCCTTCAGCGGCGTGTGATGCAGCAGCGTCTCCTTCATGTGGTCGTAGCTGGGAAGCTGCGCCGCAGTGAGGACCATGGCGCGGAAGGTGGTGGGCGCCACGCCGCGGTAGAACCCCTGGACCAGTCCCTCCTCCTGGTAGATCTTGCGGCAGGCGAAGGTGAAGCTGTTGAGGTAGCGCGTGCCCGTGCGGTCCGCCTGCATGCGCACCTTGACGAGATCCATCGGGTTCACGAGTGCGCTGCCGATGCCTCCCGATGTGGCGCCGGACAGCAGTTTGATGTACAGCGGCGTGCGTCTCTGCTCCGCCGGGGACGTGTGGAAGACCTTGTCCTCGTAGAACTGCTTCACCTGGTCGTACATACCGAAGCGGATGCCCGAGTACATGAACTCGCGCAGCAGCGAGGCCTGCCAGCCCTTGGCAAGGCCGTACCAGCCCTCCTCCTGTACGATGGTCTTGAGGCCGTGGCCGAAGCCAAGGTACCGCGTCGGCGCGACTGTGCCGGCCGCCGCCGCCGCCGAGGACGTGACGGCCGTCGGCTCCAGCGCCTGCAGCTGCAGACGCACTTTGACCACGTCGATGGGGTTGGTTGCCGCCGCGGAGATGGTGTTGGCGATGCCGCCCAGCAGGATCTTGAGCCCCACGCTCTGCTGCATCTCCGCGTGCCTCTGAGCCACCCCCACAGCGTGCAGATGCGCCAGGTGGGCGTCGCTGTGGTGCTGCGGCGCGACGTTGGACGTGGACATGCTCAGAGGCTCGGCGAGTGGGGGCTTCAGGGCAAAACGGAGACTGCGAGCGACTGGCGAGCTAATGCTGCAAGCCAAGCAGAGCTGTCCTTCCTTGGCTTGACGATGGAGGAGCTGGTACGGACACCTGGGTTGAGTGACCCATTCGACCGCGATCGCGAGTCAACGACCGTTAGCGGTGGCTCATCGGCGTCGGTAAAGCGAGGGCAGGCGAAAACTTCAAGGTACGAGTTGAAGTTTGCCGAGCCGATGGGTATTCGAGTGAAGCGCATGCCGTTTAACGGCTCGCTCGTGCGTGCCACGCACTGCGTGGTGGTCAAGCTCGTTGCAGTGGCATGTTGTTGCTCACCCCCACAGCCCCTATACTATAGGCTATAGCCCTCGGTTCGCTGCTCTTACGGAGGAGGCCTATAAATAGTGGTCAGAGTGGGGAGGTGGAGGAGCAGGTCCAGCGTGATTGAAGCTATGACTCACCTCCGAGTGCAGACCGCGTCGAAGGACTCGCCAGACGACGGCCAGGCCCTGCATGGCGAGCAGAGTTGCTGCATCAGCTGCTTCCGGTTGATCCCGTCGTCTTCGGAGTCGCTGCAGCCCGAGAACTGCGAGTCCGACAGAGCAGCGGGACCTCCTCCACATGAACCTGAGCTACTTTGCGCATCCTGCATCCATCACCTAGCCGGCAAGAGCAGCAGCAAATCGCCGGTGACCCCGTCAGCGGGCGGAGTGCTGTCGCCCTTGCCTAAGCTGAGCCTCCTCGTCAAGGCGGAGGCCAAGTGCCAGGACCAGCTGCAGCTGCTACGGAGTCAGCAAGAGATTCTGAAGCAGCAGCGCGAGAGCCTCCAGGCGACCAAACGCGCCAAGGAAGAGGCCATCGCAGCCGAGCGAGAGCTCGCCCGACAGCGCCGGAAACACTTTTTGATGATCCAGGAGCGCCGCAAGCGCGAGGAAGAGCTCAAGTTCCAGCAGTTCCAAGTCGAAGAGCACACCAGTCGCTCTGAGCAGGAAGGGGGAGCTGATAAGCCCAAGAAGAAGAAACCGAAGCCACCAAAGGCGGTGACGGACATTTCGCTGCAGCGACGGAGGTCCGATCCCGCTGCTGGGCTGGACACCGGCGATGTATCTCTGCCTCATGTCGTGGAGCCGGCGTCCAAGCACACAGAGACCCCTCACTTACATAGCAGTACCAGTATTGACAATGGAAGCGCGGCAGAAACCCACTCGGCCAGTTTGTACGAGCGCCGGCGACAGATGATGGCTTGCTACTCGCAGGACCTCTCGCTGCTCATCGACGGCCGCAAGCCGAGACGCTTGCCCTTCCCAAAACCGGTGGCTGCCACCAACATGATGCTGAAAAGAAGGCAAACGCTTGACAACAATGCTCTGGTTACAGCGATAGCGGCCAACCACCGCAGCAAAAGTCAGCAGAACGCACGTAAGCAAGGCAAGAATTCTGCTCCGAAAACGACAAAGCTTCGCCCCCTGGAGGAGCACAAGAACTTCATAAAGACCAAACCGCATGCTAGCAACCAGTTCGAGGAGTTCCATACTCGAGCGAACAATGGCTCGGCTAATAGCCAGCGGGTACCCACCTCGCCATTGTTGTCGTCGCAGCCTCGCCGGCGCCTGGCAGACACATCGGCCCCGCTTACGGCGGAAATTAAGCCCGCGTCGTGGGCGTACGAGCTGGCGAAAGACGTGCTGCCTCAGGACGACCCACATGAAGAAGTTGGCGCCATGGGATTCGCTACACCGTTGCCCCCCGTTGCAGAAGAAAACGCGTTCACCTTGTTCCCGCTGCAGCGCCAGCTCCCGAGCCCCACGTTCCCTTCTTCTCAGCACGATCCGCAATCCGAGGCAATCGCCAAGGCTCCGCGGTGGGAGTACTCGGCCGAGCGGCTCTCGAGTCTGCTGGAGAAGTACAACGTCTCGGTATCCGCCGTGACAACTGCAACCCCCAAGTGATTGGCAGTGACCATGCGGCGAACCGGCTACTCAACTTCAACTTCGCTAATCGACGCGCTTGAAACGCAAGGGAATGCACCCGACTGTACGTAGCGCAAACGCGCTCTGACCTTGTGAACAGCACGCACGTACATCCACGGCCGAATACACACCACTTGACGTTGCTTTCTTCCTTACTGACTTCCGCCCTGCACTAAAATTGCCCGCGTTATATCTCATTCCTGCTTCTGTGGGCTCCACAGCCTTGCTGGACCACACCTTTTCAACTTCAAAACGGCAATTTGCAAGTTCACGCGTGTCCCGCAGGCGAGGCTGCAGCAGCGCGTGGTATCTATCTTAACCGCAGCAAATACAAAAAAAATTGCAGGTTCAAATCCGCAAAATATAAGATCAAAATGACAACACCGCAGATTACCTTCGATATTTCTCAAATTACTGTTAAAATCTATCGTTTTCTTAAAAATGATTTTCTTGAAGATATTTAGCCGTTTTGATTGGCTAAAAAAACAACGTGCCAATATCAAACGAATTAACCAAATGGCAATATAACTCTTAACCATTATTTCTGTGAGGTACGGTACTCGATAAATGAAACTTGTAAACTGTATTATCGTATGATTATAAAGTGAATTGGCTAGTGTGTGCCAACGTGCTTTTGCAGAACTTAAAACCAGGAACTTGCCGTTCTGAAGTTGAACAGACGTAGACCTACCTGGTACATGTATTATGCTTTGCAGACTTTTCGGCACTTCGGACTGTAATTCGTGCGACTAATCGAACACGATTAATCTATAAATCGTACTCGAGTTGCTGTAAATCGTGGATAGTCAATCAGCACTTAAGAGCATTCCCACCCCTTTTAACATAACCAAAGCTAAATCTGCAGACGAGTCTCAAATCCCTTGAGAACGGGTTATACGCGGGCGTCCAAAATGCGTGTTGAACACAACATATTTGTTTAATATTTATACCTTGCTTAAATCTCATAAAAGATTATAATACAGATGTTATTACAAATGTAAAATAAATTGAGCATATTCATTATTGTGAAATCCGGTCGAATGTCCACACCTTGTTAGCTTAGCATTTTTTTTAATCTTAAACGGATTTGGAGAATGATAAAAACGAATAATATTCGTTTTTATATTATAAAACTGACTCGAACGCTAATCATGGTCTTCTAAAACAATTAAAATTGGAAGTGGTCAATCGTATCGGATTAAGCTCTATGTTCCATTAAAAGAAATGTGTATGTGGTGGTTCGGGTGGCTTACAGCCCACTGCAGAGAGCAAGTATGGCTCGATACACAGCTAGATATGGCATCTATCAAGTTGCTGTGTGTATGTTAAAATGAATACTATCGCATCCAGCTACGTAATGTTGTTCAATCGAAGCTGGCAGGTCAGAATGCCTTTGCCAAACGTAGATATATAGCTGGCCAAGCCAACTGGCAGGTAGGTATTCCGGCTGATTTACATACAAATCGGTTGAGCTGAGGGCTCTACTTGCTAATCACCATAATCAAAACCGAGTCTTAAATAGAGAAGCGAAAGCTGATTACGGGCTGATTCTATATAAATAGGAGCTTTCTCACATAAAAACCGAACATATCGCTGATTTAGATGTTCCGGCCGGTTTTACAATATGTTTTGAAACATATATAAATATTATATACGGAAAATGTGTTATTTCAACATTTTATTAGAAATTTTTAATAGTTTAGAAAATTAATTAAGAAATTTCTATATCGCTAGCAAGTGCTGCTTGAGATTCAAACACTAGATCCTCCGTATTTTAAAGAATGGGTTTGATCAAATGCATACTCGACTACATCATAAACTTCAAGTTTGTTACAAGCGCCTTATTGTTTGACGCATTCTTAATGTTTTAAGACCTTCAGATTAGATAACACACGCGCTATTTTATTCAGGATAATGACAGCTACTTCAAATCAAAATCAGCTAATAAATGCCACCTAATCGCTCGAAAATGCGCCTCCACTGCGAAACCTTCATGAAGCCAACGCATTCATCACTACTTGTCAGCGTCGAAGACCAAGTGCTTACGGTCACGTGATCCACCGGTGTACTGGATATCGCATTCTCGACGGAGTCCACGAGGGCTTTGAAGCGGTGCTTGTACTCTTCATCATCGCGAACCAGCTTAGACTTCTTGGACTTGAAGACACCCAGGTGCCGCTTGTTGTCACGCTTGTAGCCGTCCGGGTTGAGTCGGACAATGACGAGTGACCTGTACCGGACGTCCTCGCGGAGGTCTTCAAGTCGCTTGAGCTGGTCGTCAGGATCATACGAAGCGTGCTGATCTTCGTCGATCTCGACGACCACGGCGTGACCTCCGCAGTCGATGAAGCCATCCGGGCGACGCATCGACAGCCCGCCGCGAATTGTCTTGTCTCGGGTCATCTCCGGGTGCAGGGTCTTGAGCGGCTCCATGAACGCGTTCTCGCGAAGCTTGAAATTCTTGGATGGCTCTTCATCGGGGTGACTGGTGTAATAACATCGAGCGCACTCCGATTCGTACTCGGGGTTCATCCAGCTGTCCTTGCACGACGAGCAAACCTTTTGCGGCATATAGACCATGCCGTCCACGCGATGGCAGCCGCAGAAGACTCGCTTGCTGGACCCGTCCTCCGCCTTGAATCCAAAGGTTGCAGTCTTGTGACACCCGTCCGACTCACATGTGTACGAGTAAACGTTGGTAATGCCAGGTAGCTTGCATTGTCCACAACGAGTTGGCGCCTCTCCAATCCTGGCAAACTGAGCTCGGTAACCCTTGCACTCCACACATTTGATCATGTACTTGGCAGTCAGGTCGACGAACTCAAAGTTTGGGTCTTCTCGCAGGCGCGCATTCAAGCAGGTTCGGCAGCGATGGCCATCTCGGCACTTGAAGCTACCCACAATGACGTCGCAGTCCTTGCACATCCGGTATTCAGTCTTGATTTCACGCTCGTTAGCATGGGCGTAGCAGAAGCCTGCAAACCAGCCATTCTTGCCACATCCAGAAATCTTGCACACAGAAACTTTCATCACACGATCCTCGAAATCGGCACCATGCTTGGTGCACATTTTTTTCTCGATACCTTGATCTTGTACAATGACCGTCGCGATCGTGGAGCACGCGCTTCCGTCGTCGTTTTCGCCTTGACACATCTTGCCCTTGTGGTAGGCGTTGCCTAGACCTTCCTTGACGCCGCAGGTCTTGCAATGCGTGCATGGCCATCCGATGCGGCCGTAGCGAACACGGTGTTTCTCCGTTCCATCGCCACAACGAATGCAGCGGAAATGGTTGCGCTTGCACGTGTCCCGAAGCTTGAGTCGTTCGACGCAGTTCCCACAAAACTTGCGCTCAAATCCAGGTCCGTACGCCGCCATACTGTTGCAGCGCACCTGCTCAGAGCTGTCGTGATTCTTCCGTTGGCAGCGCTTCATCTTGGTCCGGAACTTGCACCGATATCCTTGGCACCGTAGCGACTCCAACGTGAAGTCGGGCCAGGCTTGAGAAGTAGTGTCTTGAGCAGTAGAGTCTTCTTCAACTGAATCTCCAGTTTTCTCCTCTTCCTCTGCAGTCAAGTCGGACTCCGGAACGATGTCAAACGGATTCTGCCCCCCCCCCCAAGTCGGACAACTCGTCTTCATCTGCGCCACTCAGGTCGTTCTCCGGCACAATGTTCTAAAGATCAGCTCCAAAACGAGAATCCCCATCAGCAGATATACTAACTCCAGCTCCGACGCCAGCGCCATCTCCACCATCGTCGCCACAGCTTCCGACGACCGTTCCCTCACCAGCAATACTGCCCCCTGGAGCTGCGACAATGTCCTCTTCGTTGTTGCGTATCCACTTTGCTTGCACCCAGTCGCTGCGTTGACTCTTCGTCGGAAGAAGCACTGCCGGGCTCGATGTTCGCTTGACACGCATCACCACCCCGACCGTAGCCATCCCACGGCTTGCTTCCCCGACCAGGAAGAAATTCTCTCCATCACTGTAGCTCTCGTCGCCACCGCTGCAGCTCTCATCGCCATCACAGTTGCTCTCCTCACCGCTACTGCCGTCACTGTAGACTTCATGTGGTGCATCTGCAACAGCCGGAGTAGAGCCGCCACCTCCACTCGCAGTGGTGCTTGCATTGTCGTCGCTGCTACTACAGAGATCGATCGTGTCTCCTCCTACAGAAGTAGAAGCAGCAGCAGCAGCCACCGATCCTGTGCTGGAGGAGCTCCTGTTCGTATCCACAAGATACTGCCGTATGTCCGAGTCTCGCATCGTCTAAGGCTTTGGTGATCCCGCGCTCGCCAGCGAATAATTCAAAAAGCGCGCCCTCCAGTGAAGAATTCAAAATGCGCGCGCAAACGCCGCTACAGACTAGTACTGAATCAAAAGTCCGGGCTTGGCTGCCATGAAGACGAGAGTGATGATCACGGAAACTTCAAGTAGTCCAAAGGAAATGTAGCCATGTTAATCAATCACACTCTGAGTCACCTCTTCATCGGCGGCGACCTCGACGAGTCGTAGAGCTGGTCTGCTCAAATGTACTTCTCGTCGTTGAGTCAGCTGGCGGCGCCCACAAACGGCATTTACGCGCGATCCTTGCATTGATGTGGCCATAAGCAGCTCGACCAGGCTCCAATGACGAGACTGCTTCCAGGTAAGCACGTCGAGCCTCGAGCGCGCCAATGCGCTGCGGCTGAGCCAGCATCCGATACTATCAATTCATGCATCATCCACACCGACTGAAATTTCCCGAGAACACTGTAGCGCTTCAAATCCATGAATTCAACTCCACAAAGACCATCTTCCTCATATTCTCACACCTCGAGCGCATAATCCTGTTCGTAGCGGGCCCAGCGCACTCATACGCACCTAAACCACGGTAATCAGTCAGCTCTAACTTCATGAAGCGTAGTTGTTTACCCCGAGCTTACCAGGGTACATCATCCAGTTCATGCAGATCATGGCTGCGCGCGGAGAGAGAGGGAGAACGCCCTCACTGCTTCCGCTGCTGTCGGTTCAGCGCGTGGAAGAGGCTCCCAACCGCGATCTGCACGATGGAGAAGAACTCGTCGCCGCTCAAGATGCTCACGAGGTCAGCAGGAATACGTCGCACGGCATCTGCTTCTGCAGGTTCTTGTGCTGGATGCAGTACTTGTGGTCCACGAACTCCTCGTGCATGTACTCGCGGTGCACCGAGAGCTTGAGGAACCCCACCTCCATAGGCAAGATTAACGACGCCGTGCTGACAAGGAAATGCGCGTACTTGGATGGGAAGTCGCTCTCGGCCACTTCCGTTGGCGGTGAGAACACGTAGAACAGGTACTCGATCGGTAGAGCGACGACGATGTCCGCCGCCAGTCTACTGTGGCGATACGATTCCTGGATGTCCACCTCGTACAGCTCCATCGCCAGCTCCGTCCTCTTTAGCCGCAAGTTGACCCAAATATCCACCTTGAACACTATGAAGCAGAACCATTCGAGCGTATTGACGCCTAGCGAGAGTCCGCTCCACGTTCTGCACCCCTCGAACACGACGCAACTCGGCACCATGAAGGCCACGTAAACGTGCTGGCAGTCACTACACGCAGTCAAACAATATGCGACGGACTCTGCGTCTCCAAGACGGCTGAAAAAATGCCACACCAGTCGAGGGAGCAGCACAACCTCTGTATAGATGATAAAATATTACAACGTTACCAAAATAAGATATCAACTGAAGCAAGATATACGATACCTTCATGCTCTCGGCGCGACAGCCCCACGTAGCGCGCTTCCGACTCCACGAGTGCGCACCAGGAAAGAAGGGGGGGGGGTACTCATCAAGCATTCGCCGGGATCCCCCCCCCCACCTGATGATGCCCACCCCCAGAAGCAGACACACCACCCCAGGTTCTCTGGGCCCCACCCCGACGCTCAGCAACGCACAGCCAGGACACCACTTCTTCATCCAGCAGCCGCTTGATCTACGATTTGGTTTGATCTGTCAATGCGACAGTTAGGTCAAAACATCAATCCTTGTATTGAGAAAAATACGTGCCGTTAGACTATGCAAAACTTCCTTAGAATTATCATCCACCACTCATTCTGCAAGATGCTGCCAACGAAGAAGGAGTTCATGGATCTGGCCACTGGCATGATTTCTGGCAGCCCGCGCCTCGCAGGCATGTGGCTGCCCGAATCAGCCGCCAAGGTTCTGATCGAACACGTCTACGGAGATGGCAAGAAGAAGCTGTCCAAGAGTGATGCGAAGCACAAGCTGGCGAAGCTGCTTCACACCCTCCGCGCCCACACCAAGCGCGAGGTGACCCGGAAGACCCCGGAGGCGTCGGGTCTTCTGGTGTCGGACAAGCCGCATCCCGACCAAACGGCGTACGAGGTGGATAGGATCCTCGCCCACGACTACACGAAGGACGGGGTGGTCGGCACCGTGGGGTGGGCCCCCACGCAGGAGCTGATGCGCAAGCTGCCGCGCAGTAAGGTGCGCGAATACTACCAAGTCACTGGTCGGAAATAAGTGTACTCATTAGCTGGGATTCGTACTTAGTGAATAAGCGTGACGATTTTTGCTACTGACATCGACACTCCGATTGATACTTTAGCCTAGCCGAGCGCCGCCGCTACGCGGCGGGGAATTTAAATTGGTAGACGCTGCGCTCGCTAAACTCGCTCCACTATTGGAGCAGGCTGCCTACGCTTCGCTACGGCAACGACGGACCCGTTCCGCTCGCCTCGTCGGCTCGCTGCACTACTCGCCGTGCTAGGTTAGTTATGTAAGGTAGGCGGGCCCTGATGGGGGCCCGCAACGCAGAGTAAGGATTTCAGGGCTGCCTTCGCTGCGCTCGGCAGCTAATCGTACTTAGTGTAATTCGTACTTAGCGAATAAGTGTGACGATTTCTGTGACCGACCGTTCTGATTGACTCTTTAGACTAGCCGAGCGCCGCCGCTACGCGGCGGGGAATTTAAGTTGGTAGACGCTGGGCTCACTAAACTCGCTCCGCTATTGGGGCAGGCTGCCTACGCTTCGCTACGGCAATGACGGACCCGTTCCGCTCGCCTCGTCGGCTCGCTGCACTACTCTCAATGTTAGGTTAGTAATACAGCGGCCGGGGCGGGTCCTGCGGCCCCGCAATATCCTCAGTATGGTGGGGGTCGCCTTCGGCGACGGAGCCGCCTTCGCTGCGCTCGGCAGCTAATCGTACTTAGTGAGATTCGTACTTAGTGAATAAGCGTGACGATTTCTGTGACGGACAACGTCGTTCTGATTGATACTTTAGACTAGCCGAGCGCCGCCGCTACGCGGCGGGGAATTTAAGTTGGTAGACGCTGGGCTCACTAAACTCGCTCCGCTATTGGGGCAGGCTGCCTACGCTTCGCTACGGCAATGACGGACCCGTTCCGCTCGCCTCGTCGGCTCGCTGCACTACTCTCAATGTTAGGTTAGTAATACAGCGGCCGGGGCGGGTCCTGCGGCCCCGCAATATCCTCAGTATGGTGGGGGTCGCCTTCGGCGACGGAGCCGCCTTCACTGCGCTCGGCAGCTATTCGTACTTAGTGAATAAGCGTGACGATTTCTGTGACGGACAACGTCGTTCTGATTGATACTTTAGACTAGCCGAGCGCCGCCGCTACGCGGCGGTGGTTATAGGTTTGGTCCCAGATGTGTGGCATCCCCGCCTCCGCTGCGCTCCGGCGGGCTAATTCATACAATAACCAAGTGCAAAAATTTGACGATTGGAGGAATCGAACCCTCACTGTGGTGAGTGGTATTCAGATCACTAACCACACCGAACCATACAGTAATGGGCTACTCTGTGGGTGATTATACCTATTAATAAGTATTAAGTAAGTCACAATCCACACAACAAAATTCTTTAAACAATTATAGTAAACGTAAAAGAAACTTATCAACAAAACCAAGTACTCGATATGCATTCGCATACTTACGCACATTCACTTGCTTATTACGGAGTTGGAAATCGCTGAAATGCAGACGATACGATGGTAAGTCAGAATCTTTGCACACACATCGCACACACACACTTTTATGGCAACCACAAAAAGCAACTTATGAGCAAACCAAATTGCCCAACATGTGCGGCATACGCATTCACACCTACCGATCCAACGCTTACCTGATACTTATCGAAATGCAAACGATATGGCAGTTAGTCTAAATCTACGCCACACACCTCACGCACGTGCTGGTTTACTCAACACACACCTCACTCACTTACTTACTTACTCAATCAGTAGTAAGCCATTACAAAACTTTTTGTTCTTCCTTATCTTCTTCATTTCGGAGTAGCACGCCTCCGCTCCGCTTCGGCGGGCTCAACAGGCTAATGAGACCCTGGTCGTCGCGTTAACTTCGCTCTGATAGTGTTTACTTTAAACAAATGGCAAGTCAAAAAAAAAGTATACGGTGCGACTCGAACCCTCGGTTCGCAGCATAAATCTGAGCGTGCATACCACGGCGCCAGCTTGTAGGGAACCAATCTCCTTGTATTAATGCTTAGAGTACTAAATACACACAGAAGAAGAGGTGACTCGGAGTTGGCCAGGTATGCTCACACACAAATTTGAAAACAATAGCAGCTGTAAAACCAAAGGATATGTATTATAAAGCTGTCTATAGATCAAAAATTTGTCTATACACGATGTTGCTGGTGTACGCGCCGTCATCTTCTTCTAAGTCTGGATACTCTATGAGAGCTCTGAACTTGGAACGCGCGGTAACGCGAGAGAGAGCCACATAAAGCTGTCCATGTGAAAAGCATGGTGACGCGAGGTACAGTCCCAGATTCAGCACGGTTTGTCCCTGAGCCTTGTTAATTGTCATGGCGAACGCCGGTTGCACAGGAAACTGCTTACGGCGTAACCGAAACGGAAAGTCGCGAGTGTCATCTTCACTTACGAATACAATCTGCGGAATGAGTACGTGTTGGCCTCTGCGCTCTCCCTCCATAATGGTTGCGTGAATGACATGCTGTTTTAGCTTCACAACCCATAAGCGCGTTCCGTTGCACAGACCGAGATCAGGATTTAAGTTCCTCATCATCATGATAGGAACCCCTCCTTCAGTATCAGTCTGTGTGGCGGAATTCCGTTGATGTTGATCGTATGAAGCACCTCCTGCTCAAAAAAATCGCCGCTCATGTCGTCGTCCACCGCGTCAACTGACAGATACTCGCGGGCCGTGGTCGGTAGTCGTTCCGAGACCGCAGCATTGATACGATGTACCATGGCGTTGGTAGTCGTCAGAATGGTTCGGTTTGCAAAGTACTCGTCGGTCGCAATCTCGGGGTTGTTCACGTCGGCGTACATGTAATCGATCATTCGTTCCATTCCTCGTGGGATGGCGTCTGGGTTAATGTCTGCGTCCTGGTTGGGCTCGTCGGGAGGGTTTTCAATGAGCATGTCGATTGGTATCTTCATGTAATCCCCGCCCAGAGTCGGGTTCACCTCGTGTCTACCCTCCCCAACTTGTAGCAAGAAATCAGAAAACTCCTGCATGTCTTCGGCACTCGTACCGTCATCCGCGGAGCGCACACGCATATTTTCGGTGAGGTGGACCTGCTGAAAATGACGCCATAGCGGTGACATCTTGAGGCAAGCATCAATTGTCTCGGCAGGCGTTCCCCTCTTAACAACAGGCAGAATTTGCCGGAAGTCTCCCGATAGAACAAAGACCTTCCCTCCAAACGGCTCGCGGTCGTTGTTCATCACGTCCCGAAGGGTGCGGTCCACAGCTTCGAACGCGTGGCGATGTGTCATGGGTGCCTCGTCCCAGATTATCAAGCTGGCTCTCTTAATAAATTTTCGCAAGTGAGACTGTTTGGATATGGAGCAGGTGGAATGCTCGTGTAATTTCAGCGGGATCTTGAATGTTGAATGCGCCGTCCGTCCGCCCATTAAGAGGAGAGACGCAATACCACTTGATGCAACCGCGATGGCTATCTTCCCATCAAGACGCACCCGTGCAAGGATATTCCGAAGTAAAGTAGACTTCCCAGTCCCCCCAGGACCATCAATGAAGAACAACTTGTTGCTGATCTCCGGTTGATTGACCGCTCCAATGACTTGGTCGTAAATTTCCCTCTGGCCGGCGTTCAGCTGCTCTTCCGTCCGAACGATGTCTTCCAATGCCGCGTTGTTGTAAGCAGTTAACTCGCGACGAATAAGGCTGTTTTGTAGTAGCGAATCCTTCACCAACTCCGGGAAATGCTTCAAAGGAGGAAGGTCAAAGTCGGCCACACTGTACCCACTAACCTGGAGGAGATCGTGAATGTCTTTCAAAGTCTTGAACATAACGACGTGGGTTCGAATCGGCTCCATCACCTTGTGATGCGTGCGGGCGAAGTCTTCCGACAGATCATCGAAGAACCGGTTCCACAATGCACGAACATTAGTTGGCATGGAATACACCAAAATTGTAGCGAACAATTGGCGCAATTGTTTCCCCATCTCGAAACTCGCGGCCTCAGTCATGCAGGCGTACCATTCCGCGTCATTGTCAAGATAACCCGCACGAACCGCAGCCTCCTTGAAGTTAGCACACAGCTTACCGTCCACCGTCCTCAAATCCTCGTATGAAGTCGGGCCCCTGCGGTGACTCAGCATCACACGGAGATGAAAGCGGTCGATGTCTCTCGGGGACACGTGAATCATTCTTCCGAGTGCAGCCTGGTAATTTTTACGCCGAACCCACCGCTTGTCCTTCCAGCAAAATTTCCGTGGGATGTCTTGATACAGCATCGTCTTCGCTATTTGGTTTTCAGGTGCATCGCTCGCACAAAGCTCGAAGAATCGCGTCAACATCGTGTCACCACCACGCCGAATTACGTCGTTTGGATCCTCATCAGATTGAAACACAACGACTTGCTTTCCCTCCAGATGCACAGTAAGCTGCTCCACGGAATGGCTCTTTCCTTGAATGGATTGTCCAAGAAGACGCATGCAGGCTTCAACGGGCGATATATACCGAGCATTCAGGTATCGAATCACCTCGTTTGGTTCGTCGCGTGGGTTCGAGCCCCCCTGAGAACAATTTCGCACTGCTTGAACAGTGAGTACAGCTTTGTCTGAACCCTTGTACACGTACTTGTAAAGATACTTCACGGCTGTGATACCGGTACACACCTCGACGTTTATGTGGCAGTTGTACTTCTGAGAGAGGTAGGGGTTGTAGGGTACAACCCACTGATTGGCAGTTTCATTGTCGTACTCACGGTTGCGAAACTTTAGCACACCCGCAGGACGACGACGACGCCTGTACTCAGCGTATCCGTTAACGTTGGCGCGAGTGGCCTCGATCAAAGGCTTAGGAAACCCTTTCGAGCAGCGGCCGTCCTTCATGCAGGCACAGTTTGGGTTCTGACTTCCACACGGACCGTGCATCATGCAAGTCATAACCGTTTTGTACAGCTCGGGGTTTGTAGCCTCATCTGGTATTTCAGCGGAGACCAACTTGTCAATGATCTCGCGCGCACGTGGTTTGTCCTCGTCGGCCAGTATGATGAGTATGTGGGCGTGTGGAAGACCCCGCTTTTGAAACTCTACCACGTGAATCCGAGCCAGAACGCGTCCCAGCACCCCCTCGTCCAAATCAACCAGAAGTGACCGAAGCTTTTGGTCCCAAACGCGAGCAACAATGTCCGGGCGATCTTGAGCTGTTTGACCTCCAGGAAGTTGACTAACAATCTCCTCCCACTCGGGGTTGCAAGTTTTTGTCAGAAAAACGTCCGGTTTGCCGAATTCACGAACAATAGCCATAGAATCTTGGTACGACCGATACATCTGACGGGGACCACCGGTAAATGTCGCAGGAAGGATAATTTTCTGCCCAATGCGGTTCAGAAAGTTTGGCTCGCGCTCCAGTGTTTGAGTGCTGCGATTGAACTCAGAAAAGGTCGCGTCGACATCGCCCAATTCAGTCGGCTCCTCATTCAGATAAGCGTCCTTGACACCCGTGTACAGATCGGCCCGGAGCGTTTTTTGGTTGTTCGATATCCACCGTAACGTTTCTTGCTCCACCTTTGCCCGCTGGTCGACGCGCCACTGCTGAAACAGACGCCCTCCTTGGTGCAGTACAGAACCATCCTCTTTAGGGAACAGTCTGTAAGCAACGTGTTCACGAAGAGACATCTTCGTGTTACGGCGATATTCTTTACCATCGGCGTACTGGTCTGTGTATGTCCACCCAAGTTCACCCCGCGGAAACAACAACGGGTACTGAAGCGGATCATACATCGGGGTCGTTTCGAAAATGCGAAGGAGGCTGTTCCGCGCCGTGTGCAATACGATGTCTCTCTCCTTGTTAAAGTTTCCGTCGTCAACGATGACAGCTCCAACCTCGTTCACGGTGGGCAAGTTGGTAGTCCGCGACCTGCGTTTGTCGGCATGGAGCTCATACTTCAGGTCTAGGACACTCTTTCCTTCCTCAATGCTCTGCCGGAGCTTGTCTGCGTGCGTTAGAAACTGCTGAGCGAACGGGTTGTAAGCTTTCATCATCCGCTCGAGTGTCGTAAGCTTTTCCACATCCAGCTCATGAAAAATGCCCTTTCGGCGCTCCGCTCTCTTTTTCAGATCGTCGTCCACGATGTAAATCTGCGCAAACTTGGCTGGGGTGAAGTCCACACCATTCTGCTCCATGCGCGGAAGCAGAGACCCCAAGTAATGACACATAGCGCCTTGGACTCGATACGTGTACACACCGCGTTGACCTTGGACTGAAGTATCCTCCCGCACCCCTCGAACGCGAACACCGTCACTACGCGCGACTCCGATTGAGGTGAACGCAAAAACCTGGTTGTAGGCTCGGATCAATCGCCTGAATTCCGGATCTTTGTAGTACTCAAGCAGATAGAACGGGACACGCAGCAACGGAGAGAGCCGCACTCTCCCCGCAAGACAGCAAGACACCTCCGACTCGCCGGGCCACTTCCAAGCTCCACAAAAGCCGCACTCATACATCGCGGGGAGCACGTGATGACCGTTTGATATGTTCTTGCCCGATACCTTGGACTTGTTAAAGTTTTCGTGGTTAGTAAGCGCATGACCTCGACGAACACACTTGCGACGGATCCGAGCAGCTTCCTTTCGCGCTTCGTCCTGCTCCTCTTTGCGTCGAACACGCTCTTCATCGTTTTCCTCCTGATCGTGCTCGGGAGTGAGTCCAGCACGTAACTCTCGACGGCGCTGGGTGTTCCGCTCGCGCTGAGAGTCTAGTTCTTCTTGCGATATACCCGCACGGTGTGTGCGCTGCCGCTCAGCTGCGTTATCTCTCATGGTTTGCGCACTCGCGGTTTGTACTGGAATATCACTCAGGCGACCTCCTTCATCGTTTAGAGCGGCCAATTCTTTGTTTAATCTGCTCTTGTGACTACTAATTCGACTGAGCCTTCGTCGCTTTGCAGCGGGTTCTTCTTGCTCACTTGGAGGACCATTTGCGAGCTGGCAGTCCCTCCACGCCTGTTCAATCTCCGCGCGAGTCCTCTTCCGTTTAGTTCGCGCCATGCCTGCGAACACGTAAACGTGACGCATTAGACATAAAGCCCAAGCACACTGCACGCAGCAGTAAACGTTCTATTGCCGAATAGCTTGTGGACGTCTTTTCGTACTACCCGGGTGCGCTTGCTCCCATCAAGGTTTACTATCTCTTAACGAAGTAACCGACAACGTACCCACAGTCACAGGCCTGACGGCCCGGAGCGGTGTCATTTTAAAAGTCGGCAGGTCCGGGTTGGGCGGCCGGGCAGTACTGAGTGGCTTCGTGCGATATCCTTTGCCCCGTACAGGTTAACCGACCCTGATTGGTTTAAATAGCTCGGCTCAACTGGCGGGTACTGATTTAGTAACATTTATGGCCAATAGGCAGGCGCTATTTGTGCTCTCGCTCAGAGTGGGCGGTGGGCCGGGGCCCCTTGCACAGTACCTCCCAGCTTACGCTGGGCGAAATGCCCTATAACCAG
This sequence comes from Phytophthora vignae f. sp. vignae, assembly GCA_016169955.1. Taxonomy (NCBI): domain Eukaryota; phylum Oomycota; class Peronosporomycetes; order Peronosporales; family Peronosporaceae; genus Phytophthora; species Phytophthora vignae. The sequence continues at coordinate 30,383 of JABJUM010000056.1, read as the reverse complement.
CGCCGGGACCTTAAGGGCCCTTGCCAGGAGCCTCGGATTATCTGTGTGTAGTGGCGGAGGCTAATATGCAGTATTACATGCATACACGCAGCGTACCTTGTCTGATCTCTCGCTGCCGGCGCCTCGAGCTTTGAAAATGGCGCCAAAAAGTATTATCTAAAGTGGACCACTTAGTTGGTGTGGTCAACAAAAACTAAGTAGCAGCTAATTAACGACTAAGTATCCACAGCAAAAACCAAATTTCAGCCAATGATAACGCTCTATTTTATGTTACACTTTCTTGTTGTGCTTCGCCCGGTAGCGGTTCACCTTGCGGACGCGCTTGCCGGCGCGTCTGCGCGGCCTTTTCTCGCCGCTGGGAGGAAGAGATGGCGGCTCCGGCAGCGGGCCCATGGTCGCAGCCACCAGGGCCATGCGTTCCTGGCGTGGGTCTGGCCGCGGCTCCGGTGGCGTGGGCACCACGGGCGTGCTCACGTCTGGCCAGTACTGCAGCACCTCTGGCCCGTTGGCGCACGCGTTGCAACGGCGAGCGCCGGTCCTGGCGTCGGGCTTCGCATAGGCGCTACCGGCAAGCAGGGCCTTGCAGCACCCACACACCTTTAGCTCGAGGCGGTCCATGCCGAGCGGTGGTGGCACGATGCGCGCCTTGCAGGTAGCGCAGCTGAACGGGTCCATTGGAGAAGTGAAACGGTGGTTATTACCGCACACAGTATAGACCAATCATTTTAATTCCGATTATTGGCCAATATGCCGCCTTCGCTACGCTCGGCAGCAAAATGTTGCTTTTGCCATTTCTGGGTTCCTTTCTGGGGGCCGCTTGCCGCCTTCGCTGCGCTCGGCAGCATATCGTATTTCAAGGGATTCGTACTTAGCGAATAAGCGTGACGATTTTTGTGACGGACAACGTCGTTCTGATTGACTCTTTAGATTTAGATGACGTAATATTTGTACGTTGAACGAACTGTTCCGAGTTTTTTTACTTCACATTTGCAAATGTGATTCTAAAATGGAAGAATGATAATATCAACAACAGCAAGCAATCCATATGCCGGTATTATATGGATTGCTTGTTGTCGTTAATTAGGTTATGTTAATGCGATCCCGTTTCTAGAAATGCGGAGTGTATGTACTGTACTGAATGCAAGCCGAAATTACGATATGTGTTTCTTCGTAGTCACGAGTGCACTCAAAATAACAAAAATTGGCTGTTTTGTGGGTAGTAAGAAGAGATTTTGGAGCAGATAATTCAATGAAGGCAGAGCACAGAATGATATCGAGGTTCGATATAGGTAATGTTAAAAAATGATATTTCGACCAAATTCTCCTCAACTACTCTCCGCTTTTAATTTTTTTAAGCCAATCTATCATGTAATACGTTGAAGATATATCTACGTATAACGAACTATCACAGCAAGGATCACAATTGATAAGTCTGTTTGCAAAGCCGTTAAAGCCGATACCAATTGTTTTCCAAAACTGTTTTGTGCTTTGCATACTCGTAGGCACTTCGGACTGTAACTCGTACGACTTATCGAGCACAAGTTATCGATAAGTCCGTACTCGAGCACGAATTGCTATAAGCAGTGGATGGTCAATCAGCACTAAGTAGTGCGCGTATGCCATCTCCTAACGTTACATGATTTAGCACGTCCAGTACGGATTAGCATCCTTTTGGCACTTTTAGAAAGTGCCATTTCCGGGCCAAGCCGAGTTTGAAACACGACTTAAGCAACTCGCACTCAAGGCCACTATGATTTACCGTTAAGTACGAACACTAAGTAGTGCACTTAATAGGAGGACAAACTGGATGCAAATCGTAAGCTCACGAATTCCAATCCATGCTTTGGTGAAATTGTATGTGACGAGCGTATCTATCTTCCAGACTCAACAACGTACCTGCTGTAGTAGAAAAAATGAGGATTTGATGTGGTCTGAGTATGAATCTGAAGTCTTTAACTTCCAAAACAATTTGGTGATTAATTAGAAGCGGCACTCCTTATTTGTTCTGGGGGGGGGGTGTGGTTTAGAAATGTCAAGTCAGTCTTTGTCCTGCCGGAGCGAAATTCCTCTACAAATTCGCGTATGCACGCCACACTAAATACCAATTTGGTCGGGTTTCCTAGAACAAATTTGATGGGGTGGAGTATAGAATTAGGCAATATAAATTCCCAAATTGAAGTTTACCTTTTTTGTTTTTTTAGGTAAAATATTTTACTAATTTATGTCATAAAACCCCATACATGTTGTACTTTTGGTTCCCTGAGTCTCTTCCTTGAAGACGCCAGATTGTCGAGGTAAATATCCCGGTTTTCTTTCTAGTCCTCTAGGTTCAGTATCTGCAGCGCGTGAAGATAGTACAGTACGCCCTTGACACCGAACGGGTAGTGCTCTAGGAGGTTAACGAGCGTCTTGGACACGAAACATCATGCAGAGTGGGCACGCCAAAGGTGGCAAAAAAAAATAACTCCCTGTTCCAGCTGCTGTTGCCCAAGCGAGAGGGAAGCCCCAAGCCCCAAGGCCCGCATATTTGAGTTTCAAGTCCGTCACAACTGCAACGCCCGAGTGATCATGAGTTCAGCAGCTGGCGAACCGGCTAGCCAACTTCAACTTCGCTAGTCGACACGCTTGAAACGCAAGGGAAATGTCACCGGAACTGATGATGTTTGGTCGGCGTGATCAGCGGATACATGTATGCGTAGCGGATTTCCGTTCTAAACAACCCACACATCCACGGTCAAATACACACCACTTGACATTGCTTTCTTTCTTACTGACTGCCACACTGCACTACAGTCGCCCGCGTTATAATCTACTGTCCCGGGGCACGTGGTCTGCGATTCATTCCTGCTCCTCCCAGTTGAGCGTGCGCTCCACGGCCTTGTTCCACTGGTGGATGAGGTGGCCGCGCTTCTCGGGCTCCATGTCCGGGTTCCACGTGGCGCTCACCTGCCAGTTCTCGCGCAGCTCCTCCACCGTCTTCCAGAAGCCCACGGCCAGACCGGCGGCGTACGCGGCACCCAGCGCTGTCGTCTCCGCGACCACGGGGCGCACCACGGGCACGTTCAGCACGTCTGACTGGAACTGCATCAGCGTCTGGTTCACGACCATGCCGCCGTCCACCTTGAGCTTGGTCAGGTGCACGCCACTGTCGCCATCCATGGCGGCCACCACCTCCTGCGTCTGGAACGCCGTGGCCTCCAGCGCAGCGCGGCAGATGTGCTCGCGCGTAGCGTACGAGGTCAGGCCGACCATGACACCACGCGCGTCGTCGCGCCAGCGAGGCGCAAACAGACCCGAGAACGCCGGCACGAGGTACACGCCGCCGTTGTCCTTGACCTGCTTGGCGTACTCTTCGACCTCCGGCGCGCTGTTGATCATCTTGAGGTTGTCACGCAGCCACTGCACGAGCGAGCCGGCGTACGAGATCGAGCCCTCGAGCGCGTACACGGCAGGCTGGTCGCCGATCTTGTAGCCCATCGTGGTGAGCAGTCCCTTGGTGGAGGGAGTGGGCTTGGTGCCCGTGTTCATCATGAAGAAGCAGCCCGTGCCGTACGTGTTCTTGGCCTCGCCGGTCGAGTAACAAGCCTGGCCGAACAACGCAGCTTGCTGATCTCCGAGGTCGCCCGAGATGGGGATGCCGGGCACGACGCTGTCCTTGTGGCCCGAGGCGTAGACTTCCGAGCTGGAGCGGATGCTCGGCAGCATCGCCTTGGGGATGTTAAGGCACTTGAGGATGTCATCGTCCCACTGGAGGTTGTCCAGGCGCATGAGGTTCGTGCGCGAGGCGTTGGTCACATCGGTCACGTGCACGCCGCCGTCTACGCCGCCGCTGAGCTTCCAGATGAGCCACGTGTCCATGTTTCCGAAGAGCGCGTCGCCCGCCTCGGCCTTGGCGCGGAGGCCGGGCACGTTCTCGAGCATCCACATGATCTTGACGGCAGAGAAGTAGGTGGCGATGGGCAGACCCGTGACGGCGCGGAAGCGGTCCGCGCCCGTGCCCAGGAAGCCCTCACCCTCGCCGTTCTTGAGGCGGTGCACGATCTCGGTCGTGCGCGTGTCGTGCCACACGATGGCGTTGTAGAGCGGCTTGCCCGTCACGCGGTCCCAGATGAGCGCCGTCTCGCGCTGGTTGGTGATGCCGATGGCCTGCAGCTGCGAGAGCTCGATGCCGCCCTTGCTCAGCGCCTCGCGCACGCAGGTCTCGACGTTGCGCGTGATCTCGTCGGCGTCGTGCTCGCACCAGCCCGGCTGCTGGTAGATCTGCTTGTGCTCCAGCTGGTGCGTGGCCGCGATGTTGCCGCTGTGGTCGAACGCGATGAAGCGCGAGCTGGTGGTGCCCTGGTCGATGGCGCCCACGAACGACGTAGCCATGGTGGAGAGGGGGGCGGAGAACGGGAAGGAAGGAGCCGCTTGAGCCGCTCGAAGACACTTGCGAAGTGAGCGCCCGCGAAGCTGGAGCCGAGCGGCGGCAGAGCTCGGAGCGAGGCGAGGCCACATGGCGACTGATGCCTGTCAAGTCAGGCGAGGGGTCCACATTCCGAAAGCCCCCCAAAAGTCGAAGCGGAAAGGTGTAAGGACCAATAGTCTTGCATAAGCAGTATAGTACTATATATCGGACATATAAAATAAGGAGAATGTGGTTTTATAAATTAATGCGCTTTTGGCAGTATGTAAAAAGTTTGCGATGCGTGTATAGTGCGTGTGCGGTACTCAAGCCAGATGATGACGCATCGTCGCTGTTCTTGAAGGCGAAGGGGGATGGGCAAAATCCAAAGTTCAACCTGGATCGCCAACGGATCGCCGAAAATGGCAAGGCAAGTCGAGCATGGCGAGCCCTCACTACCGTTGCCAATGCATCAGTCTGTTGCTGTACAAGCGAGGCAATACTTACTGCACCAGCGGAGGCTGTGCCGTGCGAGCCCGCAGCGCTTGCTGGCAGGAGCGCTTGCCGGTCGACGAACTGCGCGCGCAGAGCCCGGGCGAGCACGTCAGGTTTGCACGCGCCCTCGGCGCGAGCTGCCACCACTCATCGACAATCGCCCTCCAGTTGACGCTCCACCCTGCCCTGCTTCTGCCGCCTGCTTCAGTTGGTCAGGCCATCATGCGAGCTCGGTGTCGTCTACACAGCGGCCGATTTCGCGCACGAGCCTCACTCCGCAATCTGCGACTTCGTGGATGAATCGCGATCAAGATGCAAGCAACCTGCGCAAGGTCGGCGAGCAACTCGCTGTAGTGGTGAGATCGAAAGGGCCAGCGTAGCCTTAGCTCGAGTCTCTGTCTTTCGTTATTGTCGGGAGAGCAAGCGCTCGGGTTCAAGTTGAAGTGGTCTCCGATATCAGAGCTTCCCGGTACGGCCCACGAGTTCCAGCGTGCGGTCTACAGTGCTGTACCGTAGACTCAACACCATGCTTCCGCATTGCCGAAGTTTGTCAGACCTGTGGAGCTGTTCATGGAATCCATGAGCTCCACACTTTTGCTCCTTTGGTTCAACATTACCGGCGACACTGGAAGTGGCAGTCTGCCGCTTCCAGTGTCTACTGTACATGTATCACCGGCACGATTCGAATTACATGAGCTCTGACTCAGAGCCTCTGAGAGCTGGCTGGGTCCTTGTATTACGATCCAGGTCCAGTGGAACCGGTGTGCGCGCTTCCTCGAGGACTTCCGCTCGATTCTTGCCGCACACGCCACCGATAAGGAAGTAAATACACAAATACACAACTTGTTTCCTTTGCTCACTCCTGTCTTCGCCCTCTTGCGCTTGACCCTACCGAATTGAGACTGAGCTCCTACTTGCTCAATGCACTGCGGCTGCAGCTACCCTGCCACTCGAACTACTTCAACTCCTACCTCCTGCTGTCCTCCTCCCACGACCTCGTCGGCGACGCCCCCCTCCGATGCGCCAACGCACCACCGCGCGCGCCAATGGCTGCAACCGGAGGCAAATCACAACACCTTCCTGGTGTTCGCACAAACACTAACTGCATACCCAAGTGTTTGCGAAATGTTAGTTAGTGTGTTGTGAATCTAGCTTATCATAGCACAGGACATGGAGAACGTAACGAGCGGATCCCGACGCTCGTCTTGCGGCGCAAAGACACTCTTATCGTTCTCGCCTTGGCAGGTAGCTATTCCGAATTTAGTTTCGTAGTCGGATGATGCGGTCTAACAGTAATTTGTATGGCAATGCATGCTGTAGCTTATTTTCATTTGGTTTAAGTATGGTGTTCCGTTTTGCGCCGATTTTGGCGGAACGGCTGATTAGGCCAACACCTCGTCCTTGGTTTTTATCTTCCGTCGATCCGCACAGTACCGCTAGAGCAGCTATAGATCTATGAAAAACACTGCTAGATACAGCGCGATCTCCTCTTTCATGATATACATGGTATAAATGATCACGGCATGTAGGTTTTGTGCTATGACGGATTTCCTGAAGCACTTTAACTGTTCCACAATGTGTCACCTGGGGATACATGTTTGCGGGGTTAGACAATTGTTAGCTATTTTCTTATCTTGAACTAAAAAGAGTTGAAACTCTTTTCACTTGCTGACTTGCACACGAAGGTTTTCTTCTTTACACCTACCGTGACTTCTTCAGACTAAGCAGCACTAGGTTACTCTACGGTGGTGCGTAGTGAAGTCGACAACGACTGCTACTTAATTGTGAGTACAGTTAACTGACTTATGAGTAATTTCAAGCACCAGACCGGGGGAGAATGCAATGTGAACGCATCTGGGGAAGTAGCGCATTGATCCACTAATGCGGACGTGAGTAACCTACTGTAGAGAGCTCAAGCGTCATCTAGCAGAAAACAAAATATATGTTGCCCTGAAGGGTTTGTAAGCACGTTATGTTGTGTTCACCAACAAGCAATATCTTTAGAGCTTAGACAATAGTCTCAAGTTGACGCAGCGCACAAGTTCAAATGAAGTTTACTTGCTCGGAAGTCCGGCACATTACTCATTACTCGAAAGTCCGCGAAATGCACTTAAACGTAAGGATGTAACCCCTCGACAACGGGTAATAGTAGCCTACTTTGATCTGCTAGTGATAGAGCAGCAGGCATACAAACCGTGTGCAAACAGCACTAACTGTAATTAAGTGTTGTGAAATCACTAACATGTTTGCGTAGTACACTACCTGTAGTCCTTCCACGAGACCAAAGGAAGCACGCAGCACAACGACGCCCAGGCCGTACAAACCTTAACCGCGATCCTGCGCGACTGGTACTGTGCAGCGTGGTCTGGCCAAGCATATCGGAAAAATATTCTCTGGGTGCATGTATAGATACAGCAATACTGAAGTAACCGCAAATTGCGGTTTAATTTATTGCGGTCCGCAACAAATTAAACTTCTGATTTAACATGCCCATGTGGCATGTAAACAGCGAGGGGTGAAGGCTTTATTGAGATGTCATACTGGGCATGTATGGCATCTCAATAAAGCCTTTACCCCTCGCTGTTGGCGGGCATCGTAGGAACGCTGCGTCATGCAGCGTTGCAGTGCATGGGGACTGGCCAGTAGGGGTGGATACGTACTTCCATGCACCATGTAGACTCGTGGCCCCCACGCTGCTTCGAAGGTGGATCCAAGACGACTTCGTCTACAGGATCATTCATCGTTGACACTTAAACTTTCGCGTGACGCTTCAGACGCGTTGCGAATATCCATGCGGAAAAATGCACGTTGAAGTACATGGATATCGCCGCGGGAAGCGTGGTGAGCTTGAACGCCGATCGCTGGCAAGCTTCCTTCACACGCGAGCGCTGCGGGCCCCCAATCAAGGCGAGCACCTTCGCGAGCCATAGCAAGCCGGTCTACCGTACGGTACGGCGCCCGAAGTCCTCTCGGTGATCGCCGACGATCCTGAAGCAAGCGACATAACATGTCTTTGTGCCGTGCGTGTCTTTTTGGCGCGCTGCCGTGCTCGAGTGTGCTCAAACAGCCACTGTCGTGAGCGAGCGCTACATTCATGCCATGATAGCGGCAGTCTTCAACTCGGTTGGCTTGGGCATCTCTTGCTGCAAGCTTAGACGCATTGCTCGCTCGCGGCAAGCAAGCAGCGACCCCCGAGCCTTGAAGTTCAACACCTGGCGGTGCCATACAAAGCACAAGTGTCGAGACGGGCTCAAAAGTGGGGTCCACCGTACATGGACGGTCCGCATGTGCTTATTTTGACTTAATTGGGTCTCCGTGATCGCCGCCTGAGTTGCTGCGTTCGCGTTCACATTGCTTTCGAGGCACAGACCCTAGCAAAACAGACAACGTTTAACAATATTAATGTGCATGTTCATACTTCAAGTACATGTGTAAGAGATACAGTAGGTTAACCTCTGCATTCCTCGAGATCCTGGCCGGCTGGCACCCTCGATAGTTTTTAACGAAAAACATGTTTTCTCTTTGTTTGTTTTTCGTCACTCGAGATCGATGATTTTGCTTAGCAAAGTGCTATGCTGAGAGATTTACCGAGTCATTACATGTATAGTGCAGTGCAGTAAGTGCACAGTGCGAAGGCGTTCCGCCCTCGATCAGCAGTGCTGCTGAATCAGCACCCCACAAATTCTTAAGCGCCGGAAAAAGTGACCACTTCGAGAGCTCATTTCAGGCGAAAATGGGCGCCGGCTGCATAGATGATGGGTTGACCTTCTAAAACCTGTATAAATTGATGTTGAAGCATCATAATGCCGCTTATTAAATAGTAATTCCTACGAATCAGCATTGTACGAACGCATACCGCGAATCCGCGCGCGTCTATCGGACCTCGCCGACCTACGAGCCATTCCCGAATTCAACGAGACCCAGCAAGTGAAGTTATCCACCACCACCCCACCTCCACCACCATGGCCGACGGCGACGACGAGACCACGCGCAACGTGCTGCAGTTCGCCATCTTCGTGCTGCTGCTGGTCATCGGCGTGTCGCCCTTCCTGCTCATGCTCTGGAAGAACGCGGCGTACCGCGAGCGGCTGCGCGACACCCTCTGCTGCAAGGACTGCAGCGGCGTTTGCGTGCGGCGCGTGCACTACGACGAGGCGGACCTGCGCACGCTGCGGGAGCTGGAGGAGCCTCCGCAGCGCGAGAGCGTGGGCATCAACGGAGCCTACCGCATGTACCAGGCGCGGCGCTCCCGCTTGTCGCTGCGCCTGGCGTCGTGGCGTGAGGACGTCAAGCGCGGCGGCGGCGACGACGACCGACTGCACCACAAGCTGGCGCAGATCCAGGCGGCGCAATACCGGCGCCAGCAAACTCAGCAAGCGGCCTCCTCGGGCGCCAACAGCAGCAGAAGAAGCGCACCGGCCAACCAAGCCACCGCGACGCCCGCTGTGCCGTTTGACATCCGCGTCGTGGAGATCAACGACCGCGTGGACGAATCCAACAGCTCCGCTGCGGCTCCGTCTTCGAATGCGTCAGACATCTTGAACGACTCGGATGAGGAGTCGGTGTACGAGCTGGTGCCGCCCACGCCAAAGGGCGAGTTGCCACACACCGTGCGAGTTGGCAGGCGATCAGCCGTCACCGCCGAGGAAGAAGAGGAAGAGAAGGAGGACGTGGCTCCCCGCGACCATGATATCGTATAAGGCGACGCGGCTACAAATTTTGAACGAATGAAGTTATGCTACACCGGCAAAGGAGCACGGATACTCGACGAGGCGAGTCGAGAATGTCCGCACTAGTTAAATGGACGTCGACAGTTGCCGTTGCCACTGTTGCCGGCGAGCGCGCGAGGCTACTATACCATACTTTAGACAGCGATCAGCGCGCATGTAAGCCACCCCGAGGCAGTTGTTAATGCCACATATTTATTTGCAAGTTGTCAAGTGCAAGAACCCAGTGCCCGTCATCGACTTCTCGTTCACAGTGTATGCAAAGCAAGAGAGTTCAGTGCCGTCATCAGCACTGCTGTCCGTTTCATTGAAGTCGGCACCGCACGCTGACTTCCTTGCAGCGGGATGAAAGGATACCTAGCGTACAGGCATGAAAGCAGGATTGTAATGCGATTTTAGAAGACTGGGCTACCTCGCTCCACTACACAACAGCGGCGCCTGCTCAGCCTAGCTACAGACAAAATCCTTCAGCGCTTCGGCGTCCGCGGCTCTGTAGATGCTCGTGTCAACGTACACCGGGAACGCTACGGCCGTGTTCATGCCCTTGGTCTTGGACGGCATCTTGGTTGCCATGAACTTGCGAAGCCGCGCCTCGCTAACGGGGAGTGGATCTTGCTTCGACAAGCTCTCTACGAGCTCGGGCAGGTATGCCAAGTAGTCCTTGTTCTGGCCTTGCAGCTGCACGCTGTCACCGTGGTCCTCGCCGTCCCAAAAGACCTGGTCCTTCGTGAAGCGAATCATGAGCGCAGTGGCGTTCACGGCAGCGTCGTAGCAGCTAGCGTCGCCCGCGACCTTGGCGGCGGCAACAGCCTGGTCAAAGATGCAGCCAAAGCTCGACTTCCACTCGGCCACGGGACGGTACCAAAAACCAATGTTCCAGAGCGACGGTAGCACGTGCAGCAAGCGCTTCAGCACGAGCGCGTTGTTGATCAGGGCTGGCGTAGACGCGATATCGGTCTCCATGGTCTTCATGGCGGCGAGGCCATTCGGAGGCAGCGAGCTCAAGCCCCCCGTGGCCACCCGCGTAAAGATATCGTCCATACCGACGAGCCAGTCGGCGACGTCGCCAGGGCTCGAGGCGCTCGTGATAGCAGGCACCGCAGCAAATTGCCCGTTGACAATGTCGCTAGGATTCATTTCAGCCGCAGCGATGATCAATGCTGAATCATGCTGAGGGGTCGCGGCGACGGAGGACACAACGAGGCAGACGGTGAAGAGGGATGCCAGGACGCGCAGCATCTTTCGGGCGGAGAAGTGAGCGAGCGCGGGACTGGAATTTCGGGCACTGCGACGGTGCGTGGAAAAGTGGAAATGAGCGCGTCCGTTCGGCTGGTGGTCTCCTCCATCTCCGCTGGTGCTGGCTGGGTAGGCGGAGCATGCCTAACGGATCGTTCTTGCCGGGAGCCGGCTACAGCGTTACTCGAGAGCATTACACAGAGCCTGCAGTCGTCGCACGAGCCACCAAGGGGCTGCAGCTCGAAAAGGACCACGTTCATCGCGCAATCCGCAGATGCGTTCCTCGCGTCGGGGCTGGGCCGTTGCCAGGGGATATGGCGCAAGGGTGGTCGGTGACTGAGTTGCTGACGAGCAAACACACATAGGATCATTCGTGCTAGACAGCCTCACTAACGGGCCCAGCAAGCGATACAACAGTTATGGTTCGCCAAATACTGTACACTTTCGTCTGCCATACACTGCAGTTAGGCTACTTCGTTCGTTTCAAGGGTGTTGAACACCTTTAACCGAGTCCAGGCAACGAAATCTCCTGCTCGAGTTAGTCGAATGCCATGGACTCGACGGAGCAGAGTTATTATCAGGGTTGCCGAATATTGCATTTTTATCTATTGCGACCATATCAAACCAATAGATAATCTTATTGGTAGATAAAATCAGGTAAATAAATTATTGCTTGCCCTTTTTCTGGTGACTAATTACAAGTGCACTTGGAGTTTGTATGTGAGAATCGAACCGAGAAATTGATTATTGATACGGGTCTTCGAAAACAGGTCAATAAATATATTGGAAATATTTATTGCAATTATTTCAGCATCAATTTATTTTTCGGCATCCCTGGTTATTATAATAGTCGATTTTGTACAGTGGAAAATGCAGGTGCGGTGCAGGCAAGTGCTGCGCGATAATTTTAGGTAAAATCCACATCGCAAAAAAACTGATTTGTAGCTGTTGGCGTTTGCTCAGGCCACCGTCTCACTCGCTTCACTCGTGAATCTGAAGACCCGTGCCAAGCTCACCCGGATGAACGCCCAGCTGCAGCAGCGCCGCCGTCGCGTGCGGAGGCTGACGCGGCAGACCGCGGGCGTGGCGGTGGTGGTCGTTGGCTGCGCGACTGGCCTCGTGGCCATGACCCGTCGCGTGCTGACGGAGTCCCCCGGGGACGCCCGCGCCCTGGCCGAAGCTTCGTCCGACTCGGACTCGTGCGGCGAGCTCGAGAGCTGGGAGACCAACGGCGGCATCGTGCTGTACATCATGGCGCTGGGCTACATCTTCGTATCGCTCGCCATCATCTGCGACGACTACTTCGTGTCGGCGCTGGAGAAAATCTCGGGCGCGCTGGCACTGTCGCCCGACGTGGCTGGAGCCACGTTCATGGCTGCAGGCTCCTCGGCGCCCGAGCTCTTCGTGTCCCTGGCTGACAACGTGTTCAAGAAGCCGGCGGAGAGCTTGGGCGTCGGCACCATCGTGGGCTCGGCCATCTTCAACATCCTCATCATCATCTCGCTGTCCGGACTGTTGGCGGGCCAAGTGCTCGAGCTCGACTGGCGCCCGATGCTGCGCGACTCGCTCTGGTACACGTGGTCCATTGTCGTGCTAGCCTTCGCCGTGTGGGACGGCACCATCGACGTGCTGGACTCGGTGATTATGGTCTGCTCGTACGCGAGCTACATCGGCTACATGGCGTTCAACGAGCGGGTGGTCAACTTGTGCTGCAAGCGACCGGAGGCCGGCACGCAAGGTAACGAGAAGGAGCAACTTACAACGGCGACGGAATCGACGGCGGCGGAGGTGGTGGTGGTGAGTACCGGTGACGTGCAGAAGTCGGAACTTGAAGAGGAGGGACGTTCGCACAGCCAACGCGGATTCCTCGGTGAGCAGGACAAACTGAACCCGATACTGCGCTCCAAGTATCGCATGTTCCAGTCACACCAGTTGCTGCAGCACGCGAACCCAACGGACGAGCAAGTCGACCTGGAGGCGCCTGCTTCAGCTGACAAGGTTATCGCGAAGACAAGCGCACAGGAGCCATCGAGCGACGTGACTGCAGCAGAAAACGGCGAGGAGCAGCTGCCAAAGTACTTTGATGATGTACTGGTTCCACCGGAAGGCGTTCTGGCCAAAATGTGGTTCGTGTTCACGTGGCCCATTGTCGCTTTGGCCCGTATCACGATCCCAGACTGCCGTTACCCTGCCTTCTCCGGACCCGTGGGATACTCTGCAACGTTTGTGATCTCAATCGCCTGGATCGGCGTGCTCTCGCACTACACCGTCGCTTTCGGAACCAAGTTCGGGTGCATTACCGGGATTCCTTCGGCGCTCATGGGACTCACTATCATTGCTGCAGGCACTTCCATCCCGGACGCGCTGAGTTCCATCCTCGTGGCGCGTGATGGCCACGGTGATATGGCTGTGTCGAATGCTCTTGGCAGCAACGTGTTTGATATCCTGTTCGGCCTGGGACTTCCCTTCCTCCTGTCAAACCTGGTGTACAGCGAGACTGTCCCCGTGTCTGGAGACGACCTTGACGTCTCAATCGCCATCTTGTTCGCCGTTCTACTTTTCGTGGTGGCAGTGCTGATTTCCTCGCGCTGGAGGCTGTACCCACTAGCTTGCGCGTTCCTGTTGATGTTGTATGCGGCGTATGTCGTATTTTCGTACCTGCGAGGTCTTGACATCATTTAAAGAGAAATTGGACGAACTTCAAGCGCCGATTTGGTAGAGTTTGTTTGTCTATCTGAGGGTTGAAAGCGCTGGATGGCTAAGTCGAAGAAATCCATGTACAGATTTACGTTTTTGATCGATCACGACACCGGAAAACTAAAAAAAGCTATCAGTCATACTTACCCAAGAACGAGAACAAATGAACGAGGCCGCAATTTTCAGCCAAGAAGTCATCTCCAGGCGCTACAACGGATTTGCCAGGAAACGTTACCGAGCGCGGTCCATGTCGTCCTGCAAAATACTTACGTACATGTACAATACGGCCCACCAGCAGCTCTTCGACGAGTTCAATGCATGTATTCTGACACGGGGTGACTTAAAAAAACTGAAGAAAACATACTCAAACTCGTGGCCAAGGATTTTCTACCTACTCTACACAACACGAAAGAACGTACGAGCCTCCTCCTCAAAAGGCCCAAGATGTCAGGAAAGCAATGCTGCTTGCTAATAATATCTGCCGCGAGGATTCCTTTCTGCATGCCATACAACGTTGAAGCGATATGCGGAGGAGTTTACACGCTGCTTAAGCTGCGGTGTGAACAGCAAGCACCAACTGGATGGCCAGCTTTAGCGGCTGGCCGACTTCAAGTGAGATTGGTAAAACAAGCCAGCGCATTAACACACATCCGCATAAATTTGTACAGTGCGTATACATGTACTGTACATTAGCTCGTTGTGCTTTGTGTTCAGTACAACCTACAGTACAAGTGGTGGCAGTTTGCAAGCTTCTCCGCGTGATGATGTTAGACAAAATGAATACATTGCAACAGCAATTCACAAATGTACCCCCCTCGTGATGATGCTAAGTAAAGTGAATACAATGGCATGTAGGCGCCCTTCCAGCTCGTTTTTGCGCTTTGGGCATAATCGTCGAGATTGCTGGCCACAACATGCTGTTGCGCTGGTGGCTTCGACATGTCTACCTCGCCTTCGTCGGGTCCACCTTGGTGTCTCGCTCGAGCTTCTCTGCCCAGTGTCACACACCTGGGCCACTGAGTCAACGCAATGCAGGTACGGTTTCGGTCCTCTCAACGCGCGTTTTTCCAGTTTCCTTGACGGGGACAGTAGATTCTCCGTGAAATGTGGACAGGCATCGACTAAACGTAACTTTGAGCAGCATGAGCAAGCTACAGTATGCTCTAGCCGCACCGGCTTGGTGTTCAATGTGCACAGTACATGCCTGATCACGTGGCTTTCGCACATGTCGCTGTTGAACATTTTTCCGATGGGAGTCGCCCCACATGCCATGGCAACACGGGGAATTCCTGCAGCGTTTTAGTGAGAGTAGGTAGGTAAAGCCCAACAATAAAGCAGCGCGGCAGACGCCGAGCCGGTTCCAGTACAGTACGTGCCGCTCACGGCGATCTCGACCACGGAAAGACACGACTTCTCGCTGCCATTTACAGTAGCTCCACGACCACCTCCTGATGCTCGGGTCTCACGCGAAGAGAAGTTCATTAGCAACAGCTGTACTCTCGGACTGGGTTGCTTCCGGCGAGAGCGCGTCCGCAAAGGAAAAGAAACGCGGCTCCACAGGCGCCCTTGTCCGCCGGCGCTCCGCTAGGTGTGCTCCAGCGATTTGAGCGGAGACTCTCCGGGTGCTGAACACGCCGCTTCATTATAGATTATAACAGGTCAAATGAATCTGAACATGGTAACTCAGTGCGGACCACGGTACTTATTATGTCTTTTCAACAGGGTTTTCAAATCGCTCCGCACGAAAGTATTTTTTTTCAATCTCGTGTCGATGCTAGCGAAGAGAATCCAGCTCGAGCATTGGCAAGCGTGCAGAGCGCTGTCGGCTGGCAGTAAACGAATGCGCGCAGCGAGCACATGCGAAACGTCTTGCAGGAGCACTGGAGCTCAACGCGTCCTTTTCTTCCTCGGCCCGGTTGCATCTGGGCATGCTGACGCTGACACCACACCTGCGGCGGCGTAGCGGTGGTCATTCTACTACTTTCTCTGGTGAGCACCAAGCATGGCGAGCCAGCAGCCGAAAGCAGAAGCTGGCGCAGCCCCGGAGCTGGACGCCGCGGAAGTGGAGCGGCGACGCAAGCAGCGCGACCTCAAGCGAAAGTCCCGCGAGCGCAAAAAGGTGAGAGCAGGGTCGACGAGTGCAATGGTTGGTGCTTGGCGTTCGAGACTGACCGTGGGCGTGCACGTTTCTTGACCGCAGAGGAATCTCCTAGAACTACAGACAACGGCGCAGGCGCTGGAGCTCGAGTACAAGCAGCTCTTCGCGGCCAAGCTGATGCGAGAGCAACAGAACCTGAAGCAGGAGGAGAGCGTAGCTGTGAAGACCGAGCCGAACGCGACGGAGATTGAGCAGTCCCGACTGGTCGAGCTGCAGGAGAAATACAAGGCAGTGCGGCAGGAGATGCACGAGTTGCGCGAGCAGATGACCGGCTTCAAGCAGAAGCTCGAAGAGTATGAGCGCTTCATTGCGATGCTGGATGGGCATCTCATGGGATTTCAGGACACGCAAATTCGGGAGGAAGAGCCGACCGGTTGAGGGAGCGAGCGATGCGTTGTGCGTGCGATTACAGCGGATGCAATGGATGCCCAGACAGTCAAAAGGTAGCATAAAGGGCAGGCGGACAAGTAGTGTAGTGAAGTGAAAGGCCGGGGCACAGTAGTTTGGTGAGAAGCAGTTATCAATCAACGGGCGGAACTATTAGCGGAGCTCTCGAAGAAGGAAGGGGCTCCGCTCTTCCGCAGCATGAACGGTTAGTTAGCCATTTCACGACGTTCGATGATGCAGCTGAGGTGGCATTGTGCAGAAGGGATAGGCAACGCCCCGACATTACACGAGATTCTGCAAGATGGACGTAAACATACCATACCCAAACAAGTCTTCAAGGAATGCGAAAAATCCGCTTGGGGCTCGGAAAGCATTTGAGACCGCGTCAAACGAAATGGTGCTTACGAACCTAAGTTCGAATCGCGATTTAACCGCATCAATCGAAAGCGGCGTGTCTTGTGCTTCTTTTAAGCTATCGAACACTCCAAAGTATTAACATAGGTCTGAAAAAATTATCTCCATTTTTGGACCCCCGAAATCCCCGATGTTATTTGGGGCGTGTGACCTCAATATTTTTTCGATTTCGACTCTTTGTATATGATCGGAAAGCTCATGATAAAAGCAATCGAATAAGAGTGTTTTTACGTATTTTACGAGTAGTTTTCACTTTCAAAATTTTGATGTCCGGCTATGTCCGAAATTTAATTTGATTAGTCAACTTTAAACGCGATTATCTCGAAAACTCCAAATGGTGGCTTAGCGTCTTTTTGTTTGACGCGGTCTCATTTAGCCCCGCTTGTGGCCAAACTACACCGTCGAGGATGTCAGTCGGAGTGGGCGAAGGCGACGCAAGATCAGACACCAACAGAACTGTGGGCTCGAAAGGATGCTCTGACCGAATTTCAAGTCTGGACAGCGTAGGTGCAGGATTGCTGTGAGTCAGCTTAATTTGTATTTTCCAGGACGCGAGCAAAGTGCTCACTGCAGGATGACACAACGATGCGAGGGTCACAAAGAGACATTGGAGCATCTACTATGGGCCTGTCCGTATGCAGAGGCTGTATGGACTATTCTAGTGGAGCATTGGACTGGATCAACGGTAACGCAAGTGGAGCTGGCGAGGTATCAGTACTTTGTCGCTTCGCGAACTCCACCAGCCCTCACGACTCGGTTCAAGCAACGCATTATCGCCCAATACGGCGAGCTAACACCAGATCATGCGAAAGCAGCGCGCTGTCTATGGTGGGCCTTCTGCAGCATTGCAACGGCATCACTCTGAATGACACGCAACAGAAAAGTTCACCGGCAGGAACTAGTCACGGTGCAACAAGGAAAGACCGAGATCTGGAAGACCGTGTTACGTCAACTTCGGGCAGTAGCCCACCACGATTCCAGGAGTATCGAAAACCGAATGTTCGGTTTGCGACTACGACAAATACTCGACTGCTTCGAATACAACAATCCTCAAGAAGGAGAAGCACATATGCCAAAAGCAGACAAGCCTCCGATTTTATGATTTTTCAGGACGCTGTTAAATCGACAACTGATCATCATCTTCAAGGAATGCGATAAAGTAGGAAATAGCACGGTACCACTGAAAAGCTGGTGATTTTGGGGCTATTTTGTTATCTCGTAACCCATAAAAACAGGCACGATAAGCGCACTCCAAAATCGTACATAGGATGAGGTTCTCTGCCAATTCGGGGCCGCTTCATATGACTTTGACTCACTATGGAATCTTAAGTATATCTTATATCGTTAAAAAGAGCTAAATTCTAATTAAGATTATTTCATTGGCTCATGGGAGCGGCCCCGAATTGGCACACCGGCCCCTGTTTGGCCGTTTACCTTAAATCTCAAATTGTCTTTATGAAATAGTAGCACTATTTTCTCCTATTTAGTCAATTTGAATATTGGATTGATAGTAAATCGCAAATATTCTTTATTAAATAGTAGTACAGTACTATTTTCTCCTATTTAGTACGACCCTGATCTAGCGCACTGCAACTGTCGGCTAATTGGGCATTTTCAAATAAAAGGGGCAAAAAACCTAGGACAACGTAGTAGCCTGTAGGGCACCACCTTAGAGGACAACTAAAAGAGCTGTATGGACAGCCTCACACAGACTAATTTGTCGAAACAAAGTTGCTTCTACCTCAGGCAACATTTAAACAATACTATGACACACCATAAATACGCAAATGCTCACCATACTTACGCAACTGTAGCCATTTATGTATACGGTGTGTACAATTTAAAGCTTACGTTGACAACAGAGGTACCTTACCGCCATGTACAACACGTTTTGACAGTGAAATGAAGACAACAGTAGCAAAAGGATGATTATTCAGTCTACAACGACTCTATAACTTCTAGTTAGACGTAGATAGAGGATGTATTCACCTCGGCGCAGCATATTGATAGAGAGCCCCCGGCCTACCAAATTTCAAGTCTGTCCAACAGGATGTCAGGCTCAGACTAGCAATTACGAGATTGACTTCATATAAAAAATCGTGTTTTAACATACTCAACATATATATCTGCTGTATTCTAGCGCCTTACACTGCAAGGCTAAAACGCTGCAAATGAGGGGCTTCGCCCCTCATTTGCACCGCAGCGTGGCTCTTCGTGTATGCAAGCAATAAGTAGCCATTGTTGTAGTGTTAGAATTGATAGATGCTCGTATGTATACGACATAGCTCTGTAGTGATCGCTAAAAATGTACTACTCAATAAAGGTAAACAGAAGCCGAAAACATTATACAAGTATCTATACTTACAATGGAACTCATGCCTGCAGACCACAACTCCGGCCAAGGCATGGCGGAAGCTGAGGAGAAACCGCGAGAGAGAAGGGACAGCCACGAAGGAGGGAGATCCCCACCGACGTGGGAGAGCAACAACGATCGCGGCAGTGCTGTGATAACGCTGTCCTCAGCACCAAGAAGACAGGAAGCAGTGACGGGGAATGCAAGCAGGCTGACTCGTCGATGAAGCCACAGCAGTCGAAGCGAGAATTGAACGACCCCATGACAAGAGGAAGTTCAAAGCCTGGCGGAGCAGACCAAGGAGATGGCAAGAAGGTCTTTGCCCAGCTCAAAAACTATTTATCCAACGACGCCCCAGCGGAGTACGTGTACCACACAGTGCTGCGACTAATGAAACTAGCGAAGGAAAGGAGATTCAAGGCGTACGAAGCGAAACTACTTAAGCAAGGCCGCCATGATGACGAACGGCTCACACGAACCCAATGGAAGGACGCGGTGAACCCGAAACAAGAACAAAAGTACAAAGGCTTACACATCTATTGGGACCTGCAGATCAAGGAGCATGAGGTCAGGCTGTGCAGCCTCATAAAGGACTGGGTGATGGGATCAAGCCTACCGCAAGGAGAGATCGAGGAACGACTGCGCTTCTTCCAATTCACCACTCAGTCCAAGGAAGCAGAGCCAACGGATGGAACCAGTGTGGGAGGATCGTATCTGGGGGCGGTAACCAAAGGGCTGCAAAAACCTCAGCAGGACTCACTCACAGCCGAGCAAAAACGGCTCCGAGAGCTGTGCATGGTACCGGCCGAGGCACTAACCAAGCTGCGAAAAAGAACCAAAGACGAGGACAAGGCGCTACTGATGATCCTAAACCACAAAATTGAGGTGCCCGTGCCATCATACTTCCTGGTCCTATCCATGACAGCCAGTGAACTAGCTTGCTTTGCGGACATTTTCCTCGCCATAGAGTATCCACTTTATGCGCACCTTGCCCGAGGACAGCGCTTCAGTGAGAATATGACCAAGCAAGCTATTCTGGACCAACTCTACGTTGGTGCAGAGGCGGCGGCCGCCCAAAAGCAAGAAATCGCTGAATTTAAGGAATCGATATCAAGAATCACGCTGGACGTGACGACAAGAGTCATTACGGCAACATTCAAGGGGAGATTATCTGCGGCGCGTTGGGTCAGCTGGAAGTTACCATTAGCATCCAAGCTACTCACTCTGGTAGACTATGAACGACAGCGAGAGGCAGCGCGGACCACGAATGCGATCGTCATACTCGACTACTACATCTTCAGCATCACGATCCGTCCAGGAGCAACACCTCCCAGGACATGTACTGGATTCTGGCGACCGAGATGAATTTGGAGGTTCACTCGATGACCCACCCCGTGACTGAAAGCTCCGGTCTGAATGACAAACAGTGGACAGTGATGATCAAAGGACTTTGCCCAGCGTGGCTGCGCAACACTGGCGTCATTGCAAGCGAGGACGTGGAGGTGGTGGTGCACCACCATGAGGTACATGTTAACTGGCCATGTAAGACATGCCATGCGCCGGGGCATCCTACCAAGTACTGCAAAGTTCCACAGGAAAGCACTGACAGATGTCGGCGTGAGCACACTCGCCGAATCGGCGCGACACTGCCCTCCAAGAAGACGGTTGGTTATTGGAAGTCGCCGCCCCCCCCCCCCCCCCCCCAAGACTCTGGAGCAGTTGCGAAAGCTTCTCAGCCACAACGCGGCATCGAAGGAGATGAACGCAAATGAGAGCAGATAGATGCAGAAGACTTCTTCAAAAAGGGCCTCTTCTCCTACAAGAATTGCAAAAATACCTGAGGAACGGCAAGCACTACCAGAGGAATGAGGCCAGCACTGTGCACCAGATACTCCAGAGGATCCGAAAGTTGGCCAACGCACTCATAACGAGAGCGATAGCGTCCTCGCTCCGACCACTACAGCAAGTGGAAACCAGGAACACACGGCAAACACAAAGGTAATCGATGAGCAAGACGAAGCAGAGGCAATGGACATCGAGCAAAGCCCCGTGCAGACGGCCGGGTTCGAGATAGGAACGCCAAACGCTCGGACCAAGGCGAATAAGGCCCGAGCAACAGCGAGAGGGAGATCGCCAACCAAGAAAGTTGCCCGTGGAGTAACCTCGATTGGGAGCCGCAGAAAGAAAAAGATGGCGGACAACGGAGATGCAAAGATGAGGGTCGGCTCGACGAGTCGTGTTAGGTCGAATGGCAAGGCCAGATGTACTGGAGAGTCAGTGGCGAACATGGACCGGCGAGGTGCCTCGCACTCACCGAAACGCAGAGCACCAATCGAATTGGAAGAAGAGTGTGGCGGTGACGATGGCATCTCAAATGCAGCAAAAGCAACGAAAGGAGCGCGAGGAACAAGGTCGCTTTCGCCGGTCAAGGCTATGGCTGGAGAACGCAGAACGGCGGACAAAGAGTAGCACCTCATTCACCAATACTTACAGACCCCACCAGCCAAGGGAGACGGCAACGAGATGAACGCAACGATCAACCAGGTCATTGGGGCCCCAAGTGTGGACCTACCGGAGACCGTGCTGGCAGCCAATTTGCAGCCACACGCGACTGCACTTGTGGAAGAAGAAGAGTACCAAATTACCAAAGTGAACCCGGCGACGGATGATGGAGCTCCGTTGGCCACCTGGCTGGCCGTACTGGGCGGACAAATCGTTGATGTGGCGGCCACGGGACAGTGTGGCTGGCATGCTATGTAGCCCTTCCCAATGTTGCGGAAGATATGACGGCGCCAACACAAGAATTGGTGGATAATGCCAATGAACTCAAGAAGCAAGTCCTGAATGGAATGATAGCAAACTTAGCAGACGAAGTCCAGCTTCATCCAAAAGAGGTGATGGTGGAGATCAGTGCGAGTGGCTGTCAG
Organism: Phytophthora vignae f. sp. vignae; assembly: GCA_016169955.1. Taxonomy (NCBI): domain Eukaryota; phylum Oomycota; class Peronosporomycetes; order Peronosporales; family Peronosporaceae; genus Phytophthora; species Phytophthora vignae. The sequence goes on along the minus strand of JABJUM010000056.1, from coordinate 8,605 downwards.
AGAGACCCGACAGCTCCCATTCAGGAGCAATTATGCGCTCTGGCCAACCACTACGTTGCTCAGCGACAGAAGTCAGTCAAAACGCAGGTTCCGCTACCGTATTGTGTCAGGCCGGCTCATATTAAGGCAATGGCAATGCATGCGCGGGAGACGATCTACGTGCTCGACGTACAGACTAATGGTACGGCCAGGATGGAGAATATGCATACTTCGACGAGCATCTCCAAGATGAAGACATCGTGAAGACGGGATCCGTCCAAGCGGTCGCAACCCACGAAGCTATAGAGCTAATGCAAGATCTAGTCGGCGCTGGAGTTCTCCCACCGGTAATGATTTTGAGGTGGCAGGACGCGGCGAATCACTTCCAAGCCGTAACCTACGACAACGAACGCTATGCGTGCTACGCAAACAATAAGGCGGACCTGGCTAGGGAGCGGAATTTAACTTTACAGAGGCACGGACAGCAACATATGGATGCAGAACCGCACGACCGTTTAAAGATGACGAGAGCGACAACCAAGGAGCTCAAGACGCTACAGAAGACAGCCAAGCTGTACCAAAAAGAACGAGGTGCTTGTGAGCCGACGTCAGAGAACGCAGAGCTGAATGACGATCTCGATCCGCTCAGCACGTATAAACATGCCTCAGTGAACCTAACACCGGCACACGAAGAGCAGGTGAATGCACCAGCCAATGCAGACAAATTCATGGCAAACACGCATCAGGGAGGCGACTCGGGAAGATGCCTGCGGCGATGCAGTAGGCGACGCAACGCATGAGCGGTGCAGAACGGTTGATGGTGATCTAGTCCATGATGTCCAACATTACCCCGGTGTTCCATCAACACCGCCTCCGTTCTCGACTCCGCATTCGTCTTCTCCGACTCGGTGCTGCCACATGCCACGTACTCGCGTTGCTCATCACCTCGTTGTCCTTGGACTGTCTGTCCTGGGGAGTCTGACACGTCTGTGAACGCCCTACCCCGCTACTGCGCTCGCTGCTCGTTTCCCGCGGTCGTCGGCTTATTGCTCCGCTTCTGCTGCAAGTAGATATCGTTCCTCGCTCTGGTTTCCGTGGCTGGGCACTCCTTCTCGGCGTGTCCAATCTTCTTGCACGCGTAGCACACTTGCTCGTTCGTGAACTAGCTCACTCCATGGCCATACAGAGATTATCGCCAGCATCTCGGCGAAGATGCGTCCAGCCGAAAGTTCACACGTGGATGAAAGTTTCTAGCCGGCTACTGGTCAGTCGCCGTCGCCATCTGCCTCACTGGCGCCTTCAGCTTCTTCTTCCGCGGCTCAACATTAGGTTCGTCGTCACTGGAATCATGCATTCTCTACACCCTCGGTTTCTTAGCTGCATTTTTTTCGTCTGCTCGGCTCGCAGGCGGTGGCACAGGTTTCATGCGCGTTGGCTTCTTCTTTTCCGCCCATTACTTCCCATCCCACTCGCGTCCAGGTGGCCTCGTCCACGTCCCCGAGAGATTGCTCCAGACCCACTGTGGATTCGTGAACAGCGCTACCGCACTCGGATCTCGTTCGGCTTCAGCCACCGGCTGCTGCTGCATCGTCTCCACGGTTAAGTTCATCATTCCTATCCCTGGAATCACCGTCGTCTGACCCGCGTTACTTGTCGTCGGTATCAGTTTAGCAGTCGGAGCGGACGGCCACGGCTGTCCAATGTTAGTCATCCCCTGTGCAACATTATCGTAAGGATCATCAATCTAAGCAGTTTTCTTGATTGCTTTCACCAGTAGGTTCGGCTTCGGGTCTTGAAGCACTAGCTCCCGGGTAGTCGTGTCCAAGCATCTGATGAATTGCGCCACAAACACTCACTCTTTAGACGCCTGCTGTCCTGATGGCTACATTCAGCGGGCGGATCGGATCGCGTGGGTTCACGGTCATGCACTTCAAGGAATCGAGCGAGATGGAGACGCTCGAGGACGGATCAACCAACGCAAACTACTCAAGCGACCTCAGCTCTACCGCAGCGCTCCCGACAGCATGCATCTGCTGCACGACCTACGAATACATTCTGGATGCTGTCCACGGTCTGCGCGCTCTCGGCCAAGAGGTGTGGTATGACCACATGCGGAAGCTGACGTCTCGGCTGCGGGCCTTCGTGGCGAAGAACGAGTCGGCGGACCCCACCAACCCACCGGCTCGCGTGCGCCTCACGCTACTCTACGTGAACAAGTTTGTGGGCACCGCGCTTGGCCACATGCAGGCAGACGACCCTCAGTGATGGAGTGGTTTCTGCGAGGCCCTCTGCTCCATCGATTACTAGTCCCCGGTGCGGACGATGGCTCTCCTAAGTACTCTGACTCAAGATAACGGTGGTGACCACCCGTAGGCATCCGTACGGGGGCGGCGCGACAACGAAGGTCGCCGCGATGGCAACCGGCGTCCCGCCATCCCCGACGCCATCCGCCGGATCGGTCGCGCGAGCGGAAAATTTCCGAGAGCACGACTGTTGCGCCCCTGGACCGGCGTCTCTGGCCACCGAAACCTCATCTGGCTCTGCTCATCAGCCGGGCGCTTCCAGCACCGGTTCGGGCGCAGACAGTGATACACCCTTAGAGGCTACTGCTATGCAGCCACTCTTGACCTTACGGTCCGGGTCGACTATACAGTCACCCACGGCTATACAGCCCACACCCGCTACACGACCGGTACACACACTAGCGCAACCCAATCACATGGGTCGGCAGATGCGAACATCATTGCGTCTTGCGTATGAATGTAATAACGACCCTCTTGTACACAACTACTGCGAAGCATATGGCTACAGTGCCGAAGAGGAAGCCAGGGCCTCCCGTGTCAACCATAGATGTGCAATCTGCCGCTGTGATGCATGAAGGTCCAAGTGTAACGTTCAAACGACATCTGCGACCCGTCGTTGATGACACGATCGCCACGATGATGCACACAAACGCGGGATTGCGTCGTGACCTAATTCACCAGCGTCGCCGGGCCGTACCGGGAAAGACAATGACGAGCATGGGCGTGACACTACCGAGCGATACTTATCCCAAGCCTCGCGGTACGGGCTCCGCCGAAGCATTCCTGTTAGACATCCCGCTGAAGCGCGCACTTTCCGAATATGTCCGCCGGACGGGTGCATCGCTACCGGCGCTTGTGGAACTACTCAGAGGCCAAACTGAGGCGGCTATCGCCCAAACAAGAACCTAGTTGCCGCAGTGCTTGATGCGCTGTGAAAGGGCTATCGGCACCTCGATCAGCTCCAAGAGATTGTCCGTGAAAGTGTTCAAGCACGACTTAAGGAGACACCACCAAGGCAACGAGAACGACCGCCCAACCATGGATCAGCACGCGACCGCATCAACATTCTGCGCAAGAACATACGCAAGGAGCAAGATGCCTGGCGCTGCCTAGTCCTAGACAGGGATCTACTGGAGATGTGGCTGGAGATCGTTATCCGCCCCTACGGGGTAGTCGACAAGGGCAACGAAGATTCGAATGTCTCCGGCCGTACGATTCACGACCTCTCGTACCCGAAGGCACCTCCATGTTAACGACTTCACAGACCAAGAGAGCATCACAAGGCCCGACTGCGCTCACTGCGACGCCGTCGCTACCGAGATAACTCGTGCAAAGCATCTGACCCCGGTGTCAAAGTCAAGCCAAATGGCCGGAGATGTAGCATCGGCTTTCCGCAACATCAGCATCCACCGCAAAAGTGTCTACCTCTTCGCCGGGGTGATCGAGGAGGAGAACGCACTGGTGATCGAGCTATCTGCGCCGTTTGGATGGATTGTTCGTCGGTGTTGACGCTGTTGGCGCCGTCGTTGCTGCTGGTGTCTCCGTGGTCGTCTGCGCTCGTGATGATCGACTCCCTGGAGTTCGTCGTGAGTGCGTTATTGTTCGGGAAGCCCGCGAGCCTCTCGAGCCCCGTCGTGAGTGCGACTGTCGTGCCGTCGTGTCGCTCTGCTGTTCAGCTCTGTGACGGGGCACACAGCACTTCTTAACAGAGGAAGCTGGAGTATACAAACTCCAAGTGAACAGCCGTTCACGTGTCCCTGGTCTGAAGGGGACAACTTGACTTGCAAAAGAGGTAGATCTAAGACTGAATGTATTTATAGGTTGGTACAGATTTGGCCTGCATACAAATCCTAAGTTGCCTATAGTTTGTTCCATACAAAATGTATCTGTTGGCTCTGAGGCCACTTGGTCACTATCCCGAGGAGTGACCGATGGCTACATGACTGATGTAGCCATCCCTGAATAGTGACAGGGTCACTATTCCATGTAACCCCGTTACATCCTCCCCCACTTAGATTCAATCTTATCGACCAATCAGAGAGAGGTTACGCCGGCGACTCAGATTTCACTCGCAAAGTCGAAATCCATCAACAACGGCGCGAGCTCTGGCGCCTCGGCTCTCGGGCCTCAAAGAGCAACTGGCGCATCGCCGAGCAAGCCGCAGGGTCTCCACGTCGACCGGAAGCATGCCTCCAAAGCGCAGCGCGCGTGGTGCGAAAGCACCTTCAAAATCACGGGCCGCAGGGCCGAAGACCAGGTCGGCCAAGGCCAGGGACGCGTCGTCCGCGCTGATGGAGGCCACGGAGACGGCCGAGGAGGCGGTGCGCTCTCGTAGCAGCACGCCGGCGGGCGGGCGCCGGTCTCGGAGTCGGAGCAAGACTCCCGAGGCCGCGCCAAGTGGTGAGGGAAGCTCCCAGCCCCAGTCGGGGCGGGCCAAGTCGGCCTTCGACTGGTCGGCCAGCATCGAGAACTGCACGATGCTTGTGCATTCCGGTGAGAGCTCACCCGAGGGCAGCGAGAACGCCGCCAAAGACGAAGCGCTGGCGGCAAGCAGCACGCCCAGCTCTCCGCCCTTCCCGAAGGCTCCATCCACGAAGGAGGCCGAGGACGTCGAGTCCAGCGCCGGCGCCGGCGACGGCAAGCAGGCGAAGGAAGACGACGACGTCATGGCCGACACTGAAGACATGGCCGAGAAGTCGCTGAGCGACGCGGGCTCCGAGCCCAAGGCGGCGTCGCCACTCAAGCGTCTGACGCTGGCACAGGGTCGTGAACGTGCCCAACCGTCGAAGGCGACTGCCGCCGCGAAGGCCAAACATGCCAGGGCGCAGAAGCGTTCCGCTTCCAGGTCGCCCAGCCCCGGACCAGGCACCCACTTGTTCAGCGACTCGGAGGACGAGGAGGGTGCCGTCCATGAGTCCAGAGAGCTCTCCAATGACCTCGACGAGAAGCAGGAGGGATACCGTACTGCTCGCTCGGGCGCGCATGCCAGGCAGTTGTCTGCCGCGACTGCTGTTGAGTCTTCTTCTGGCGGGAGTGCCTCGCATCCGCCGGGCTACTTCCCGCCCGAGCCTGGCACCGGAGCGCCTGCGCTGTTGGAGAGGCTCTCGGCTCCTCGTGGCCTTGTCGGCGGGTACACCTCAAGGGGTTCCTATGAGCGTGCACTCGTTGAGAAAGAGCCACTCTTCCTTGGCGACGTTGAAGTCGCCCGGTGTGTGCTACTAGCACCATACAAGCTCACACTGAAGGAGTTCACCACGCTTCGCATGAAGCCGGAGGACAAGGGTGGACTCCATCCTGTGTGGGGTTTCCACTGGATCAAGCCAAACGACAACATGACCTGGGGTGAGGTGGAAGACCTCTTCTGGCGCTACGTCGAGCGCAAGGGGGTTTCCGACCAAGAGTTCAAGGAACTCCGTGAGGATCGCACTCTGGCCGCCATCCTGGACTTGCGCGAGCTCCGTATCGAGTTCGCTCAACTCGTGAGCAAGCGCAAGCTCCGCGCGAGGATGGACGAGCTCAAGAAGGAGGCGAAAGCCAAAGCTCGTGACGAGCGTGGGCGCGGTGCGACTACGTCTGCTACCGTGCCCCGTGCACCGGCCAAGAAGCCAAGGACTACTTACGAAGCTGCCGCTGCTTCTCGTCCCAGATCGCAACTGCCTTCGGGCAGTCTGCCTGGAGCTGTTCAACAGGCTCCCATGAGCTATCCGACTCCGGGTAACCTCGCCACTTCACGAGCAGCTGGCGCTTGCCATGGAGACGCCGCTCTTGGACGACTCGTTCCACGTGGTAGTGGGTCTGCCCATTACGGTCAAGGAGGGCCGGCGGAGGTCTCGCATGACCATGGCTACGAGCCTGAGGCAACGCAGCCGCATGCTGGGCCCAGAGTCAGGTGGTGACCCTGCAGCAAGAGGAGATTCGTCTTCTCCGGGAGCGCGTGTACGCCCTTGAGATCGCGCTTGGCGTCGGCCTTGGTGGCGAGGCTGCCTCTCGTGCTGGCCAGCCTGGAGCCGTGGAGCGGCTCCGTGCGGACGTTCGTTCGCTGTTTCTGGAGACTCGCGAGCCCCATGGTCGAGTGGACCGTCGGGCCGACGTGACGTCCTTGGAGTCACTGCGAAGCGAGATCGCTGGCCTTCGGGCCGAGCTCCGTGGCCCCATGCCGTATCCGGAGCCGGCGCATCATTATCAGGCCCCGTATGGCCATGGCTACGCAACCCCTGCGTACGCCGCTCCGACGTACGCCTCGTCTTCGTCGTCTTACGACCAGCGCGCGTACCAGGCGCCGTACCGCGACCCGACGCCGCGCTTCGAGGAGGTGCGGTCGTCTCCGCCGGGGTACCCACCGCTTCCTGCGGGGTATCCGGAGCCTGAGGGTCATGGTACCTCTTCAGACGAGCCACGTAGAACGTCGGGTGAGTCGTCATCGACTTAGGCAAGTCTATCGTGTACGCCGCGCCGTGTCGGCTGAGGACCGCGAAGGGTCCAATGAAGCGGTGCTTCAGCTTGTTGCTCTCGACCGAGCTAACTGTGTTTAGCGGTAGGTTTCTAGTATCTAGGAGAACTAAATCCCCAACCTTAAACACGTTCATGTTTCCTCTTCCATTTCTGTCAGAGTACTCCTTCTGTTTGTCTTGGGCTTGAGCCAAGGTGTTTCGCACCCTGCTGATGATGTTCAGCCTGTCTTCGACAAACGAGGACAATTGCTTCCGCAAGGCGGCTGGACTCACGTCCGAGACCTGGGAGGAAAGGGTTTTCCGAGCCTCTCCCCCACTTACGACCGAAGCCCCGGTGCTGCCTCGTAATGTGAGCGGCACCTGAGGGTATCGTAACCCGTTGAGGTAAAAGGGCGTAAAGCCCGTCGATGCATGCACCGCATTGTTGAGTGCGAACTCAACCATGGGCAAGCGATCGGCGCAAGAGCGGGGTATCTCCGCGCAGATACTGCGGAGCGTGTCCTCGAGCACGCGATTGACGCGCTCCGTCTAGCCGTCGGTCTGCGGGTGATCCGCCGTCGACATTGACAGCCGTGTGCCCAGAAGGCTAAACAGCGTCTACCAGAACGCAGCGGTGAACCGCGGGTCTCGATCAGAGACGATGGTCTCGGGCAGACCGTGGTGTCGGAAGACACAGTCCATGAACAGGCGAGCGACCTCAGCGCCAGTGACTGTGTCACGAACCGGAGCAAAGTGTACCATCTTGCTCAGGCGGCACACAAAGGCAACAACACCGGTGTTGCCACGGTCATCGGCCGGAAGCCCGAAGACAAAGTCGAGACTCATCGACTTCCAGCAGTCCACTGGGACGGGCAGGCTCTGCAAAGGAGCCGAGGCGTGACCAGCAGGCTTCACGCGCTGGCACGTCTCGCACGTCCGGACGTAGGTGGCGCCCCACTTGTACATGTGAGGCCACCAGAACATCTGAGAGACGGACGCGTACGTCTTCTCACGGCCGAGATGGCCACTGGAAAGCGCATCGTGCGCTTCCATCAGGATATCGTACATGAGATCCTCGTCGTTTGGCACGACAACACGGGGAGGATCATCGGGCTCCACCCTATAGTGGAGCAAGCCGTCAGCCCACTCATAGCGATGCAGCCGTGCACGCTGGCGGGGCGTGAGCCACTCAGCCTTGGCGTCAGCGCCAGCGGCTAAGAACCGCACCACAGACCCAAGGTTGGAATCGTCCCGGTATGCCAACCGGATGCGATCATACAGATCCGTCGTGACTCGACTAATGTGAGCAAGCTCGTAGTCGGGTCGGCGCGACAGCGCATCGGCAAGCACGTTAAGCTTGCCCGGCTTGTACTCAACGCGGAAGTTGTATTCCGCGAAGAATGACAGCCAGCACGCCATCCGCTGAGAGAGGTGCGGCGAGTTGACGGCAGTCCGCAAGGACGCGTGGTCTGTATAGACGACAAAGGGCGTTGAGCCCAGGAGGTGCACTCGGAACTTGACAAGAGCGTACTTCATGGCAAGTAGCTCCTTGTCGTGGACTGTGTAGTTCCGTTCGACTGCCTTGAGCTGCCTGGACTGGAACGAGATGACTCGTTCGCGGTCTTCATCATCGGCCTGCAATAGCGCACAGCCAATTGCGTAGTCGGACGCATCACAGACAACGCTGAAAGGCTTCGTCTCGTCCGGCAAGGCCGGACGGGCGCGCGCTGTAAGCTCGCCTTGATGTCGTCAAACGCATCTTGATGACGCTGTTCCCAGCGCCAGTCGACGTCCTTCTTCAGGAGATCCGACAGCGGCCGTGCCAATCCGGCGTAGCCAGCACTGTACTTGTGCAAGTAGTTGGCAAGGCCCAACCACTGTCGTAGGTCCTTC